>OZ022505.1:27668156-28158369 GCA_963989385.1 Ctena decussata
ATTACTCTGCACATGGACAATTATTTGCGCTGTTATTTGCCCCAGGCATGTACCTATGTAATTACCGTTTACAGTGTAAAGATGGATGTTATCGGTCGCTGAACGTCGGAGCAGTAGGCGTTTAATGCATTTTCCCATAGGGTCCAATGCAAAATTGACACCTCATTTTCTCCATTCTCAAGAGCTTTGAGTCTCTGCAAAACATATACATGTGTAGACACAAATAAGTGAAATAGAATGAAGGCTATTTCAGCTTTAGCTTTTATTCCGTTTGGGAGCTAAAGTCGCACAAACTTTTGTTTACAAAAATTTCGATGGCCTATAGTTCGCAAGTTATGCAATCAGTTGACATAAGATTGTGCATGCATGTAGACATGTTAATGACCTTTATATATGCCAAGTTTCAGATGGCTACCTACTCATACAAGCAAGCAGTAGCGGTTTGAAATTTTCACAATTTGGGCTACACGTTCGGGACGATTCGTGACCTTAGGTGACTTGCACAATTCGGGCTGAAACTAGTGCCAAATGAGAGGGTTGGGATAAACATTCAATTGACCATATGTGCCAAAAATTCTCGTTCTCTAGTTTTCGAGTTATAGCCCCTGGAAGTCGAAAACTGCACGACTTTGCCCTCGAATATCTCGACAACGGAGAAAGGAGAATTTCAGGGCATTTTCTCCCAAGAAATATATGGGAATTATCTGTAATTTAGCACAGTTTCAGAACGATTCGTGAAAGTCACCTTTTAAGAATAACTTCCACTGCAGGCCCATATATAAAAGTTTGCTCCTTTATTACTCTGCACATGGACAATTATTTGCGCTGTTATTTGCCCCAGGCATGTACCTATGTAATTACCGTTTACAGTGTAAAGATGGATGTTATCGGTCGCTGAACGTCGGAGCAGTAGGCGTTTAATGCATTTTCCCATAGGGTCCAATGCAAAATTGACACCTCATTTTCTCCATTCTCAAGAGCTTTGAGTCTCTGCAAAACATATACATGTGTAGACACAAATAAGTGAAATAGAATGAAGGCTATTTCAGCTTTAGCTTTTATTCCGTTTGGGAGCTAAAGTCGCACAAACTTTTGTTTACAAAAATTTCGATGGCCTATAGTTCGCAAGTTATGCAATCAGTTGACATAAGATTGTGCATGCATGTAGACATGTTAATGACCTTTATATATGCCAAGTTTCAGATGGCTACCTACTCATACAAGCAAGCAGTAGCGGTTTGAAATTTTCACAATTTGGGCTACACGTTCGGGACGATTCGTGACCTTAGGTGACTTGCACAATTCGGGCTGAAACTAGTGCCAAATGAGAGGGTTGGGATAAACATTCAATTGACCATATGTGCCAAAAATTCTCGTTCTCTAGTTTTCGAGTTATAGCCCCTGGAAGTCGAAAACTGCACGACTTTGCCCTCGAATATCTCGACAACGGAGAAAGGAGAATTTCAGGGCATTTTCTCCCAAGAAATATATGGGAATTATCTGTAATTTAGCACAGTTTCAGAACGATTCGTGAAAGTCACCTTTTAAGAATAACTTCCACTGCAGGCCCATATATAAAAGTTTGCTCCTTTATTACTCTGCACATGGACAATTATTTGCGCTGTTATTTGCCCCAGGCATGTACCTATGTAATTACCGTTTACAGTGTAAAGATGGATGTTATCGGTCGCTGAACGTCGGAGCAGTAGGCGTTTAATGCATTTTCCCATAGGGTCCAATGCAAAATTGACACCTCATTTTCTCCATTCTCAAGAGCTTTGAGTCTCTGCAAAACATATACATGTGTAGACACAAATAAGTGAAATAGAATGAAGGCTATTTCAGCTTTAGCTTTTATTCCGTTTGGGAGCTAAAGTCGCACAAACTTTTGTTTACAAAAATTTCGATGGCCTATAGTTCGCAAGTTATGCAATCAGTTGACATAAGATTGTGCATGCATGTAGACATGTTAATGACCTTTATATATGCCAAGTTTCAGATGGCTACCTACTCATACAAGCAAGCAGTAGCGGTTTGAAATTTTCACAATTTGGGCTACACGTTCGGGACGATTCGTGACCTTAGGTGACTTGCACAATTCGGGCTGAAACTAGTGCCAAATGAGAGGGTTGGGATAAACATTCAATTGACCATATGTGCCAAAAATTCTCGTTCTCTAGTTTTCGAGTTATAGCCCCTGGAAGTCGAAAACTGCACGACTTTGCCCTCGAATATCTCGACAACGGAGAAAGGAGAATTTCAGGGCATTTTCTCCCAAGAAATATATGGGAATTATCTGTAATTTAGCACAGTTTCAGAACGATTTGTGAAAGTCACCTTTTAAGAATAACTTCCACTGCAGGCCCATATATAAAAGTTTGCTCCTTTATTACTCTGCACATGGACAATTATTTGCGCTGTTATTTGCCCCAGGCATGTACCTATGTAATTACCGTTTACAGTGTAAAGATGGATGTTATCGGTCGCTGAACGTCGGAGCAGTAGGCGTTTAATGCATTTTCCCATAGGGTCCAATGCAAAATTGACACCTCATTTTCTCCATTCTCAAGAGCTTTGAGTCTCTGCAAAACATATACATGTGTAGACACAAATAAGTGAAATAGAATGAAGGCTATTTCAGCTTTAGCTTTTATTCCGTTTGGGAGCTAAAGTCGCACAAACTTTTGTTTACAAAAATTTCGATGGCCTATAGTTCGCAAGTTATGCAATCAGTTGACATAAGATTGTGCATGCATGTAGACATGTTAATGACCTTTATATATGCCAAGTTTCAGATGGCTACCTACTCATACAAGCAAGCAGTAGCGGTTTGAAATTTTCACAATTTGGGCTACACGTTCGGGACGATTCGTGACCTTAGGTGACTTGCACAATTCGGGCTGAAACTAGTGCCAAATGAGAGGGTTGGGATAAACATTCAATTGACCATATGTGCCAAAAATTCTCGTTCTCTAGTTTTCGAGTTATAGCCCCTGGAAGTCGAAAACTGCACGACTTTGCCCTCGAATATCTCGACAACGGAGAAAAGAGAATTTCAGGGCATTTTCTCCCAAGAAATATATGGGAATTATCTGTAATTTAGCACAGTTTCAGAACGATACGTGAAAGTCACCTTTTAAGAATAACTTCCACTGCAGGCCCATATATAAAAGTTTGCTCCTTTATTACTCTGCACATGGACAATTATTTGCGCTGTTATTTGCCCCAGGCATGTACCTATGTAATTACCGTTTACAGTGTAAAGATGGATGTTATCGGTCGCTGAACGTCGGAGCAGTAGGCGTTTAATGCATTTTCCCATAGGGTCCAATGCGAAATTGACACCTCATTTTCTCCATTCTCAAGAGCTTTGAGTCTCTGCAAAACATATACATGTGTAGACACAAATAAGTGAAATAGAATGAAGGCTATTTCAGCTTTAGCTTTTATTCCGTTTGGGAGCTAAAGTCGCACAAACTTTTGTTTACAAAAATTTCGATGGCCTATAGTTCGCAAGTTATGCAATCAGTTGACATAAGATTGTGCATGCATGTAGACATGTTAATGACCTTTATATATGCCAAGTTTCAGATGGCTACCTACTCATACAAGCAAGCAGTAGCGGTTTGAAATTTTCACAATTTGGGCTACACGTTCGGGACGATTCGTGACCTTAGGTGACTTGCACAATTCGGGCTGAAACTAGTGCCAAATGAGAGGGTTGGGATAAACATTCAATTGACCATATGTGCCAAAAATTCTCGTTCTCTAGTTTTCGAGTTATAGCCCCTGGAAGTCGAAAACTGCACGACTTTGCCCTCGAATATCTCGACAACGGAGAAAGGAGAATTTCAGGGCATTTTCTCCCAAGAAATATATGGGAATTATCTGTAATTTAGCACAGCTTCAGAACGATTCGTGAAAGTCACCTTTTAAGAATAACTTCCACTGCAGGCCCATATATAAAAGTTTGCTCCTTTATTACTCTGCACATGGACAATTATTTGCGCTGTTATTTGCCCCAGGCATGTACCTATGTAATTACCGTTTACAGTGTAAAGATGGATGTTATCGGTCGCTGAACGTCGGAGCAGTAGGCGTTTAATGCATTTTCCCATAGGGTCCAATGCAAAATTGACACCTCATTTTCTCCATTCTCAAGAGCTTTGAGTCTCTGCAAAACATATACATGTGTAGACACAAATAAGTGAAATAGAATGAAGGCTATTTCAGCTTTAGCTTTTATTCCGTTTGGGAGTTAAAGTCGCACAAACTTTTGTTTACAAAAATTTCGATGGCCTGTAGTTCGCAAGTTATGCAATCAGTTGACATAAGATTGTGCATGCATGTAGACATGTTAATGACCTTTATATATGCCAAGTTTCAGATGGCTACCTACTCATACAAGCAAGCAGTAGCGGTTTGAAATTTTCACAATTTGGGCTACACGTTCGGGACGATTCGTGACCTTAGGTGACTTGCACAATTTGGGCTGAAACTAGTGCCAAATGAGAGGGTTGGGATAAACATTCAATTGACCATATGTGCCAAAAATTCTCGTTCTCTAGTTTTCGAGTTATAGCCCCTGGAAGTCGAAAACTGCACGACTTTGCCCTCGAATATCTCGACAACGGAGAAAGGAGAATTTCAGGGCATTTTCTCCCAAGAAATATATGGGAATTATCTGTAATTTAGCACAGTTTCAGAACGATTCGTGAAAGTCACCTTTTAAGAATAACTTCCACTGCAGGCCCATATATAAAAGTTTGCTCCTTTATTACTCTGCATATGGACAATTATTTGCGCTGTTATTTGCCCCAGGCATGTACCTATGTAATTACCGTTTACAGTGTAAAGATGGATGTTATCGGTCGCTGAACGTTGGAGCAGTAGGCGTTTAATGCATTTTCCCATAGGGTCCAATGCAAAATTGACACCTCATTTTCTCCATTCTCAAGAGCTTTGAGTCTCTGCAAAACATATACATGTGTAGACACAAATAAGTGAAATAGAATGAAGGCTATTTCAGCTTTAGCTTTTATTCCGTTTGGGAGCTAAAGTCGCACAAACTTTTGTTTACAAAAATTTCGATGGCCTATAGTTCGCAAGTTATGCAATCAGTTGACATAAGATTGTGCATGCATGTAGACATGTTAATGACCTTTATATATGCCAAGTTTCAGATGGCTACCTACTCATACAAGCAAGCAGTAGCGGTTTGAAATTTTCACAATTTGGGCTACACGTTCGGGACGAATCGTGACCTTAGGTGACTTGCACAATTCGGGCTGAAACTAGTGCCAAATGAGAGGGTTGGGATAAACATTCAATTGACCATATGTGCCAAAAATTCTCGTTCTCTAGTTTTCGAGTTATAGCCCCTGGAAGTCGAAAACTGCACGACTTTGCCCTCGAATATCTCGACAACGGAGAAAGGAGAATTTCAGGGCATTTTCTCCCAAGAAATATATGGGAATTATCTGTAATTTAGCACAGTTTCAGAACGATTCGTGAAAGTCACCTTTTAAGAATAACTTCCACTGCAGGCCCATATATAAAAGTTTGCTCCTTTATTACTCTGCACATGGACAATTATTTGCGCTGTTATTTGCCCCAGGCATGTACCTATGTAATTACCGTTTACAGTGTAAAGATGGATGTTATCGGTCGCTGAACGTCGGAGCAGTAGGCGTTTAATGCATTTTCCCATAGGGTCCAATGCAAAATTGACACCTCATTTTCTCCATTCTCAAGAGCTTTGAGTCTCTGCAAAACATATACATGTGTAGACACAAATAAGTGAAATAGAATGAAGGCTATTTCAGCTTTAGCTTTTATTCCGTTTGGGAGCTAAAGTCGCACAAACTTTTGTTTACAAAAATTTCGATGGCCTATAGTTCGCAAGTTATGCAATCAGTTGACATAAGATTGTGCATGCATGTAGACATGTTATTGACCTTTATATATGCCAAGTTTCAGATGGCTACCTACTCATACAAGCAAGCAGTAGCGGTTTGAAATTTTCACAATTTGGGCTACACGTTCGGGACGATTCGTGACCTTAGGTGACTTGCACAATTCGGGCTGAAACTAGTGCCAAATGAGAGGGTTGGGATAAACATTCAATTGACCATATGTGCCAAAAATTCTCGTTCTCTAGTTTTCGAGTTATAGCCCCTGGAAGTCGAAAACTGCACGACTTTGCCCTCGAATATCTCGACAACGGAGAAAGGAGAATTTCAGGGCATTTTCTCCCAAGAAATATATGGGAATTATCTGTAATTTAGCACAGTTTCAGAACGATTCGTGAAAGTCACCTTTTAAGAATAACTTCCACTGCAGGCCCATATATAAAAGTTTGCTCCTTTATTACTCTGCACATGGACAATTATTTGCGCTGTTATTTGCCCCAGGCATGTACCTATGTAATTACCGTTTACAATGTAAAGATGGATGTTATCGGTCGCTGAACGTCGGAGCAGTAGGCGTTTAATGCATTTTCCCATAGGGTCCAATGCAAAATTGACACCTCATTTTCTCCATTCTCAAGAGCTTTGAGTCTCTGGAAAACATATACATGTGTAGACACAAATAAGTGAAATAGAATGAAGGCTATTTCAGCTTTAGCTTTTATTCCGTTTGGGAGCTAAAGTCGCACAAACTTTTGTTTACAAAAATTTCGATGGCCTATAGTTCGCAAGTTATGCAATCAGTTGACATAAGATTGTGCATGCATGTAGACATGTTAATGACCTTTATATATGCCAAGTTTCAGATGGCTACCTACTCATACAAGCAAGCAGTAGCGGTTTGAAATTTTCACAATTTGGGCTACACGTTCGGGACGATTCGTGACCTTAGGTGACTTGCACAATTCGGGCTGAAACTAGTGCCAAATGAGAGGGTTGGGATAAACATTCAATTGACCATATGTGCCAAAAATTCTCGTTCTCTAGTTTTCGAGTTATAGCCCCTGGAAGTCGAAAACTGCACGACTTTGCCCTCGAATATCTCGACAACGGAGAAAGGAGAATTTCAGGGCATTTTCTCCCAAGAAATATATGGGAATTATCTGTAATTTAGCACAGTTTCAGAACGATTCGTGAAAGTCACCTTTTAAGAATAACTTCCACTGCAGGCCCATATATAAAAGTTTGCTCCTTTATTACTCTGCACATGGACAATTATTTGCGCTGTTATTTGCCCCAGGCATGTACCTATGTAATTACCGTTTACAGTGTAAAGATGGATGTTATCGGTCGCTGAATGTCGGAGCAGTAGGCGTTTAATGCATTTTCCCATAGGGTCCAATGCGAAATTGACACCTCATTTTCTCCATTCTCAAGAGCTTTGAGTCTCTGCAAAACATATACATGTGTAGACACAAATAAGTGAAATAGAATGAAGGCTATTTCAGCTTTAGCTTTTATTCCGTTTGGGAGCTAAAGTCGCACAAACTTTTGTTTACAAAAATTTCGATGGCCTATAGTTCGCAAGTTATGCAATCAGTTGACATAAGATTGTGCATGCATGTAGACATGTTAATGACCTTTATATATGCCAAGTTTCAGATGGCTACCTACTCATACAAGCAAGCAGTAGCGGTTTGAAATTTTCACAATTTGGGCTACACGTTCGGGACGATTCGTGACCTTAGGTGACTTGCACAATTCGGGCTGAAACTAGTGCCAAATGAGAGGGTTGGGATAAACATTCAATTGACCATATGTGCCAAAAATTCTCGTTCTCTAGTTTTCGAGTTATAGCCCCTGGAAGTCGAAAACTGCACGACTTTGCCCTCGAATATCTCGACAACGGAGAAAGGAGAATTTCAGGGCATTTTCTCCCAAGAAATATATGGGAATTATCTGTAATTTAGCACAGCTTCAGAACGATTCGTGAAAGTCACCTTTTAAGAATAACTTCCACTGCAGGCCCATATATAAAAGTTTGCTCCTTTATTACTCTGCACATGGACAATTATTTGCGCTGTTATTTGCCCCAGGCATGTACCTATGTAATTACCGTTTACAGTGTAAAGATGGATGTTATCGGTCGCTGAACGTCGGAGCAGTAGGCGTTTAATGCATTTTCCCATAGGGTCCAATGCAAAATTGACACCTCATTTTCTCCATTCTCAAGAGCTTTGAGTCTCTGCAAAACATATACATGTGTAGACACAAATAAGTGAAATAGAATGAAGGCTATTTCAGCTTTAGCTTTTATTCCGTTTGGGAGTTAAAGTCGCACAAACTTTTGTTTACAAAAATTTCGATGGCCTATAGTTCGCAAGTTATGCAATCAGTTGACATAAGATTGTGCATGCATGTAGACATGTTAATGACCTTTATATATGCCAAGTTTCAGATGGCTACCTACTCATACAAGCAAGCAGTAGCGGTTTGAAATTTTCACAATTTGGGCTACACGTTCGGGACGATTCGTGACCTTAGGTGACTTGCACAATTCGGGCTGAAACTAGTGCCAAATGAGAGGGTTGGGATAAACATTCAATTGACCATATGTGCCAAAAATTCTCGTTCTCTAGTTTTCGAGTTATAGCCCCTGGAAGTCGAAAACTGCACGACTTTGCCCTCGAATATCTCGACAACGGAGAAAGGAGAATTTCAGGGCATTTTCTCCCAAGAAATATATGGGAATTATCTGTAATTTAGCACAGTTTCAGAACGATTCGTGAAAGTCACCTTTTAAGAATAACTTCCACTGCAGGCCCATATATAAAAGTTTGCTCCTTTATTACTCTGCACATGGACAATTATTTGCGCTGTTATTTGCCCCAGGCATGTACCTATGTAATTACCGTTTACAGTGTAAAGATGGATGTTATCGGTCGCTGAACGTCGGAGCAGTAGGCGTTTAATGCATTTTCCCATAGGGTCCAATGCAAAATTGACACCTCATTTTCTCCATTCTCAAGAGCTTTGAGTCTCTGCAAAACATATACATGTGTAGACACAAATAAGTGAAATAGAATGAAGGCTATTTCAGCTTTAGCTTTTATTCCGTTTGGGAGCTAAAGTCGCACAAACTTTTGTTTACAAAAATTTCGATGGCCTATAGTTCGCAAGTTATGCAATCAGTTGACATAAGATTGTGCATGCATGTAGACATGTTAATGACCTTTATATATGCCAAGTTTCAGATGGCTACCTACTCATACAAGCAAGCAGTAGCGGTTTGAAATTTTCACAATTTGGGCTACACGTTCGGGACGAATCGTGACCTTAGGTGACTTGCACAATTCGGGCTGAAACTAGTGCCAAATGAGAGGGTTGGGATAAACATTCAATTGACCATATGTGCCAAAAATTCTCGTTCTCTAGTTTTCGAGTTATAGCCCCTGGAAGTCGAAAACTGCACGACTTTGCCCTCGAATATCTCGACAACGGAGAAAGGAGAATTTCAGGGCATTTTCTCCCAAGAAATATATGGGAATTATCTGTAATTTAGCACAGTTTCAGAACGATTCGTGAAAGTCACCTTTTAAGAATAACTTCCACTGCAGGCCCATATATAAAAGTTTGCTCCTTTATTACTCTGCACATGGACAATTATTTGCGCTGTTATTTGCCCCAGGCATGTACCTATGTAATTACCGTTTACAGTGTAAAGATGGATGTTATCGGTCGCTGAACGTCGGAGCAGTAGGCGTTTAATGCATTTTCCCATAGGGTCCAATGCAAAATTGACACCTCATTTTCTCCATTCTCAAGAGCTTTGAGTCTCTGCAAAACATATACATGTGTAGACACAAATAAGTGAAATGGAATGAAGGCTATTTCAGCTTTAGCTTTTATTCCGTCTGGGAGCTAAAGTCGCACAAACTTTTGTTTACAAAAATTTCGATGGCCTATAGTTCGCAAGTTATGCAATCAGTTGACATAAGATTGTGCATGCATGTAGACATGTTAATGACCTTTATATATGCCAAGTTTCAGATGGCTACCTACTCATACAAGCAAGCAGTAGCGGTTTGAAATTTTCACAATTTGGGCTACACGTTCGGGACGATTCGTGACCTTAGGTGACTTGCACAATTCGGGCTGAAACTAGTGCCAAATGAGAGGGTTGGGATAAACATTCAATTGACCATATGTGCCAAAAATTCTCGTTCTCAAGTTTTCGAGTTATAGCCCCTGGAAGTCGAAAACTGCACGACTTTGCCCTCGAATATCTCGACAACGGAGAAAGGAGAATTTCAGGGCATTTTCTCCCAAGAAATATATGGGAATTATCTGTAATTTAGCACAGTTTCAGAACGATTCGTGAAAGTCACCTTTTAAGAATAACTTCCACTGCAGGCCCATATATAAAAGTTTGCTCCTTTATTACTCTGCACATGGACAATTATTTGCGCTGTTATTTGCCCCAGGCATGTACCTATGTAATTACCGTTTACAGTGTAAAGATGGATGTTATCGGTCGCTGAACTTCGGAGCAGTAGGCGTTTAATGCATTTTCCCATAGGGTCCAATGCAAAATTGACACCTCATTTTCTCCATTCTCAAGAGCTTTGAGTCTCTGCAAAACATATACATGTGTAGACACAAATAAGTGAAATAGAATGAAGGCTATTTCAGCTTTAGCTTTTATTCCGTTTGGGAGCTAAAGTCGCACAAACTTTTGTTTACAAAAATTTCGATGGCCTATAGTTCGCAAGTTATGCAATCAGTTGACATAAGATTGTGCATGCATGTAGACATGTTAATGACCTTTATATATGCCAAGTTTCAGATGGCTACCTACTCATACAAGCAAGCAGTAGCGGTTTGAAATTTTCACAATTTGGGCTACACGTTCGGGACGATTCGTGACCTTAGGTGACTTGCACAATTCGGGCTGAAACTAGTGCCAAATGAGAGGGTTGGGATAAACATTCAATTGACCATATGTGCCAAAAATTCTCGTTCTCTAGTTTTCGAGTTATAGCCCCTGGGAGTCGAAAACTGCACGACTTTGCCCTCGAATATCTCGACAACGGAGAAAGGAGAATTTCAGGGCATTTTCTCCCAAGAAATATATGGGAATTATCTGTAATTTAGCACAGTTTCAGAACGATTCGTGAAAGTCACCTTTTAAGAATAACTTCCACTGCAGGCCCATATATAAAAGTTTGCTCCTTTATTACTCTGCACGTGGACAATTATTTGCGCTGTTATTTGCCCCAGGCATGTACCTATGTAATTACCGTTTACAGTGTAAAGATGGATGTTATAGGTCGCTGAACGTCGGAGCAGTAGGCGTTTAATGCATTTTCCCATAGGGTCCAATGCAAAATTGACACCTCATTTTCTCCATTCTCAAGAGCTTTGAGTCTCTGCAAAACATATACATGTGTAGACACAAATAAGTGAAATAGAATGAAGGCTATTTCAGCTTTAGCTTTTATTCCGTTTGGGAGCTAAAGTCGCACAAACTTTTGTTTACAAAAATTTCGATGGCCTATAGTTCGCAAGTTATGCAATCAGTTGACATAAGATTGTGCATGCATGTAGACATGTTAATGACCTTTATATATGCCAAGTTTCAGATGGCTACCTACTCATACAAGCAAGCAGTAGCGGTTTGAAATTTTCACAATTTGGGCTACACGTTCGGGACGATTCGTGACCTTAGGTGACTTGCACAATTCGGGCTGAAACTAGTGCCAAATGAGAGGGTTGGGATAAACATTCAATTGACCATATGTGCCAAAAATTCTCGTTCTCTAGTTTTCGAGTTATAGCCCCTGGAAGTCGAAAACTGCACGACTTTGCCCTCGAATATCTCGACAACGGAGAAAGGAGAATTTAAGGGCATTTTCTCCCAAGAAATATATGGGAATTATCTGTAATTTAGCACAGTTTCTGAACGATTCGTGAAAGTCACCTTTTAAGAATAACTTCCACTGCAGGCCCATATATAAAAGTTTGCTCCTTTATTACTCTGCACATGGACAATTATTTGCGCTGTTATTTGCCCCAGGCATGTACCTATGTAATTACCGTTTACAGTGTAAAGATGGATGTTATCGGTCGCTGAACGTCGGAGCAGTAGGCGTTTAATGCATTTTCCCATAGGGTCCAATGCAAAATTGACACCTCATTTTCTCCATTCTCAAGAGCTTTGAGTCTCTGCAAAACATATACATGTGTAGACACAAATAAGTGAAATAGAATGAAGGCTATTTCAGCTTTAGCTTTTATTCCGTTTGGGAGCTAAAGTCGCACAAACTTTTGTTTACAAAAATTTCGATGGCCTATAGTTCGCAAGTTATGCAATCAGTTGACATAAGATTGTGCATGCATGTAGACATGTTAATGACCTTTATATATGCCAAGTTTCAGATGGCTACCTACTCATACAAGCAAGCAGTAGCGGTTTGAAATTTTCACAATTTGGGCTACACGTTCGGGACGATTCGTGACCTTAGGTGACTTGCACAATTCGGGCTGAAACTAGTGCCAAATGAGAGGGTTGGGATAAACATTCAATTGACCATATGTGCCAAAAATTCTCGTTCTCTAGTTTTCGAGTTATAGCCCCTGGAAGTCGAAAACTGCACGACTTTGCCCTCGAATATCTCGACAACGGAGAAAGGAGAATTTCAGGGCATTTTCTCCCAAGAAATATATGGGAATTATCTGTAATTTAGCACAGTTTCAGAACGATTCGTGAAAGTCACCTTTTAAGAATAACTTCCACTGCAGGCCCATATATAAAAGTTTGCTCCTTTATTACTCTGCACATGGACAATTATTTGCGCTGTTATTTGCCCCAGGCATGTACCTATGTAATTACCGTTTACAGTGTAAAGATGGATGTTATAGGTCGCTGAACGTCGGAGCAGTAGGCGTTTAATGCATTTTCCCATAGGGTCCAATGCAAAATTGACACCTCATTTTCTCCATTCTCAAGAGCTTTGAGTCTCTGCAAAACATATACATGTGTAGACACAAATAAGTGAAATAGAATGAAGGCTATTTCAGCTTTAGCTTTTATTCCGTTTGGGAGCTAAAGTCGCACAAACTTTTGTTTACAAAAATTTCGATGGCCTATAGTTCGCAAGTTATGCAATCAGTTGACATAAGATTGTGCATGCATGTAGACATGTTAATGACCTTTATATATGCCAAGTTTCAGATGGCTACCTACTCATACAAGCAAGCAGTAGCGGTTTGAAATTTTCACAATTTGGGCTACACGTTCGGGACGATTCGTGACCTTAGGTGACTTGCACAATTCGGGCTGAAACTAGTGCCAAATGAGAGGGTTGGGATAAACATTCAATTGACCATATGTGCCAAAAATTCTCGTTCTCTAGTTTTCGAGTTATAGCCCCTGGGTGTCGAAAACTGCACGACTTTGCCCTCGAATATCTCGACAACGGAGAAAGGAGAATTTCAGGGCATTTTCTCCCAAGAAATATATGGGAATTATCTGTAATTTAGCACAGTTTCAGAACGATTCGTGAAAGTCACCTTTTAAGAATAACTTCCACTGCAGGCCCATATATAAAAGTTTGCTCCTTTATTACTCTGCACATGGACAATTATTTGCGCTGTTATTTGCCCCAGGCATGTACCTATGTAATTACCGTTTACAGTGTAAAGATGGATGTTATCGGTCGCTGAACGTCGGAGCAGTAGGCGTTTAATGCATTTTCCCATAGGGTCCAATGCAAAATTGACACCTCATTTTCTCCATTCTCAAGAGCTTTGAGTCTCTGCAAAACATATACATGTGTAGACACAAATAAGTGAAATGGAATGAAGGCTATTTCAGCTTTAGCTTTTATTCCGTTTGGGAGCTAAAGTCGCACAAACTTTTGTTTACAAAAATTTCGATGGCCTATAGTTCGCAAGTTATGCAATCAGTTGACATAAGATTGTGCATGCATGTAGACATGTTAATGACCTTTATATATGCCAAGTTTCAGATGGCTACCTACTCATACAAGCAAGCAGTAGCGGTTTGAAATTTTCACAATTTGGGCTACACGTTCGGGACGATTCGTGACCTTAGGTGACTTGCACAATTCGGGCTGAAACTAGTGCCAAATGAGAGGGTTGGGATAAACATTCAATTGATCATATGTGCCAAAAATTCTCGTTCTCAAGTTTTCGAGTTATAGCCCCTGGAAGTCGAAAACTGCACGACTTTGCCCTCGAATATCTCGACAACGGAGAAAGGAGAATTTCAGGGCATTTTCTCCCAAGAAATATATGGGAATTATCTGTAATTTAGCACAGTTTCAGAACGATTCGTGAAAGTCACCTTTTAAGAATAACTTCCACTGCAGGCCCATATATAAAAGTTTGCTCCTTTATTACTCTGCACATGGACAATTATTTGCGCTGTTATTTGCCCCAGGCATGTACCTATGTAGTTACCGTTTACAGTGTAAAGATGGATGTTATCGGTCGCTGAACTTCGGAGCAGTAGGCGTTTAATGCATTTTCCCATAGGGTCCAATGCAAAATTGACACCTCATTTTCTCCATTCTCAAGAGCTTTGAGTCTCTGCAAAACATATACATGTGTAGACACAAATAAGTGAAATAGAATGAAGGCTATTTCAGCTTTAGCTTTTATTCCGTTTGGGAGCTAAAGTCGCACAAACTTTTGTTTACAAAAATTTCGATGGCCTATAGTTCGCAAGTTATGCAATCAGTTGACATAAGATTGTGCATGCATGTAGACATGTTAATGACCTTTATATATGCCAAGTTTCAGATGGCTACCTACTCATACAAGCAAGCAGTAGCGGTTTGAAATTTTCACAATTTGGGCTACACGTTCGGGACGATTCGTGACCTTAGGTGACTTGCACAATTCGGGCTGAAACTAGTGCCAAATGAGAGGGTTGGGATAAACATTCAATTGACCATATGTGCCAAAAATTCTCGTTCTCTAGTTTTCGAGTTATAGCCCCTGGGAGTCGAAAACTGCACGACTTTGCCCTCGAATATCTCGACAACGGAGAAAGGAGAATTTCAGGGCATTTTCTCCCAAGAAATATATGGGAATTATCTGTAATTTAGCACAGTTTCAGAACGATTCGTGAAAGTCACCTTTTAAGAATAACTTCCACTGCAGGCCCATATATAAAAGTTTGCTCCTTTATTACTCTGCACATGGACAATTATTTGCGCTGTTATTTGCCCCAGGCATGTACCTATGTAATTACCGTTTACAGTGTAAAGATGGATGTTATAGGTCGCTGAACGTCGGAGCAGTAGGCGTTTAATGCATTTTCCCATAGGGTCCAATGCAAAATTGACACCTCATTTTCTCCATTCTCAAGAGCTTTGAGTCTCTGCAAAACATATACATGTGTAGACACAAATAAGTGAAATAGAATGAAGGCTATTTCAGCTTTAGCTTTTATTCCGTTTGGGAGCTAAAGTCGCACAAACTTTTGTTTACAAAAATTTCGATGGCCTATAGTTCGCAAGTTATGCAATCAGTTGACATAAGATTGTGCATGCATGTAGACATGTTAATGACCTTTATATATGCCAAGTTTCAGATGGCTACCTACTCATACAAGCAAGCAGTAGCGGTTTGAAATTTTCACAATTTGGGCTACACGTTCGGGACGATTCGTGACCTTAGGTGACTTGCACAATTCGGGCTGAAACTAGTGCCAAATGAGAGGGTTGGGATAAACATTCAATTGACCATATGTGCCAAAAATTCTCGTTCTCTAGTTTTCGAGTTATAGCCCCTGGAAGTCGAAAACTGCACGACTTTGCCCTCGAATATCTCGACAACGGAGAAAGGAGAATTTCAGGGCATTTTCTCCCAAGAAATATATGGGAATTATCTGTAATTTAGCACAGTTTCTGAACGATTCGTGAAAGTCACCTTTTAAGAATAACTTCCACTGCAGGCCCATATATAAAAGTTTGCTCCTTTATTACTCTGCACATGGACAATTATTTGCGCTGTTATTTGCCCCAGGCATGTACCTATGTAATTACCGTTTACAGTGTAAAGATGGATGTTATCGGTCGCTGAACGTCGGAGCAGTAGGCGTTTAATGCATTTTCCCATAGGGTCCAATGCAAAATTGACACCTCATTTTCTCCATTCTCAAGAGCTTTGAGTCTCTGCAAAACATATACATGTGTAGACACAAATAAGTGAAATAGAATGAAGGCTATTTCAGCTTTAGCTTTTATTCCGTTTGGGAGCTAAAGTCGCACAAACTTTTGTTTACAAAAATTTCGATGGCCTATAGTTCGCAAGTTATGCAATCAGTTGACATAAGATTGTGCATGCATGTAGACATGTTAATGACCTTTATATATGCCAAGTTTCAGATGGCTACCTACTCATACAAGCAAGCAGTAGCGGTTTGAAATTTTCACAATTTGGGCTACACGTTCGGGACGATTCGTGACCTTAGGTGACTTGCACAATTCGGGCTGAAACTAGTGCCAAATGAGAGGGTTGGGATAAACATTCAATTGACCATATGTGCCAAAAATTCTCGTTCTCAAGTTTTCGAGTTATAGCCCCTGGAAGTCGAAAACTGCACGACTTTGCCCTCGAATATCTCGACAACGGAGAAAGGAGAATTTCAGGGCATTTTCTCCCAAGAAATATATGGGAATTATCTGTAATTTAGCACAGTTTCAGAACGATTCGTGAAAGTCACCTTTTAAGAATAACTTCCACTGCAGGCCCATATATAAAAGTTTGCTCCTTTATTACTCTGCACATGGACAATTATTTGCGCTGTTATTTGCCCCAGGCATGTACCTATGTAATTACCGTTTACAGTGTAAAGATGGATGTTATCGGTCGCTGAACTTCGGAGCAGTAGGCGTTTAATGCATTTTCCCATAGGGTCCAATGCAAAATTGACACCTCATTTTCTCCATTCTCAAGAGCTTTGAGTCTCTGCAAAACATATACATGTGTAGACACAAATAAGTGAAATAGAATGAAGGCTATTTCAGCTTTAGCTTTTATTCCGTTTGGGAGCTAAAGTCGCACAAACTTTTGTTTACAAAAATTTCGATGGCCTATAGTTCGCAAGTTATGCAATCAGTTGACATAAGATTGTGCATGCATGTAGACATGTTAATGACCTTTATATATGCCAAGTTTCAGATGGCTACCTACTCATACAAGCAAGCAGTAGCGGTTTGAAATTTTCACAATTTGGGCTACACGTTCGGGACGATTCGTGACCTTAGGTGACTTGCACAATTCGGGCTGAAACTAGTGCCAAATGAGAGGGTTGGGATAAACATTCAATTGACCATATGTGCCAAAAATTCTCGTTCTCTAGTTTTCGAGTTATAGCCCCTGGAAGTCGAAAACTGCACGACTTTGCCCTCGAATATCTCGACAACGGAGAAAGGAGAATTTCAGGGCATTTTCTCCCAAGAAATATATGGGAATTATCTGTAATTTAGCACAGTTTCAGAACGATTCGTGAAAGTCACCTTTTAAGAATAACTTCCACTGCAGGCCCATATATAAAAGTTTGCTCCTTTATTACTCTGCACATGGACAATTATTTGCGCTGTTATTTGCCCCAGGCATGTACCTATGTAATTACCGTTTACAGTGTAAAGATGGATGTTATCGGTCGCTGAACGTCGGAGCAGTAGGCGTTTAATGCATTTTCCCATAGGGTCCAATGCAAAATTGACACCTCATTTTCTCCATTCTCAAGAGCTTTGAGTCTCTGCAAAACATATACATGTGTAGACACAAATAAGTGAAATAGAATGAAGGCTATTTCAGCTTTAGCTTTTATTCCGTTTGGGAGCTAAAGTCGCACAAACTTTTGTTTACAAAAATTTCGATGGCCTATAGTTCGCAAGTTATGCAATCAGTTGACATAAGATTGTGCATGCATGTAGACATGTTATTGACCTTTATATATGCCAAGTTTCAGATGGCTACCTACTCATACAAGCAAGCAGTAGCGGTTTGAAATTTTCACAATTTGGGCTACACGTTCGGGACGATTCGTGACCTTAGGTGACTTGCACAATTCGGGCTGAAACTAGTGCCAAATGAGAGGGTTGGGATAAACATTCAATTGACCATATGTGCCAAAAATTCTCGTTCTCTAGTTTTCGAGTTATAGCCCCTGGAAGTCGAAAACTGCACGACTTTGCCCTCGAATATCTCGACAACGGAGAAAGGAGAATTTCAGGGCATTTTCTCCCAAGAAATATATGGGAATTATCTGTAATTTAGCACAGTTTCAGAACGATTCGTGAAAGTCACCTTTTAAGAATAACTTCCACTGCAGGCCCATATATAAAAGTTTGCTCCTTTATTACTCTGCACATGGACAATTATTTATGCTGTTATTTGCCCCAGGCATGTACCTATGTAATTACCGTTTACAGTGTAAAGATGGATGTTATCGGTCGCTGAACGTCGGAGCAGTAGGCGTTTAATGCATTTTCCCATAGGGTCCAATGCAAAATTGACACCTCATTTTCTCCATTCTCAAGAGCTTTGAGTCTCTGCAAAACATATACATGTGTAGACACAAATAAGTGAAATAGAATGAAGGCTATTTCAGCTTTAGCTTTTATTCCGTTTGGGAGCTAAAGTCGCACAAACTTTTGTTTACAAAAATTTCGATGGCCTATAGTTCGCAAGTTATGCAATCAGTTGACATAAGATTGTGCATGCATGTAGACATGTTAATGACCTTTATATATGCCAAGTTTCAGATGGCTACCTACTCATACAAGCAAGCAGTAGCGGTTTGAAATTTTCACAATTTGGGCTACACGTTCGGGACGATTCGTGACCTTAGGTGACTTGCACAATTCGGGCTGAAACTAGTGCCAAATGAGAGGGTTGGGATAAACATTCAATTGACCATATGTGCCAAAAATTCTCGTTCTCTAGTTTTCGAGTTATAGCCCCTGGAAGTCGAAAACTGCACGACTTTGCCCTCGAATATCTCGACAACGGAGAAAGGAGAATTTCAGGGCATTTTCTCCCAAGAAATATATGGGAATTATCTGTAATTTAGCACAGTTTCAGAACGATTCGTGAAAGTCACCTTTTAAGAATAACTTCCACTGCAGGCCCATATATAAAAGTTTGCTCCTTTATTACTCTGCACATGGACAATTATTTGCGCTGTTATTTGCCCCAGGCATGTACCTATGTAATTACCGTTTACAGTGTAAAGATGGATGTTATCGGTCGCTGAACGTCGGAGCAGTAGGCGTTTAATGCATTTTCCCATAGGGTCCAATGCAAAATTGACACCTCATTTTCTCCATTCTCAAGAGCTTTGAGTCTCTGCAAAACATATACATGTGTAGACACAAATAAGTGAAATAGAATGAAGGCTATTTCAGCTTTAGCTTTTATTCCGTTTGGGAGCTAAAGTCGCACAAACTTTTGTTTACAAAAATTTCGATGGCCTATAGTTCGCAAGTTATGCAATCAGTTGACATAAGATTGTGCATGCATGTAGACATGTTAATGACCTTTATATATGCCAAGTTTCAGATGGCTACCTACTCATACAAGCAAGCAGTAGCGGTTTGAAATTTTCACAATTTGGGCTACACGTTCGGGACGATTCGTGACCTTAGGTGACTTGCACAATTCGGGCTGAAACTAGTGCCAAATGAGAGGGTTGGGATAAACATTCAATTGACCATATGTGCCAAAAATTCTCGTTCTCAAGTTTTCGAGTTATAGCCCCTGGAAGTCGAAAACTGCACGACTTTGCCCTCGAATATCTCGACAACGGAGAAAGGAGAATTTCAGGGCATTTTCTCCCAAGAAATATATGGGAATTATCTGTAATTTAGCACAGTTTCAGAACGATTCGTGAAAGTCACCTTTTAAGAATAACTTCCACTGCAGGCCCATATATAAAAGTTTGCTCCTTTATTACTCTGCACATGGACAATTATTTGCGCTGTTATTTGCCCCAGGCATGTACCTATGTAATTACCGTTTACAGTGTAAAGATGGATGTTATCGGTCGCTGAACTTCGGAGCAGTAGGCGTTTAATGCATTTTCCCATAGGGTCCAATGCAAAATTGACACCTCATTTTCTCCATTCTCAAGAGCTTTGAGTCTCTGCAAAACATATACATGTGTAGACACAAATAAGTGAAATAGAATGAAGGCTATTTCAGCTTTAGTTTTTATTCCGTTTGGGAGCTAAAGTCGCACAAACTTTTGTTTACAAAAATTTCGATGGCCTATAGTTCGCAAGTTATGCAATCAGTTGACATAAGATTGTGCATGCATGTAGACATGTTAATGACCTTTATATATGCCAAGTTTCAGATGGCTACCTACTCATACAAGCAAGCAGTAGCGGTTTGAAATTTTCACAATTTGGGCTACACGTTCGGGACGATTCGTGACCTTAGGTGACTTGCACAATTCGGGCTGAAACTAGTGCCAAATGAGAGGGTTGGGATAAACATTCAATTGACCATATGTGCCAAAAATTCTCGTTCTCAAGTTTTCGAGTTATAGCCCCTGGAAGTCGAAAACTGCACGACTTTGCCCTCGAATATCTCGACAACGGAGAAAGGAGAATTTCAGGGCATTTTCTCCCAAGAAATATATGGGAATTATCTGTAATTTAGCACAGTTTCAGAACGATTCGTGAAAGTCACCTTTTAAGAATAACTTCCACTGCAGGCCCATATATAAAAGTTTGCTCCTTTATTACTCTGCACATGGACAATTATTTGCGCTGTTATTTGCCCCAGGCATGTACCTATGTAATTACCGTTTACAGTGTAAAGATGGATGTTATCGGTCGCTGAACGTCGGAGCAGTAGGCGTTTAATGCATTTTCCCATAGGGTCCAATGCAAAATTGACACCTCATTTTCTCCATTCTCAAGAGCTTTGAGTCTCTGCAAAACATATACATGTGTAGACACAAATAAGTGAAATAGAATGAAGGCTATTTCAGCTTTAGTTTTTATTCCGTTTGGGAGCTAAAGTCGCACAAACTTTTGTTTACAAAAATTTCGATGGCCTATAGTTCGCAAGTTATGCAATCAGTTGACATAAGATTGTGCATGCATGTAGACATGTTAATGACCTTTATATATGCCAAGTTTCAGATGGCTACCTACTCATACAAGCAAGCAGTAGCGGTTTGAAATTTTCACAATTTGGGCTACACGTTCGGGACGATTCGTAACCTTAGGTGACTTGCACAATTCGGGCTGAAACTAGTGCCAAATGAGAGGGTTGGGATAAACATTCAATTGACCATATGTGCCAAAAATAAAATTCTCGTTCTCTAGTTTTCGAGTTATAGCCCCTGGAAGTCGAAAACTGCACGACTTTGCCCTCGAATATCTCGACAACGGAGAAAGGAGAATTTCAGGGCATTTTCTCCCAAGAAATATATGGGAATTATCTGTAATTTAGCACAGTTTCAGAACGATTCGTGAAAGTCACCTTTTAAGAATAACTTCCACTGCAGGCCCATATATAAAAGTTTGCTCCTTTATTACTCTGCACATGGACAATTATTTGCGCTGTTATTTGCCCCAGGCATGTACCTATGTAATTACCGTTTACAGTGTAAAGATGGATGTTATCGGTCGCTGAACGTCGGAGCAGTAGGCGTTTAATGCATTTTCCCATAGGGTCCAATGCAAAATTGACACCTCATTTTCTCCATTCTCAAGAGCTTTGAGTCTCTGCAAAACATATACATGTGTAGACACAAATAAGTGAAATAGAATGAAGGCTATTTCAGCTTTAGCTTTTATTCCGTTTGGGAGCTAAAGTCGCACAAACTTTTGTTTACAAAAATTTCGATGGCCTATAGTTCGCAAGTTATGCAATCAGTTGACATAAGATTGTGCATGCATGTAGACATGTTAATGACCTTTATATATGCCAAGTTTCAGATGGCTACCTACTCATACAAGCAAGCAGTAGCGGTTTGAAATTTTCACAATTTGGGCTACACGTTCGGGACGATTCGTGACCTTAGGTGACTTGCACAATTCGGGCTGAAACTAGTGCCAAATGAGAGGGTTGGGATAAACATTCAATTGACCATATGTGCCAAAAATTCTCGTTCTCTAGTTTTCGAGTTATAGCCCCTGGAAGTAGAAAACTGCACGACTTTGCCCTCGAATATCTCGACAACGGAGAAAGGAGAATTTCAGGACATTTTCTCCCAAGAAATATATGGGAATTATCTGTAATTTAGCACAGTTTCAGAACGATTCGTGAAAGTCACCTTTTAAGAATAACTTCCACTGCAGGCCCATATATAAAAGTTTGCTCCTTTATTACTCTGCACATGGACAATTATTTGCGCTGTTATTTGCCCCAGGCATGTACCTATGTAATTACCGTTTACAGTGTAAAGATGGATGTTATCGGTCGCTGAACGTCGGAGCAGTAGGCGTTTAATGCATTTTCCCATAGGGTCCAATGCAAAATTGACACCTCATTTTCTCCATTCTCAAGAGCTTTGAGTCTCTGCAAAACATATATATGTGTAGACACAAATAAGTGAAATAGAATGAAGGCTAAATATAGCTTTAGCTTTTATTCCGTTTGGGAGCTAAAGTCGCACAAACTTTTGTTTACAAAAATTTCGATGGCCTATAGTTCGCAAGTTATGCAATCAGTTGACATAAGATTGTGCATGCATGTAGACATGTTAATGACCTTTATATATGCCAAGTTTCAGATGGCTACCTACTCATACAAGCAAGCAGTAGCGGTTTGAAATTTTCACAATTTGGGCTACACGTTCGGGACGATTCGTGACCTTAGGTGACTTGCACAATTCGGGCTGAAACTAGTGCCAAATGAGAGGGTTGGGATAAACATTCAATTGACCATATGTGCCAAAAATTCTCGTTCTCTAGTTTTCGAGTTATAGCCCCTGGAAGTCGAAAACTGCACGACTTTGCCCTCGAATATCTCGACAACGGAGAAAGGAGAATTTCAGGGCATTTTCTCCCAAGAAATATATGGGAATTATCTGTAATTTAGCACAGTTTCAGAACGATTCGTGAAAGTCACCTTTTAAGAATAACTTCCACTGCAGGCCCATATATAAAAGTTTGCTCCTTTATTACTCTGCACATGGACAATTATTTGCGCTGTTATTTGCCCCAGGCATGTACCTATGTAATTACCGTTTACAGTGTAAAGATGAATGTTATCGGTCGCTGAACGTCGGAGCAGTAGGCGTTTAATGCATTTTCCCATAGGGTCCAATGCAAAATTGACACCTCATTTTCTCCATTCTCAAGAGCTTTGAGTCTCTGCAAAACATATACATGTGTAGACACAAATAAGTGAAATAGAATGAAGGCTATTTCAGCTTTAGCTTTTATTCCGTTTGGGAGCTAAAGTCGCACAAACTTTTGTTTACAAAAATTTCGATGGCCTATAGTTCGCAAGTTATGCAATCAGTTGACATAAGATTGTGCATGTATGTAGACATGTTAATGACCTTTATATATGCCAAGTTTCAGATGGCTACCTACTCATACAAGCAAGCAGTAGCGGTTTGAAATTTTCACAATTTGGGCTACACGTTCGGGACGATTCGTGACCTTAGGTGACTTGCACAATTCGGGCTGAAACTAGTGCCAAATGAGAGGGTTGGGATAAACATTCAATTGACCATATGTGCCAAAAATTCTCGTTCTCTAGTTTTCGAGTTATAGCCCCTGGAAGTCGAAAACTGCACGACTTTGCCCTCGAATATCTCGACAACGGAGAAAGGAGAATTTCAGGGCATTTTCTCCCAAGAAATATATGGGAATTATCTGTAATTTAGCACAGTTTCAGAACGATTCGTGAAAGTCACCTTTTAAGAATAACTTCCACTGCAGGCCCATATATAAAAGTTTGCTCCTTTATTACTCTGCACATGGACAATTATTTGCGCTGTTATTTGCCCCAGGCATGTACCTATGTAATTACCGTTTACAGTGTAAAGATGGATGTTATCGGTCGCTGAACGTCGGAGCAGTAGGCGTTTAATGCATTTTCCCATAGGGTCCAATGCAAAATTGACACCTCATTTTCTCCATTCTCAAGAGCTTTGAGTCTCTGCAAAACATATACATGTGTAGACACAAATAAGTGAAATAGAATGAAGGCTATTTCAGCTTTAGCTTTCATTCCGTTTGGGAGCTAAAGTCGCACAAACTTTTGTTTACAAAAATTTCGATGGCCTATAGTTCGCAAGTTATGCAATCAGTTGACATAAGATTGTGCATGCATGTAGACATGTTAATGACCTTTATATATGCCAAGTTTCAGATGGCTACCTACTCATACAAGCAAGCAGTAGCGGTTTGAAATTTTCACAATTTGGGCTACACGTTCGGGACGATTCGTGACCTTAGGTGACTTGCACAATTCGGGCTGAAACTAGTGCCAAATGAGAGGGTTGGGATAAACATTCAATTGACCATATGTGCCAAAAATTCTCGTTCTCTAGTTTTCGAGTTATAGCCCCTGGAAGTCGAAAACTGCACGACTTTGCCCTCGAATATCTCGACAACGGAGAAAGGAGAATTTCAGGGCATTTTCTCCCAAGAAATATATGGGAATTATCTGTAATTTAGCACAGTTTCAGAACGATTCGTGAAAGTCACCTTTTAAGAATAACTTCCACTGCAGGCCCATATATAAAAGTTTGCTCCTTTATTACTCTGCACATGGACTATTATTTGCGCTGTTATTTGCCCCAGGCATGTACCTATGTAATTACCGTTTACAGTGTAAAGATGGATGTTATCGGTCGCTGAACGTCGGAGCAGTAGGCGTTTAATGCATTTTCCCATAGGGTCCAATGCAAAATTGACACCTCATTTTCTCCATTCTCAAGAGCTTTGAGTCTCTGCAAAACATATACATGTGTAGACACAAATAAGTGAAATAGAATGAAGGCTATTTCAGCTTTAGCTTTTATTCCGTTTGGGAGCTAAAGTCGCACAAACTTTTGTTTACAAAAATTTCGATGGCCTATAGTTCGCAAGTTATGCAATCAGTTGACATAAGATTGTGCATGCATGTAGACATGTTAATGACCTTTATATATGCCAAGTTTCAGATGGCTACCTACTCATACAAGCAAGCAGTAGCGGTTTGAAATTTTCACAATTTGGGCTACACGTTCGGGACGATTCGTGACCTTAGGTGACTTGCACAATTCGGGCTGAAACTAGTGCCAAATGAGAGGGTTGGGATAAACATTCAATTGACCATATGTGCCAAAAATTCTCGTTCTCTAGTTTTCGAGTTATAGCCCCTGGAAGTCGAAAACTGCACGACTTTGCCCTCGAATATCTCGACAACGGAGAAAGGAGAATTTCAGGGCATTTTCTCCCAAGAAATATATGGGAATTATCTGTAATTTAGCACAGTTTCAGAACGATTCGTGAAAGTCACCTTTTAAGAATAACTTCCACTGCAGGCCCATATATAAAAGTTTGCTCCTTTATTACTCTGCACATGGACAATTATTTGCGCTGTTATTTGCCGCAGGCATGTACCTATGTAATTACCGTTTACAGTGTAAAGATGGATGTTATCGGTCGCTGAACTTCGGAGCAGTAGGCGTTTAATGCATTTTCCCATAGGGTCCAATGCAAAATTGACACCTCATTTTCTCCATTCTCAAGAGCTTTGAGTCTCTGCAAAACATATACATGTGTAGACACAAATAAGTGAAATAGAATGAAGGCTATTTCAGCTTTAGCTTTTATTCCGTTTGGGAGCTAAAGTCGCACAAACTTTTGTTTACAAAAATTTCGATGGCCTATAGTTCGCAAGTTATGCAATCAGTTGACATAAGATTGTGCATGCATGTAGACATGTTAATGACCTTTATATATGCCAAGTTTCAGATGGCTACCTACTCATACAAGCAAGCAGTAGCGGTTTGAAATTTTCACAATTTGGGCTACACGTTCGGGACGATTCGTGACCTTAGGTGACTTGCACAATTCGGGCTGAAACTAGTGCCAAATGAGAGGGTTGGGATAAACATTCAATTGACCATATGTGCCAAAAATTCTCGTTCTCTAGTTTTCGAGTTATAGCCCCTGGAAGTCGAAAACTGCACGACTTTGCCCTCGAATATCTCGACAACGGAGAAAGGAGAATTTCAGGGCATTTTCTCCCAAGAAATATATGGGAATTATCTGTAATTTAGCACAGTTTCAGAACGATTCGTGAAAGTCACCTTTTAAGAATAACTTCCACTGCAGGCCCATATATAAAAGTTTGCTCCTTTATTACTCTGCACATGGACAATTATTTGCGCTGTTATTTGCCCCAGGCATGTACCTATGTAATTACCGTTTACAGTGTAAAGATGGATGTTATCGGTCGCTGAACTTCGGAGCAGTAGGCGTTTAATGCATTTTCCCATAGGGTCCAATGCAAAATTGACACCTCATTTTCTCCATTCTCAAGAGCTTTGAGTCTCTGCAAAACATATACATGTGTAGACACAAATAAGTGAAATAGAATGAAGGCTATTTCAGCTTTAGCTTTTATTCCGTTTGGGAGCTAAAGTCGCACAAACTTTTGTTTACAAAAATTTCGATGGCCTATAGTTCGCAAGTTATGCAATCAGTTGACATAAGATTGTGCATGCATGTAGACATGTTAATGACCTTTATATATGCCAAGTTTCAGATGGCTACCTACTCATACAAGCAAGCAGTAGCGGTTTGAAATTTTCACAATTTGGGCTACACGTTCGGGACGATTCGTGACCTTAGGTGACTTGCACAATTCGGGCTGAAACTAGTGCCAAATGAGAGGGTTGGGATAAACATTCAATTGACCATATGTGCCAAAAATTCTCGTTCTCTAGTTTTCGAGTTATAGCCCCTGGAAGTCGAAAACTGCACGACTTTGCCCTCGAATATCTCGACAACGGAGAAAGGAGAATTTCAGGGCATTTTCTCCCAAGAAATATATGGGAATTATCTGTAATTTAGCACAGTTTCAGAACGATTCGTGAAAGTCACCTTTTAAGAATAACTTCCACTGCAGGCCCATATATAAAAGTTTGCTCCTTTATTACTCTGCACATGGACAATTATTTGCGCTGTTATTTGCCCCAGGCATGTACCTATGTAATTACCGTTTACAGTGTAAAGATGGATGTTATCGGTCGCTGAACTTCGGAGCAGTAGGCGTTTAATGCATTTTCCCATAGGGTCCAATGCAAAATTGACACCTCATTTTCTCCATTCTCAAGAGCTTTGAGTCTCTGCAAAACATATACATGTGTAGACACAAATAAGTGAAATAGAATGAAGGCTATTTCAGCTTTAGCTTTTATTCCGTTTGGGAGCTAAAGTCGCACAAACTTTTGTTTACAAAAATTTCGATGGCCTATAGTTCGCAAGTTATGCAATCAGTTGACATAAGATTGTGCATGCATGTAGACATGTTAATGACCTTTATATATGCCAAGTTTCAGATGGCTACCTACTCATACAAGCAAGCAGTAGCGGTTTGAAATTTTCACAATTTGGGCTACACGTTCGGGACGATTCGTGACCTTAGGTGACTTGCACAATTCGGGCTGAAACTAGTGCCAAATGAGAGGGTTGGGATAAACATTCAATTGACCATATGTGCCAAAAATTCTCGTTCTCTAGTTTTCGAGTTATAGCCCCTGGAAGTCGAAAACTGCACGACTTTGCCCTCGAATATCTCGACAACGGAGAAAGGAGAATTTCAGGGCATTTTCTCCCAAGAAATATATGGGAATTATCTGTAATTTAGCACAGTTTCAGAACGATTCGTGAAAGTCACCTTTTAAGAATAACTTCCACTGCAGGCCCATATATAAAAGTTTGCTCCTTTATTACTCTGCACATGGACAATTATTTGCGCTGTTATTTGCCCCAGGCATGTACCTATGTAATTACCGTTTACAGTGTAAAGATGGATGTTATCGGTCGCTGAACGTCGGAGCAGTAGGCGTTTAATGCATTTTCCCATAGGGTCCAATGCAAAATTGACACCTCATTTTCTCCATTCTCAAGAGCTTTGAGTCTCTGCAAAAAATATACATGTGTAGACACAAATAAGTGAAATAGAATGAAGGCTATTTCAGCTTTAGCTTTTATTCCGTTTGGGAGCTAAAGTCGCACAAACTTTTGTTTACAAAAATTTCGATGGCCTATAGTTCGCAAGTTATGCAATCAGTTGACATAAGATTGTGCATGCATGTAGACATGTTAATGACCTTTATATATGCCAAGTTTCAGATGGCTACCTACTCATACAAGCAAGCAGTAGCGGTTTGAAATTTTCACAATTTGGGCTACACGTTCGGGACGATTCGTGACCTTAGGTGACTTGCACAATTCGGGCTGAAACTAGTGCCAAATGAGAGGGTTGGGATAAACATTCAATTGACCATATGTGCCAAAAATTCTCGTTCTCTAGTTTTCGAGTTATAGCCCCTGGAAGTCGAAAACTGCACGACTTTGCCCTCGAATATCTCGACAACGGAGAAAGGAGAATTTCAGGGCATTTTCTCCCAAGAAATATATGGGAATTATCTGTAATTTAGCACAGTTTCAGAACGATTCGTGAAAGTCACCTTTTAAGAATAACTTCCACTGCAGGCCCATATATAAAAGTTTGCTCCTTTATTACTCTGCACATGGACAATTATTTGCGCTGTTATTTGCCCCAGGCATGTACCTATGTAATTACCGTTTACAGTGTAAAGATGAATGTTATCGGTCGCTGAACGTCGGAGCAGTAGGCGTTTAATGCATTTTCCCATAGGGTCCAATGCAAAATTGACACCTCATTTTCTCCATTCTCAAGAGCTTTGAGTCTCTGCAAAACATATACATGTGTAGACACAAATAAGTGAAATAGAATGAAGGCTATTTCAGCTTTAGCTTTTATTCCGTTTGGGAGCTAAAGTCGCACAAACTTTTGTTTACAAAAATTTCGATGGCCTATAGTTCGCAAGTTATGCAATCAGTTGACATAAGATTGTGCATGCATGTAGACATGTTAATGACCTTTATATATGCCAAGTTTCAGATGGCTACCTACTCATACAAGCAAGCAGTAGCGGTTTGAAATTTTCACAATTTGGGCTACACGTTCGGGACGATTCGTGACCTTAGGTGACTTGCACAATTCGGGCTGAAACTAGTGCCAAATGAGAGGGTTGGGATAAACATTCAATTGACCATATGTGCCAAAAATTCTCGTTCTCTAGTTTTCGAGTTATAGCCCCTGGAAGTCGAAAACTGCACGACTTTGCCCTCGAATATCTCGACAACGGAGAAAGGAGAATTTCAGGGCATTTTCTCCCAAGAAATATATGGGAATTATCTGTAATTTAGCACAGTTTCAGAACGATTCGTGAAAGTCACCTTTTAAGAATAACTTCCACTGCAGGCCCATATATAAAAGTTTGCTCCTTTATTACTCTGCACATGGACAATTATTTGCGCTGTTATTTGCCCCAGGCATGTACCTATGTAATTACCGTTTACAGTGTAAAGATGGATGTTATCGGTCGCTGAACTTCGGAGCAGTAGGCGTTTAATGCATTTTCCCATAGGGTCCAATGCAAAATTGACACCTCATTTTCTCCATTCTCAAGAGCTTTGAGTCTCTGCAAAACATATACATGTGTAGACACAAATAAGTGAAATAGAATGAAGGCTATTTCAGCTTTAGCTTTTATTCCGTTTGGGAGCTAAAGTCGCACAAACTTTTGTTTACAAAAATTTCGATGGCCTATAGTTCGCAAGTTATGCAATCAGTTGACATAAGATTGTGCATGCATGTAGACATGTTAATGACCTTTATATATGCCAAGTTTCAGATGGCTACCTACTCATACAAGCAAGCAGTAGCGGTTTGAAATTTTCACAATTTGGGCTACACGTTCGGGACGATTCGTGACCTTAGGTGACTTGCACAATTCGGGCTGAAACTAGTGCCAAATGAGAGGGTTGGGATAAACATTCAATTGACCATATGTGCCAAAAATTCTCGTTCTCTAGTTTTCGAGTTATAGCCCCTGGAAGTCGAAAACTGCACGACTTTGCCCTCGAATATCTCGACAACGGAGAAAGGAGAATTTCAGGGCATTTTCTCCCAAGAAATATATGGGATTTATCTGTAATTTAGCACAGTTTCAGAACGATTCGTGAAAGTCACCTTTTAAGAATAACTTCCACTGCAGGCCCATATATAAAAGTTTGCTCCTTTATTACTCTGCACATGGACAATTATTTGCGCTGTTATTTGCCCCAGGCATGTACCTATGTAATTACCGTTTACAGTGTAAAGATGGATGTTATCGGTCGCTGAACGTCGGAGCAGTAGGCGTTTAATGCATTTTCCCATAGGGTCCAATGCAAAATTGACACCTCATTTTCTCCATTCTCAAGAGCTTTGAGTCTCTGCAAAAAATATACATGTGTAGACACAAATAAGTGAAATAGAATGAAGGCTATTTCAGCTTTAGCTTTTATTCCGTTTGGGAGCTAAAGTCGCACAAACTTTTGTTTACAAAAATTTCGATGGCCTATAGTTCGCAAGTTATGCAATCAGTTGACATAAGATTGTGCATGCATGTAGACATGTTAATGACCTTTATATATGCCAAGTTTCAGATGGCTACCTACTCATACAAGCAAGCAGTAGCGGTTTGAAATTTTCACAATTTGGGCTACACGTTCGGGACGATTCGTGACCTTAGGTGACTTGCACAATTCGGGCTGAAACTAGTGCCAAATGAGAGGGTTGGGATAAACATTCAATTGACCATATGTGCCAAAAATTCTCGTTCTCTAGTTTTCGAGTTATAGCCCCTGGAAGTCGAAAACTGCACGACTTTGCCCTCGAATATCTCGACAACGGAGAAAGGAGAATTTCAGGGCATTTTCTCCCAAGAAATATATGGGAATTATCTGTAATTTAGCACAGTTTCAGAACGATTCGTGAAAGTCACCTTTTAAGAATAACTTCCACTGCAGGCCCATATATAAAAGTTTGCTCCTTTATTACTCTGCACATGGACAATTATTTGCGCTGTTATTTGCCCCAGGCATGTACCTATGTAATTACCGTTTACAGTGTAAAGATGGATGTTATCGGTCGCTGAACGTCGGAGCAGTAGGCGTTTAATGCATTTTCCCATAGGGTCCAATGCAAAATTGACACCTCATTTTCTCCATTCTCAAGAGCTTTGAGTCTCTGCAAAACATATACATGTGTAGACACAAATAAGTGAAATAGAATGTAGCCTATTTCAGCTTTAGCTTTTATTCCGTTTGGGAGCTAAAGTCGCACAAACTTTTGTTTACAAAAATTTCGATGGCCTATAGTTCGCAAGTTATGCAATCAGTTGACATAAGATTGTGCATGCATGTAGACATGTTAATGACCTTTATATATGCCAAGTTTCAGATGGCTACCTACTCATACAAGCAAGCAGTAGCGGTTTGAAATTTTCACAATTTGGGCTACACGTTCGGGACGATTCGTGACCTTAGGTGACTTGCACAATTCGGGCTGAAACTAGTGCCAAATGAGAGGGTTGGGATAAACATTCAATTGACCATATGTGCCAAAAATTCTCGTTCTCTAGTTTTCGAGTTATAGCCCCTGGAAGTCGAAAACTGCACGACTTTGCCCTCGAATATCTCGACAACGGAGAAAGGAGAATTTCAGGGCATTTTCTCCCAAGAAATATATGGGAATTATCTGTAATTTAGCACAGTTTCAGAACGATTCGTGAAAGTCACCTTTTAAGAATAACTTCCACTGCAGGCCCATATATAAAAGTTTGCTCCTTTATTACTCTGCACATGGACAATTATTTGCGCTGTTATTTGCCCCAGGCATGTACCTATGTAATTACCGTTTACAGTGTAAAGATGAATGTTATCGGTCGCTGAACGTCGGAGCAGTAGGCGTTTAATGCATTTTCCCATAGGGTCCAATGCAAAATTGACACCTCATTTTCTCCATTCTCAAGAGCTTTGAGTCTCTGCAAAACATATACATGTGTAGACACAAATAAGTGAAATAGAATGAAGGCTATTTCAGCTTTAGCTTTTATTCCGTTTGGGAGCTAAAGTCGCACAAACTTTTGTTTACAAAAATTTCGATGGCCTATAGTTCGCAAGTTATGCAATCAGTTGACATAAGATTGTGCATGCATGTAGACATGTTAATGACCTTTATATATGCCAAGTTTCAGATGGCTACCTACTCATACAAGCAAGCAGTAGCGGTTTGAAATTTTCACAATTTGGGCTACACGTTCGGGACGATTCGTGACCTTAGGTGACTTGCACAATTCGGGCTGAAACTAGTGCCAAATGAGAGGGTTGGGATAAACATTCAATTGACCATATGTGCCAAAAATTCTCGTTCTCTAGTTTTCGAGTTATAGCCCCTGGAAGTCGAAAACTGCACGACTTTGCCCTCGAATATCTCGACAACGGAGAAAGGAGAATTTCAGGGCATTTTCTCCCAAGAAATATATGGGAATTATCTGTAATTTAGCACAGTTTCAGAACGATTCGTGAAAGTCACCTTTTAAGAATAACTTCCACTGCAGGCCCATATATAAAAGTTTGCTCCTTTATTACTCTGCACATGGACAATTATTTGCGCTGTTATTTGCCCCAGGCATGTACCTATGTAATTACCGTTTACAGTGTAAAGATGGATGTTATCGGTCGCTGAACGTCGGAGCAGTAGGCGTTTAATGCATTTTCCCATAGGGTCCAATGCAAAATTGACACCTCATTTTCTCCATTCTCAAGAGCTTTGAGTCTCTGCAAAACATATACATGTGTAGACACAAATAAGTGAAATAGAATGAAGGCTATTTCAGCTTTAGCTTTTATTCCGTTTGGGAGCTAAAGTCGCACAAACTTTTGTTTACAAAAATTTCGATGGCCTATAGTTCGCAAGTTATGCAATCAGTTGACATAAGATTGTGCATGCATGTAGACATGTTAATGACCTTTATATATGCCAAGTTTCAGATGGCTACCTACTCATACAAGCAAGCAGTAGCGGTTTGAAATTTTCACAATTTGGGCTACACGTTCGGGACGATTCGTGACCTTAGGTGACTTGCACAATTCGGGCTGAAACTAGTGCCAAATGAGAGGGTTGGGATAAACATTCAATTGACCATATGTGCCAAAAATTCTCGTTCTCTAGTTTTCGAGTTATAGCCCCTGGAAGTCGAAAACTGCACGACTTTGCCCTCGAATATCTCGACAACGGAGAAAGGAGAATTTCAGGGCATTTTCTCCCAAGAAATATATGGGAATTATCTGTAATTTAGCACAGTTTCAGAACGATTCGTGAAAGTCACCTTTTAAGAATAACTTCCACTGCAGGCCCATATATAAAAGTTTGCTCCTTTATTACTCTGCACATGGACTATTATTTGCGCTGTTATTTGCCCCAGGCATGTACCTATGTAATTACCGTTTACAGTGTAAAGATGGATGTTATCGGTCGCTGAACGTCGGAGCAGTAGGCGTTTAATGCATTTTCCCATAGGGTCCAATGCAAAATTGACACCTCATTTTCTCCATTCTCAAGAGCTTTGAGTCTCTGCAAAACATATACATGTGTAGACACAAATAAGTGAAATAGAATGAAGGCTATTTCAGCTTTAGCTTTTATTCCGTTTGGGAGCTAAAGTCGCACAAACTTTTGTTTACAAAAATTTCGATGGCCTATAGTTCGCAAGTTATGCAATCAGTTGACATAAGATTGTGCATGCATGTAGACATGTTAATGACCTTTATATATGCCAAGTTTCAGATGGCTACCTACTCATACAAGCAAGCAGTAGCGGTTTGAAATTTTCACAATTTGGGCTACACGTTCGGGACGATTCGTGACCTTAGGTGACTTGCACAATTCGGGCTGAAACTAGTGCCAAATGAGAGGGTTGGGATAAACATTCAATTGACCATATGTGCCAAAAATTCTCGTTCTCTAGTTTTCGAGTTATAGCCCCTGGAAGTCGAAAACTGCACGACTTTGCCCTCGAATATCTCGACAACGGAGAAAGGAGAATTTCAGGGCATTTTCTCCCAAGAAATATATGGGAATTATCTGTAATTTAGCACAGTTTCAGAACGATTCGTGAAAGTCACCTTTTAAGAATAACTTCCACTGCAGGCCCATATATAAAAGTTTGCTCCTTTATTACTCTGCACATGGACAATTATTTGCGCTGTTATTTGCCCCAGGCATGTACCTATGTAATTACCGTTTACAGTGTAAAGATGGATGTTATCGGTCGCTGAACTTCGGAGCAGTAGGCGTTTAATGCATTTTCCCATAGGGTCCAATGCAAAATTGACACCTCATTTTCTCCATTCTCAAGAGCTTTGAGTCTCTGCAAAACATATACATGTGTAGACACAAATAAGTGAAATAGAATGAAGGCTATTTCAGCTTTAGCTTTTATTCCGTTTGGGAGCTAAAGTCGCACAAACTTTTGTTTACAAAAATTTCGATGGCCTATAGTTCGCAAGTTATGCAATCAGTTGACATAAGATTGTGCATGCATGTAGACATGTTAATGACCTTTATATATGCCAAGTTTCAGATGGCTACCTACTCATACAAGCAAGCAGTAGCGGTTTGAAATTTTCACAATTTGGGCTACACGTTCGGGACGATTCGTGACCTTAGGTGACTTGCACAATTCGGGCTGAAACTAGTGCCAAATGAGAGGGTTGGGATAAACATTCAATTGACCATATGTGCCAAAAATTCTCGTTCTCTAGTTTTCGAGTTATGGCCCCTGGAAGTCGAAAACTGCACGACTTTGCCCTCGAATATCTCGACAACGGAGAAAGGAGAATTTCAGGGCATTTTCTCCCAAGAAATATATGGGAATTATCTGTAATTTAGCACAGTTTCAGAACGATTCGTGAAAGTCACCTTTTAAGAATAACTTCCACTGCAGGCCCATATATAAAAGTTTGCTCCTTTATTACTCTGCACATGGACAATTATTTGCGCTGTTATTTGCCCCAGGCATGTACCTATGTAATTACCGTTTACAGTGTAAAGATGGATGTTATCGGTCGCTGAACGTCGGAGCAGTAGGCGTTTAATGCATTTTCCCATAGGGTCCAATGCAAAATTGACACCTCATTTTCTCCATTCTCAAGAGCTTTGAGTCTCTGCAAAACATATACATGTGTAGACACAAATAAGTGAAATAGAATGAAGGCTATTTCAGCTTTAGCTTTTATTCCGTTTGGGAGCTAAAGTCGCACAAACTTTTGTTTACAAAAATTTCGATGGCCTATAGTTCGCAAGTTATGCAATCAGTTGACATAAGATTGTGCATGCATGTAGACATGTTAATGACCTTTATATATGCCAAGTTTCAGATGGCTACCTACTCATACAAGCAAGCAGTAGCGGTTTGAAATTTTCACAATTTGGGCTACACGTTCGGGACGATTCGTGACCTTAGGTGACTTGCACAATTCGGGCTGAAACTAGTGCCAAATGAGAGGGTTGGGATAAACATTCAATTGACCATATGTGCCAAAAATTCTCGTTCTCTAGTTTTCGAGTTATAGCCCCTGGAAGTCGAAAACTGCACGACTTTGCCCTCGAATATCTCGACAACGGAGAAAGGAGAATTTCAGGGCATTTTCTCCCAAGAAATATATGGGAATTATCTGTAATTTAGCACAGTTTCAGAACGATTCGTGAAAGTCACCTTTTAAGAATAACTTCCACTGCAGGCCCATATATAAAAGTTTGCTCCTTTATTACTCTGCACATGGACAATTATTTGCGCTGTTATTTGCCCCAGGCATGTACCTATGTAATTACCGTTTACAGTGTAAAGATGGATGTTATCGGTCGCTGAACGTCGGAGCAGTAGGCGTTTAATGCATTTTCCCATAGGGTCCAATGCAAAATTGACACCTCATTTTCTCCATTCTCAAGAGCTTTGAGTCTCTGCAAAACATATACATGTGTAGACACAAATAAGTGAAATAGAATGAAGGCTATTTCAGCTTTAGCTTTTATTCCGTTTGGGAGCTAAAGTCGCACAAACTTTTGTTTACAAAAATTTCGATGGCCTATAGTTCGCAAGTTATGCAATCAGTTGACATAAGATTGTGCATGCATGTAGACATGTTAATGACCTTTATATATGCCAAGTTTCAGATGGCTACCTACTCATACAAGCAAGCAGTAGCGGTTTGAAATTTTCACAATTTGGGCTACACGTTCGGGACGATTCGTGACCTTAGGTGACTTGCACAATTCGGGCTGAAACTAGTGCCAAATGAGAGGGTTGGGATAAACATTCAATTGACCATATGTGCCAAAAATTCTCGTTCTCTAGTTTTCGAGTTATAGCCCCTGGAAGTCGAAAACTGCACGACTTTGCCCTCGAATATCTCGACAACGGAGAAAGGAGAATTTCAGGGCATTTTCTCCCAAGAAATATATGGGAATTATCTGTAATTTAGCACAGTTTCAGAACGATTCGTGAATGTCACCTTTTAAGAATAACTTCCACTGCAGGCCCATATATAAAAGTTTGCTCCTTTATTACTCTGCACATGGAAAATTATTTGCGCTGTTATTTGCCCCAGGCATGTACCTATGTAATTACCGTTTACAGTGTAAAGATGGATGTTATCGGTCGCTGAACGTCGGAGCAGTAGGCGTTTAATGCATTTTCCCATAGGGTCCAATGCAAAATTGACACCTCATTTTCTCCATTCTCAAGAGCTTTGAGTCTCTGCAAAACATATACATGTGTAGACACAAATAAGTGAAATAGAATGAAGGCTATTTCAGCTTTAGCTTTTATTCCGTTTGGGAGCTAAAGTCGCACAAACTTTTGTTTACCAAAATTTCGATGGCCTATAGTTCGCAAGTTATGCAATCAGTTGACATAAGATTGTGCATGCATGTAGACATGTTAATGACCTTTATATATGCCAAGTTTCAGATGGCTACCTACTCATACAAGCAAGCAGTAGCGGTTTGAAATTTTCACAATTTGGGCTACACGTTCGGGACGATTCGTGACCTTAGGTGACTTGCACAATTCGGGCTGAAACTAGTGCCAAATGAGAGGGTTGGGATAAACATTCAATTGACCATATGTGCCAAAAATTCTCGTTCTCTAGTTTTCGAGTTATAGCCCCTGGAAGTCGAAAACTGCACGACTTTGCCCTCGAATATCTCGACAACGGAGAAAGGAGAATTTCAGGGCATTTTCTCCCAAGAAATATATGGGAATTATCTGTAATTTAGCACAGTTTCAGAACGATTCGTGAATGTCACCTTTTAAGAATAACTTCCACTGCAGGCCCATATATAAAAGTTTGCTCCTTTATTACTCTGCACATGGACAATTATTTGCGCTGTTATTTGCCCCAGGCATGTACCTATGTAATTACCGTTTACAGTGTAAAGATGGATGTTATCGGTCGCTGAACGTCGGAGCAGTAGGCGTTTAATGCATTTTCCCATAGGGTCCAATGCAAAATTGACACCTCATTTTCTCCATTCTCAAGAGCTTTGAGTCTCTGCAAAACATATACATGTGTAGACACAAATAAGTGAAATAGAATGAAGGCTATTTCAGCTTTAGCTTTTATTCCGTTTGGGAGCTAAAGTCGCACAAACTTTTGTTTACAAAAATTTCGATGGCCTATAGTTCGCAAGTTATGCAATCAGTTGACATAAGATTGTGCATGCATGTAGACATGTTAATGACCTTTATATATGCCAAGTTTCAGATGGCTACCTACTCATACAAGCAAGCAGTAGCGGTTTGAAATTTTCACAATTTGGGCTACACGTTCGGGACGATTCGTGACCTTAGGTGACTTGCACAATTCGGGCTGAAACTAGTGCCAAATGAGAGGGTTGGGATAAACATTCAATTGACCATATGTGCCAAAAATTCTCGTTCTCTAGTTTTCGAGTTATAGCCCCTGGAAGTCGAAAACTGCACGACTTTGCCCTCGAATATCTCGACAACGGAGAAAGGAGAATTTCAGGGCATTTTCTCCCAAGAAATATATGGGAATTATCTGTAATTTAGCACAGTTTCAGAACGATTCGTGAAAGTCACCTTTTAAGAATAACTTCCACTGCAGGCCCATATATAAAAGTTTGCTCCTTTATTACTCTGCACATGGACAATTATTTGCGCTGTTATTTGCCCCAGGCATGTACCTATGTAATTACCGTTTACAGTGTAAAGATGGATGTTATCGGTCGCTGAACGTCGGAGCAGTAGGCGTTTAATGCATTTTCCCATAGGGTCCAATGCAAAATTGACACCTCATTTTCTCCATTCTCAAGAGCTTTGAGTCTCTGCAAAACATATACATGTGTAGACACAAATAAGTGAAATAGAATGAAGGCTATTTCAGCTTTAGCTTTTATTCCGTTTGGGAGCTAAAGTCGCACAAACTTTTGTTTACAAAAATTTCGATGGCCTATAGTTCGCAAGTTATGCAATCAGTTGACATAAGATTGTGCATGCATGTAGACATGTTAATGACCTTTATATATGCCAAGTTTCAGATGGCTACCTACTCATACAAGCAAGCAGTAGCGGTTTGAAATTTTCACAATTTGGGCTACACGTTCGGGACGATTCGTGACCTTAGGTGACTTGAACAATTCGGGCTGAAACTAGTGCCAAATGAGAGGGTTGGGATAAACATTCAATTGACCATATGTGCCAAAAATTCTCGTTCTCTAGTTTTCGAGTTATAGCCCCTGGAAGTCGAAAACTGCACGACTTTGCCCTCGAATATCTCGACAACGGAGAAAGGAGAATTTCAGGGCATTTTCTCCCAAGAAATATATGGGAATTATCTGTAAATTAGCACAGTTTCAGAACGATTCGTGAAAGTCACCTTTTAAGAATAACTTCCACTGCAGGCCCATATATAAAAGTTTGCTCCTTTATTACTCTGCACATGGACAATTATTTGCGCTGTTATTTGCCCCAGGCATGTACCTATGTAATTACCGTTTACAGTGTAAAGATGGATGTTATCGGTCGCTGAACGTCGGAGCAGTAGGCGTTTAATGCATTTTCCCATAGGGTCCAATGCAAAATTGACACCTCATTTTCTCCATTCTCAAGAGCTTTGAGTCTCTGCAAAACATATACATGTGTAGACACAAATAAGTGAAATAGAATGAAGGCTATTTCAGCTTTAGCTTTTATTCCGTTTGGGAGCTAAAGTCGCACAAACTTTTGTTTACCAAAATTTCGATGGCCTATAGTTCGCAAGTTATGCAATCAGTTGACATAAGATTGTGCATGCATGTAGACATGTTAATGACCTTTATATATGCCAAGTTTCAGATGGCTACCTACTCATACAAGCAAGCAGTAGCGGTTTGAAATTTTCACAATTTGGGCTACACGTTCGGGACGATTCGTGACCTTAGGTGACTTGCACAATTCGGGCTGAAACTAGTGCCAAATGAGAGGGTTGGGATAAACATTCAATTGACCATATGTGCCAAAAATTCTCGTTCTCTAGTTTTCGAGTTATAGCCCCTGGAAGTCGAAAACTGCACGACTTTGCCCTCGAATATCTCGACAACGGAGAAAGGAGAATTTCAGGGCATTTTCTCCCAAGAAATATATGGGAATTATCTGTAATTTAGCACAGTTTCAGAACGATTCGTGAAAGTCACCTTTTAAGAATAACTTCCACTGCAGGCCCATATATAAAAGTTTGCTCCTTTATTACTCTGCACATGGACAATTATTTGCGCTGTTATTTGCCCCAGGCATGTACCTATGTAATTACCGTTTACAGTGTAAAGATGGATGTTATCGGTCGCTGAACGTCGGAGCAGTAGGCGTTTAATGCATTTTCCCATAGGGTCCAATGCAAAATTGACACCTCATTTTCTCCATTCTCAAGAGCTTTGAGTCTCTGCAAAACATATACATGTGTAGACACAAATAAGTGAAATAGAATGAAGGCTATTTCAGCTTTAGCTTTTATTCCGTTTGGGAGCTAAAGTCGCACAAACTTTTGTTTACAAAAAATTCGATGGCCTATAGTTCGCAAGTTATGCAATCAGTTGACATAAGATTGTGCATGCATGTAGACATGTTAATGACCTTTATATATGCCAAGTTTCAGATGGCTACCTACTCATACAAGCAAGCAGCAGCGGTTTGAAATTTTCACAATTTGGGCTACACGTTCGGGACGATTCGTGACCTTAGGTGACTTGCACAATTCGGGCTGAAACTAGTGCCAAATGAGAGGGTTGGGATAAACATTCAATTGACCATATGTGCCAAAAATTCTCGTTCTCTAGTTTTCGAGTTATAGCCCCTGGAAGTCGAAAACTGCACGACTTTGCCCTCGAATATCTCGACAACGGAGAAAGGAGAATTTCAGGGCATTTTCTCCCAAGAAATATATGGGAATTATCTGTAATTTAGCACAGTTTCAGAACGATTCGTGAAAGTCACCTTTTAAGAATAACTTCCACTGCAGGCCCATATATAAAAGTTTGCTCCTTTATTACTCTGCACATGGACAATTATTTGCGCTGTTATTTGCCCCAGGCATGTACCTATGTAATTACCGTTTACAGTGTAAAGATGGATGTTATCGGTCGCTGAACGTCGGAGCAGTAGGCGTTTAATGCATTTTCCCATAGGGTCCAATGCAAAATTGACACCTCATTTTCTCCATTCTCAAGAGCTTTGAGTCTCTGCAAAACATATACATGTGTAGACACAAATAAGTGAAATAGAATGAAGGCTATTTCAGCTTTAGCTTTTATTCCGTTTGGGAGCTAAAGTCGCACAAACTTTTGTTTACAAAAATTTCGATGGCCTATAGTTCGCAAGTTATGCAATCAGTTGACATAAGATTGTGCATGCATGTAGACATGTTAATGACCTTTAAAATGCCAAGTTTCAGATGGCTATCTACTCATACAAGCAAGCAGTAGCGGTTTGAAATTTTCACAATTTGGGCTACACGTTCGGGACCATTCGTGACCTTAGGTGACTTGCACAATTCGGGCTGAAACTAGTGCCAAATGAGAGGGTTGGGATAAACATTCAATTGACCATATGTGCCAAAAATTCTCGTTCTCTAGTTTTCGAGTTATAGCCCCTGGAAGTCGAAAACTGCATGACTTTGCCCTCGAATATCTCGACAACGGAGAAAGGAGAATTTCAGGGCATTTTCTCCCAAGAAATATATGGGAATTATCTGTAATTTAGCACAGTTTCAGAACGATTCGTGAAAGTCACCTTTTAAGAATAACTTCCACTGCAGGCCCATATATAAAAGTTTGCTCCTTTATTACTCTGCACATGGACAATTATTTGCGCTGTTATTTGCCCCAGGCATGTACCTATGTAATTACCGTTTATAGTGTAAAGATGGATGTTATCGGTCGCTGAACGTCGGAGCAGTAGGCGTTTAATGCATTTTCCCATAGGGTCCAATGCAAAATTGACACCTCATTTTCTCCATTCTCAAGAGCTTTGAGTCTCTGCAAAACATATACATGTGTAGACACAAATAAGTGAAATAGAATGAAGGCTATTTCAGCTTTAGCTTTTATTCCGTTTGGGAGCTAAAGTCGCACAAACTTTTGTTTACAAAAATTTCGATGGCCTATAGTTCGCAAGTTATGCAATCAGTTGACATAAGATTGTGCATGCATGTAGACATGTTAATGACCTTTATATATGCCAAGTTTCAGATGGCTACCTACTCATACAAGCAAGCAGTAGCGGTTTGAAATTTTCACAATTTGGGCTACACGTTCGGGACGATTCGTGACCTTAGGTGACTTGCACAATTCGGGCTGAAACTAGTGCCAAATGAGAGGGTTGGGATAAACATTCAATTGACCATATGTGCCAAAAATTCTCGTTCTCTAGTTTTCGAGTTATAGCCCCTGGAAGTCGAAAACTGCACGACTTTGCCCTCGAATATCTCGACAACGGAGAAAGGAGAATTTCAGGGCATTTTCTCCCAAGAAATATATGGGAATTATCTGTAATTTAGCACAGTTTCAGAACGATTCGTGAAAGTCACCTTTTAAGAATAACTTCCACTGCAGGCCCATATATAAAAGTTTGCTCCTTTATTACTCTGCACATGGACAATTATTTGCGCTGTTATTTGCCCCAGGCATGTACCTATGTAATTACCGTTTACAGTGTAAAGATGGATGTTATCGGTCGCTGAACGTCGGAGCAGTAGGCGTTTAATGCATTTTCCCATAGGGTCCAATGCAAAATTGACACCTCATTTTCTCCATTCTCAAGAGCTTTGAGTCTCTGCAAAACATATACATGTGTAGACACAAATAAGTGAAATAGAATGAAGGCTATTTCAGCTTTAGCTTTTATTCCGTTTGGGAGCTAAAGTCGCACAAACTTTTGTTTACAAAAATTTCGATGGCCTATAGTTCGCAAGTTATGCAATCAGTTGACATAAGATTGTGCATGCATGTAGACATGTTAATGACCTTTATATATGTCAAGTTTCAGATGGCTACCTACTCATACAAGCAAGCAGTAGCGGTTTGAAATTTTCACAATTTGGGCTACACGTTCGGGACGATTCGTGACCTTAGGTGACTTGCACAATTCGGGCTGAAACTAGTGCCAAATGAGAGGGTTGGGATAAACATTCAATTGACCATATGTGCCAAAAATTCTCGTTCTCTAGTTTTCGAGTTATAGCCCCTGGAAGTCGAAAACTGCACGACTTTGCCCTCGAATATCTCGACAACGGAGAAAGGAGAATTTCAGGGCATTTTCTTCCAAGAAATATATGGGAATTATCTGTAATTTAGCACAGTTTCAGAACGATTCGTGAAAGTCACCTTTTAAGAATAACTTCCACTGCAGGCCCATATATAAAAGTTTGCTCCTTTATCACTCTGCACATGGACAATTATTTGCGCTGTTATTTGCCCCAGGCATGTACCTATGTAATTACCGTTTACAGTGTAAAGATGGATGTTATCGGTCGCTGAACGTCGGAGCAGTAGGCGTTTAATGCATTTTCCCATAGGGTCCAATGCAAAATTGACACCTCATTTTCTCCATTCTCAAGAGCTTTGAGTCTCTGCAAAACATATACATGTGTAGACACAAATAAGTGAAATAGAATGAAGGCTATTTCAGCTTTAGCTTTTATTCCGTTTGGGAGCTAAAGTCGCACAAACTTTTGTTTACAAAAATTTCGATGGCCTATAGTTCGCAAGTTATGCAATCAGTTGACATAAGATTGTGCATGCATGTTGACATGTTAATGACCTTTATATATGCCAAGTTTCAGATGGCTACCTACTCATACAAGCAAGCAGTAGCGGTTTGAAATTTTCACAATTTGGGCTACACGTTCGGGACGATTCGTGACCTTAGGTGACTTGCACAATTCGGGCTGAAACTAGTGCCAAATGAGAGGGTTGGGATAAACATTCAATTGACCATATGTGCCAAAAATTCTCGTTCTCTAGTTTTCGAGTTATAGCCCCTGGAAGTCGAAAACTGCACGACTTTGCCCTCGAATATCTCGACAACGGAGAAAGGAGAATTTCAGGGCATTTTCTCCCAAGAAATATATGGGAATTATCTGTAATTTAGCACAGTTTCAGAACGATTCGTGAAAGTCACCTTTTAAGAATAACTTCCACTGCAGGCCCATATATAAAAGTTTGCTCCTTTATTACTCTGCACATGGACAATTATTTGCGCTGTTATTTGCCCCAGGCATGTACCTATGTAATTACCGTTTACAGTGTAAAGATGGATGTTATCGGTCGCTGAACGTCGGAGCAGTAGGCGTTTAATGCATTTTCCCATAGGGTCCAATGCAAAATTGACACCTCATTTTCTCCATTCTCAAGAGCTTTGAGTCTCTGCAAAACATATACATGTGTAGACACAAATAAGTGAAATAGAATGAAGGCTATTTCAGCTTTAGCTTTTATTCCGTTTGGGAGCTAAAGTCGCACAAACTTTTGTTTACAAAAATTTCGATGGCCTATAGTTCGCAAGTTATGCAATCAGTTGACATAAGATTGTGCATGCATGTAGACATGTTAATGACCTTTATATATGCCAAGTTTCAGATGGCTACCTACTCATACAAGCAAGCAGTAGCGGTTTGAAATTTTCACAATTTGGGCTACACGTTCGGGACGATTCGTGACCTTAGGTGACTTGCACAATTCGGGCTGAAACTAGTGCCAAATGAGAGGGTTGGGATAAACATTCAATTGACCATATGTGCCAAAAATTCTCGTTCTCTAGTTTTCGAGTTATAGCCCCTGGAAGTCGAAAACTGCACGACTTTGCCCTCGAATATCTCGACAACGGAGAAAGGAGAATTTCAGGGCATTTTCTCCCAAGAAATATATGGGAATTATCTGTAATTTAGCACAGTTTCAGAACGATTCGTGAAAGTCACCTTTTAAGAATAACTTCCACTGCAGGCCCATATATAAAAGTTTGCTCCTTTATTACTCTGCACATGGACAATTATTTGCGCTGTTATTTGCCCCAGGCATGTACCTATGTAATTACCGTTTACAGTGTAAAGATGGATGTTATCGGTCGCTGAACGTCGGAGCAGTAGGCGTTTAATGCATTTTCCCATAGGGTCCAATGCAAAATTGACACCTCATTTTCTCCATTCTCAAGAGCTTTGAGTCTCTGCAAAACATATACATGTGTAGACACAAATAAGTGAAATAGAATGAAGGCTATTTCAGCTTTAGCTTTTATTCCGTTTGGGAGCTAAAGTCGCACAAACTTTTGTTTACAAAAATTTCGATGGCCTATAGTTCGCAAGTTATGCAATCAGTTGACATAAGATTGTGCATGCATGTAGACATGTTAATGATCTTTATATATGCCAAGTTTCAGATGGCTACCTACTCATACAAACAAGCAGTAGCGGTTTGAAATTTTCACAATTTGGGCTACACGTTCGGGACGATTCCTGACCTTAGGTGACTTGAACAATTCGGGCTGAAACTAGTGCCAAATGAGAGGGTTGGGATAAACATTCAATTGACCATATGTGCCAAAAATTCTCGTTCTCTAGTTTTCGAGTTATAGCCCCTGGAAGTCGAAAACTGCACGACTTTGCCCTCGAATATCTCGACAACGGAGAAAGGAGAATTTCAGGGCATTTTCTCCCAAGAAATATATGGGAATTATCTGTAATTTAGCACAGTTTCAGAACGATTCGTGAAAGTCACCTTTTAAGAATAACTTCCACTGCAGGCCCATATATAAAAGTTTGCTCCTTTATTACTCTGCACATGGACAATTATTTGCGCTGTTGTTTGCCCCAGGCATGTACCTATGTAATTACCGTTTACAGTGTAAAGATGGATGTTATCGGTCGCTGAACGTCGGAGCAGTAGGCGTTTAATGCATTTTCCCATAGGGTCCAATGCAAAATTGACACCTCATTTTCTCCATTCTCAAGAGCTTTGAGTCTCTGCAAAACATATACATGTGTAGACACAAATAAGTGAAATAGAATGAAGGCTATTTCAGCTTTAGCTTTTATTCCGTTTGGGAGCTAAAGTCGCACAAACTTTTGTTTACAAAAATTTCGATGGCCTATAGTTCGCAAGTTATGCAATCAGTTGACATAAGATTGTGCATGCATGTAGACATGTTAATGACCTTTATATATGCCAAGTTTCAGATGGCTACCTACTCATACAAGCAAGCAGTAGCGGTTTGAAATTTTCACAATTTGGGCTACACGTTCGGGACGATTCGTGACCTTAGGTGACTTGCACAATTCGGGCTGAAACTAGTGCCAAATGAGAGGGTTGGGATAAACATTCAATTGACCATATGTGCCAAAAATTCTCGTTCTCTAGTTTTCGAGTTATAGCCCCTGGAAGTCGAAAACTGCACGACTTTGCCCTCGAATATCTCGACAACGAAGAAAGGAGAATTTCAGGGCATTTTCTCCCAAGAAATATATGGAAATTATCTGTAATTTAGCACAGTTTCAGAACGATTCGTGAAAGTCACCTTTTAAGAATAACTTCCACTGCAGGCCCATATATAAAAGTTTGCTCCTTTATTACTCTGCACATGGACAATTATTTGCGCTGTTATTTGCCCCAGGCATGTACCTATGTAATTACCGTTTACAGTGTAAAGATGGATGTTATCGGTCGCTGAACGTCGGAGCAGTAGGCGTTTAATGCATTTTCCCATAGGGTCCAATGCAAAATTGACACCTCATTTTCTCCATTCTCAAGAGCTTTGAGTCTCTGCAAAACATATACATGTGTAGACACAAATAAGTGAAATAGAATGAAGGCTATTTCAGCTTTAGCTTTTATTCCGTTTGGGAGCTAAAGTCGCACAAACTTTTGTTTACAAAAATTTCGATGGCCTATAGTTCGCAAGTTATGCAATCAGTTGACATAAGATTGTGCATGCATGTAGACATGTTAATGACCTTTATATATGCCAAGTTTCAGATGGCTACCTACTCATACAAGCAAGCAGTAGCGGTTTGAAATTTTCACAATTTGGGCTACACGTTCGGGACGATTCGTGACCTTAGGTGACTTGAACAATTCGGGCTGAAACTAGTGCCAAATGAGAGGGTTGGGATAAACATTCAATTGACCATATGTGCCAAAAATTCTCGTTCTCTAGTTTTCGAGTTATAGCCCCTGGAAGTCGAAAACTGCACGACTTTGCCCTCGAATATCTCGACAACGGAGAAAGGAGAATTTCAGGGCATTTTCTCCCAAGAAATATATGGGAATTATCTGTAATTTAGCACAGTTTCAGAACGATTCGTGAAAGTCACCTTTTAAGAATAACTTCCACTGCAGGCCCATATATAAAAGTTTGCTCCTTTATTACTCTGCACATGGACAATTATTTGCGCTGTTGTTTGCCCCAGGCATGTACCTATGTAATTACCGTTTACAGTGTAAAGATGGATGTTATCGGTCGCTGAACGTCGGAGCAGTAGGCGTTTAATGCATTTTCCCATAGGGTCCAATGCAAAATTGACACCTCATTTTCTCCATTCTCAAGAGCTTTGAGTCTCTGCAAAACATATACATGTGTAGACACAAATAAGTGAAATAGAATGAAGGCTATTTCAGCTTTAGCTTTTATTCCGTTTGGGAGCTAAAGTCGCACAAACTTTTGTTTACAAAAATTTCGATGGCCTATAGTTCGCAAGTTATGCAATCAGTTGACATAAGATTGTGCATGCATGTAGACATGTTAATGACCTTTATATATGCCAAGTTTCAGATGGCTACCTACTCATACAAGCAAGCAGTAGCGGTTTGAAATTTTCACAATTTGGGCTACACGTTCGGGACGATTCGTGACCTTAGGTGACTTGCACAATTCGGGCTGAAACTAGTGCCAAATGAGAGGGTTGGGATAAACATTCAATTGACCATATGTGCCAAAAATTCTCGTTCTCTAGTTTTCGAGTTATAGCCCCTGGAAGTCGAAAACTGCACGACTTTGCCCTCGAATATCTCGACAACGGAGAAAGGAGAATTTCAGGGCATTTTCTCCCAAGAAATATATGGGAGTTATCTGTAATTTAGCACAGTTTCAGAACGATTCGTGAAAGTCACCTTTTAAGAATAACTTCCACTGCAGGCCCATATATAAAAGTTTGCTCCTTTATTACTCTGCACATGGACAATTATTTGCGCTGTTATTTGCCCCAGGCATGTACCTATGTAATTACCGTTTACAGTGTAAAGATGGATGTTATCGGTCGCTGAACGTCGGAGCAGTAGGCGTTTAATGCATTTTCCCATAGGGTCCAATGCAAAATTGACACCTCATTTTCTCCATTCTCAAGAGCTTTGAGTCTCTGCAAAACATATACATGTGTAGACACAAATAAGTGAAATAGAATGAAAGCTATTTCAGCTTTAGCTTTTATTCCGTTTGGGAGGTAAAGTCGCACAAACTTTTGTTTACAAAAATTTCGATGGCCTATAGTTCGCAAGTTATGCAATCAGTTAACATAAGATTGTGCATGCATGTAGACATGTTAATGACCTTTATATATGCCAAGTTTCAGATGGCTACCTACTCATACAAGCAAGCAGTAGCGGTTTGAAATTTTCACAGTTTGGGCTACACGTTCGGGACGATTCGTGACCTTAGGTGACTTGCACAATTCGGGCTGAAACTAGTGCCAAATGAGAGGGTTGGGATAAACATTCAATTGACCATATGTGCCAAAAATTCTCGTTCTCTAGTTTTCGAGTTATAGCCCCTGGAAGTCGAAAACTGCACGACTTTGCCCTCGAATATCTCGACAACGGAGAAAGGAGAATTTCAGGGCATTTTCTCCCAAGAAATATATGGGAATTATCTGTAATTTAGCACAGTTTCAGAACGATTCGTGAAAGTCACCTTTTAAGAATAACTTCCACTGCAGGCCCATATATAAAAGTTTGCTCCTTTATTACTCTGCACATGGACAATTATTTGCGCTGTTATTTGCCCCAGGCATGTACCTATGTAATTACCGTTTACAGTGTAAAGATGGATGTTATCGGTCGCTGAACGTCGGAGCAGTAGGCGTTTAATGCATTTTCCCATAGGGTCCAATGCAAAATTGACACCTCATTTTCTCCATTCTCAAGAGCTTTGAGTCTCTGCAAAACATATACATGTGTAGACACAAATAAGTGAAATAGAATGAAGGCTATTTCAGCTTTAGCTTTTATTCCGTTTGGGAGCTAAAGTCGCACAAACTTTTGTTTACAAAAATTTCGATGGCCTATAGTTCGCAAGTTATGCAATCAGTTGACATAAGATTGTGCATGCATGTAGACATGTTAATGACCTTTATATATGCCAAGTTTCAGATGGCTACCTACTCATACAAGCAAGCAGTAGCGGTTTGAAATTTTCACAATTTGGGCTACACGTTCGGGACGATTCGTGACCTTAGGTGACTTGCACAATTCGGGCTGAAACTAGTGCCAAATGAGAGGGTTGGGATAAACATTCAATTGACCATATGTGCCAAAAATTCTCGTTCTCTAGTTTTCGAGTTATAGCCCCTGGAAGTCGAAAACTGCACGACTTTGCCCTCGAATATCTCGACAACGGAGAAAGGAGAATTTCAGGGCATTTTCTCCCAAGAAATATATGGGAATTATCTGTAATTTAGCACAGTTTCAGAACGATTCGTGAAAGTCACCTTTTAAGAATAACTTCCACTGCAGGCCCATATATAAAAGTTTGCTCCTTTATTACTCTGCACATGGACAATTATTTGCGCTGTTATTTGCCCCAGGCATGTACCTATGTAATTACCGTTTACAGTGTAAAGATGGATGTTATCGGTCGCTGAACGTCGGAGCAGTAGGCGTTTAATGCATTTTCCCATAGGGTCCAATGCAAAATTGACACCTCATTTTCTCCATTCTCAAGAGCTTTGAGTCTCTGCAAAACATATACATGTGTAGACACAAATAAGTGAAATAGAATGAAGGCTATTTCAGCTTTAGCTTTTATTCCGTTTGGGAGCTAAAGTCGCACAAACTTTTGTTTACAAAAATTTCGATGGCCTATAGTTCGCAAGTTATGCAATCAGTTGACATAAGATTGTGCATGCATGTAGACATGTTAATGACCTTTATATATGCCAAGTTTCAGATGGCTACCTACTCATACAAGCAAGCAGTAGCGGTTTGAAATTTTCACAATTTGGGCTACACGTTCGGGACGATTCGTGACCTTAGGTGACTTGCACAATTCGGGCTGAAACTAGTGCCAAGTGAGAGGGTTGGGATAAACATTCAATTGACCATATGTGCCAAAAATTCTCGTTCTCTAGTTTTCGAGTTATAGCCCCTGGAAGTCGAAAACTGCACGACTTTGCCCTCGAATATCTCGACAACGGAGAAAGGAGAATTTCAGGGCATTTTCTCCCAAGAAATATATGGGAATTATCTGTAATTTAGCACAGTTTCAGAACGATTCGTGAAAGTCACCTTTTAAGAATAACTTCCACTGCAGGCCCATATATAAAAGTTTGCTCCTTTATTACTCTGCACATGGACAATTATTTGCGCTGTTATTTGCCCCAGGCATGTACCTATGTAATTACCGTTTACAGTGTAAAGATGGATGTTATCGGTCGCTGAACGTCGGAGCAGTAGGCGTTTAATGCATTTTCCCATAGGGTCCAATGCAAAATTGACACCTCATTTTCTCCATTCTCAAGAGCTTTGAGTCTCTGCAAAACATATACATGTGTAGACACAAATAAGTGAAATAGAATGAAGGCTATTTCAGCTTTAGCTTTTATTCCGTTTGGGAGCTAAAGTCGCACAAACTTTTGTTTACAAAAATTTCGATGGCCTATAGTTCGCAAGTTATGCAATCAGTTGACATAAGATTGTGCATGCATGTAGACATGTTAATGACCTTTATATATGCCAAGTTTCAGATGGCTACCTACTCATACAAGCAAGCAGTAGCGGTTTGAAATTTTCACAATTTGGGCTACACGTTCGGGACGATTCGTGACCTTAGGTGACTTGCACAATTCGGGCTGAAACTAGTGCCAAATGAGAGGGTTGGGATAAACATTCAATTGACCATATGTGCCAAAAATTCTCGTTCTCTAGTTTTCGAGTTATAGCCCCTGGAAGTCGAAAACTGCACGACTTTGCCCTCGAATATCTCGACAATGGAGAAAGGAGAATTTCAGGGCATTTTCTCCCAAGAAATATATGGGAATTATCTGTAATTTAGCACAGTTTCAGAACGATTCGTGAAAGTCACCTTTTAAGAATAACTTCCACTGCAGGCCCATATATAAAAGTTTGCTCCTTTATTACTCTGCACATGGACAATTATTTGCGCTGTTATTTGCCCCAGGCATGTACCTATGTAATTACCGTTTACAGTGTAAAGATGGATGTTATCGGTCGCTGAACGTCGGAGCAGTAGGCGTTTAATGCATTTTCCCATAGGGTCCAATGCAAAATTGACACCTCATTTTCTCCATTCTCAAGAGCTTTGAGTCTCTGCAAAACATATACATGTGTAGACACAAATAAGTGAAATAGAATGAAGGCTATTTCAGCTTTAGCTTTTATTCCGTTTGGGAGCTAAAGTCGCACAAACTTTTGTTTACCAAAATTTCGATGGCCTATAGTTCGCAAGTTATGCAATCAGTTGACATAAGATTGTGCATGCATGTAGACATGTTAATGACCTTTATATATGCCAAGTTTCAGATGGCTACCTACTCATACAAGCAAGCAGTAGCGGTTTGAAATTTTCACAATTTGGGCTACACGTTCGGGACGATTCGTGACCTTAGGTGACTTGCACAATTCGGGCTGAAACTAGTGCCAAATGAGAGGGTTGGGATAAACATTCAATTGACCATATGTGCCAAAAATTCTCGTTCTCTAGTTTTCGAGTTATAGCCCCTGGAAGTCGAAAACTGCACGACTTTGCCCTCGAATATCTCGACAACGGAGAAAGGAGAATTTCAGGGCATTTTCTCCCAAGAAATATATGGGAATTATCTGTAATTTAGCACAGTTTCAGAACGATTCGTGAAAGTCACCTTTTAAGAATAACTTCCACTGCAGGCCCATATATAAAAGTTTGCTCCTTTATTACTCTGCACATGGACAATTATTTGCGCTGTTATTTGCCCCAGGCATGTACCTATGTAATTACCGTTTACAGTGTAAAGATGGATGTTATCGGTCGCTGAACGTCGGAGCAGTAGGCGTTTAATGCATTTTCCCATAGGGTCCAATGCAAAATTGACACCTCATTTTCTCCATTCTCAAGAGCTTTGAGTCTCTGCAAAACATATACATGTGTAGACACAAATAAGTGAAATAGAATGAAGGCTATTTCAGCTTTAGCTTTTATTCCGTTTGGGAGCTAAAGTCGCACAAACTTTTGTTTACAAAAATTTCGATGGCCTATAGTTCGCAAGTTATGCAATCAGTTGACATAAGATTGTGCATGCATGTAGACATGTTAATGACCTTTATATATGCCAAGTTTCAGATGGCTACCTACTCATACAGGCAAGCAGTAGCGGTTTGAAATTTTCACAATTTGGGCTACACGTTCGGGACGATTCGTGACCTTAGGTGACTTGCACAATTCGGGCTGAAACTAGTGCCAAATGAGAGGGTTGGGATAAACATTCAATTGACCATATGTGCCAAAAATTCTCGTTCTCTAGTTTTCGAGTTATAGCCCCTGGAAGTCGAAAACTGCACGACTTTGCCCTCGAATATCTCGACAACGGAGAAAGGAGAATTTCAGGGCATTTTCTCCCAAGAAATATATGGGAATTATCTGTAATTTAGCACAGTTTCAGAACGATTCGTGAAAGTCACCTTTTAAGAATAACTTCCACTGCAGGCCCATATATAAAAGTTTGCTCCTTTATTACTCTGCACATGGACAATTATTTGCGCTGTTATTTGCCCCAGGCATGTACCTATGTAATTACCGTTTACAGTGTAAAGATGGATGTTATCGGTCGCTGAACGTCGGAGCAGTAGGCGTTTAATGCATTTTCCCATAGGGTCCAATGCAAAATTGACACCTCATTTTCTCCATTCTCAAGAGCTTTGAGTCTCTGCAAAACATATACATGTGTAGACACAAATAAGTGAAATAGAATGAAGGCTATTTCAGCTTTAGCTTTTATTCCGTTTGGGAGCTAAAGTCGCACAAACTTTTGTTTACAAAAATTTCGATGGCCTATAGTTCGCAAGTTATGCAATCAGTTGACATAAGATTGTGCATGCATGTAGACATGTTAATGACCTTTATATATGCCAAGTTTCAGATGGCTACCTACTCATACAAGCAAGCAGTAGCGGTTTGAAATTTTCACAATTTGGGCTACACGTTCGGGACGATTCGTGACCTTAGGTGACTTGCACAATTCGGGCTGAAACTAGTGCCAAATGAGAGGGTTGGGATAAACATTCAATTGACCATATGTGCCAAAAATTCTCGTTCTCTAGTTTTCGAGTTATAGCCCCTGGAAGTCGAAAACTGCACGACTTTGCCCTCGAATATCTCGACAACGGAGAAAGGAGAATTTCAGGGCATTTTCTCCCAAGAAATATATGGGAATTATCTGTAATTTAGCACAGTTTCAGAACGATTCGTGAAAGTCACCTTTTAAGAATAACTTCCACTGCAGGCCCATATATAAAAGTTTGCTCCTTTATTACTCTGCACATGGACAATTATTTGCGCTGTTATTTGCCCCAGGCATGTACCTGAGTAGGTAGCCATCTGAAACTTGGCATATATAAAGGTCATTAACATGTCTACATGCATGCACAATCTTATGTCAACTGATTGCATAACTTGCGAACTATAGGCCATCGAAATTTTTGTAAACAAAAGTTTGTGCGACTTTAGCTCCCAAACGGAATAAAAGCTAAAGCTGAAATAGCCTTCATTCTATTTCACTTATTTGTGTCTACACATGTATATGTTTTGCAGAGACTCAAAGCTCTTGAGAATGGAGAAAATGAGGTGTCAATTTTGCATTGGACCCTATGGGAAAATGCATTAAACGCCTACTGCTCCGACGTTCAGCGACCGATAACATCCATCTTTACACTGTAAACGGTAATTACATAGGTACATGCCTGGGGCAAATAACAGCGCAAATAATTGTCCATGTGCAGAGTAATAAAGGAGCAAACTTTTATATATAGGCCTGCAGTGGAAGTTATTCTTAAAAGGTGACTTTCACGAATCGTTCTGAAACTGTGCTAAATTACAGATAATTCCCATATATTTCTTGGGAGAAATTCCCTGAAATTCTCCTTTCTCCGTTGTCGAGATATTCGAGGGCAAAGTCGTGCAGTTTTCGACTTCCAGGGGCTATAACTCGAAAACTAGAGAACGAGAATTTTTGACACATATGGTCAATTGAAAGTTTTTCTCCCAACCCTCTCATTTGGCACTAGTTTCAGCCCGAATTGTGCAAGTCACCTAAGGTCACGAATCGTCCCGAACGTGTAGCCCAAATTGTGAAAATTTCAAACCGCTACTGCTTGCTTGTATGAGTAGGTAGCCATCTTAAACTTGGCATATATAAAGGTCATTAACATGTCTACATGCATGCACAATCTTATGTCAACTGATTGCATAACTTGCGGACTATAGGCCATCGAAATTTTTGTAAACAAAAGTTTGTGCGACTTTAGCTCCCAAACGGAATAAAAGCTAAAGCTGAAAGCTTAAAAGGTGACTTTCACGAATCGTTCTGAAACTGTGCTAAATTACAGATAATTCCCATATATTTCTTGGGAGAAAATGCCCTGAAATTCTCCTTTCTCCGTTGTCGAGATATTCGAGGGCAAAGTCGTGCAGTTTTCGACTTCCAGGGGCTATAACTCGAAAACTAGAGAACGAGAATTTTTGGCACATATGGTCAATTGAATGTTTATCCCAACCCTCTCATTTGGCACTAGTTTCAGCCCGAATTGTGCAAGTCACCTAAGGTCACGAATCGTCCCGAACGTGTAGCCCAAATTGTGAAAATTTCAAACCGCTACTGCTTGCTTGTATGAGTAGGTAGCCATCTGAAACTTGGCATATATAAAGGTCATTAACATGTCTACATGCATGCACAATCTTATGTCAACTGATTGCATAACTTGCGAACTATAGGCCATCGAAATTTTTGTAAACGAAAGTTTGTGCGACTTTAGCTCCCAAACGGAATAAAAGCTAAAGCTGAAATAGCCTTCATTCTATTTCACTTATTTGTGTCTACACATGTATATGTTTTGCAGAGACTCAAAGCTCTTGAGAATGGAGAAAATGAGGTGTCAATTTTGCATTGGACCCTATGGGAAAATGCATTAAACGCCTACTGCTCCGACGTTCAGCGACCGATAACATCCATCTTTACACTGTAAACGGTAATTACATAGGTACATGCCTGGGGCAAATAACAGCGCAAAAAATTGTCCATGTGCAGAGTCATAAAGGAGCAAACTTCTATATATGGGCCTGCAGTGGAAGTTATTCTTAAAAGGTGACTTTCACGAATCGTTCTGAAACTGTGCTAAATTACAGATAATTCCCATATATTTCTTGGGAGAAAATGCCCTGAAATTCTCCTTTCTCCGTTGTCGAGATATTCGAGGGCAAAGTCGTGCAGTTTTCGACTTCCAGGGGCTATAACTCGAAAACTAGAGAACGAGAATTTTTGACACATATGGTCAATTGAATGTTTATCCCAACCCTCTCATTCGGCACTAGTTTAAGCCCGAATTGTGCAAGTCACCTAAGGTCACGAATCGTCCCGAACGTGTAGCCCAAATTGTGAAAATTTCAAACCGCTACTGCTTGCTTGTATGAGTAGGTAGCCATCTGAAACTTGGCATATATAAAGGTCATTAACATGTCTACATGCATGCACAATCTTATGTCAACTGATTGCATAACTTGCGAACTATAGGCCATCGAAATTTTTGTAAACAAAAGTTTGTGCGACTTTAGCTCCCAAACGGAATAAAAGCTAAAGCTGAAATAGCCTTCATTCTATTTCACTTATTTGTGTCTACACATGTATATGTTTTGCAGAGACTCAAAGCTCTTGAGAATGGAGAAAATGAGGTGTCAATTTTGCATTGGACCCTATGGGAAAATGCATTAAACGCCTACTGCTCCGACGTTCAGCGACCGATAACATCCATCTTTACACTGTAAACGGTAATTACATAGGTACATGCCTGGGGCAAATAACAGCGCAAATAATTGTCCATGTGCAGAGTAATAAAGGAGCAAACTTTTATATATGGGCCTGCAGTGGAAGTTATTCTTAAAAGGTGACTTTCACGAATCGTTCTGAAACTGTGCTAAATTACAGATAATTCCCATATATTTCTTGGGAGAAAATGCCCTGAAATTCTCCTTTCTCCGTTGTCGAGATATTCGAGGGCAAAGTCGTGCAGTTTTCGACTTCCAGGGGCTATAACTCGAAAACTAGAGAACGAGAATTTTTGGCACATATGGTCAATTGAATGTTTATCCCAACCCTCTCATTTGGCACTAGTTTCAGCCCGAATTGTGCAAGTCACCTAAGGTCACGAATCGTCCCGAACGTGTAGCCCAAATTGTGAAAATTTCAAACCGCTACTGCTTGCGTATATGAGTAGGTAGCCATCTGAAACTTGGCATATATAAAGGTCATTAACATGTCTACATGCATGCACAATCTTATGTCAACTGATTGCATAACTTGCGAACTATAGGCCATCGCAATTTTTGTAAACAAAAGTTTGTGCGACTTTAGCTCCCAAACGGAATAAAAGCTAAAGCTGAAATAGCCTTCATTCTATTTCACTTATTTGGGTCTACACATGTATATGTTTTGCAGAGACTCAAAGCTCTTGAGAATGGAGAAAATGAGGTGTCAATTTTGCATTGGACCCTATGGGAAAATGCATTAAACGCCTACTGCTCCGACGTTCAGCGACCGATAACATCCATCTTTACACTGTAAACGGTAATTACATAGGTACATGCCTGGGGCAAATAACAGCGCAAATAATTGTCCATGTGCAGAGTAATAAAGGAGCAAACTTTTATATATGGGCCTGCAGTGGAAGTTATTCTTAAAAGGTGACTTTCACGAATCGTTCTGAAACTGTGCTAAATTACAGATAATTCCCATATATTTCTTGGGAGAAAATGCCCTGAAATTCTCCTTTCTCCGTTGTCGAGATATTCGAGGGCAAAGTCGTGCAGTTTTCGACTTCCAGGGGCTATAACTCGAAAACTAGAGAACGAGAATTTTTGGCACATATGGTCAATTGAATGTTTATCCCAACCCTCTCATTTGGCACTAGTTTCAGCCCGAATTGTGCAAGTCACCTAAGGTCACGAATCGTCCCGAACGTGTAGCCCAAATTGTGAAAATTTCAAACCGCTACTGCTTGCTTGTATGAGTAGGTAGCCATCTGAAACTTGGCATATATAAAGGTCATTAACATGTCTACATGCATGCACAATCTTATGTCAACTGATTGCATAACTTGCGAACTATAGGCCATCGAAATTTTTGTAAACAAAAGTTTGTGCGACTTTAGCTCCCAAACGGAATAAAAGCTAAAGCTGAAATAGCCTTCATTCTATTTCACTTATTTGTGTCTACACATGTATATGTTTTGCAGAGACTCAAAGCTCTTGAGAATGGAGAAAATGAGGTGTCAATTTTGCATTGGACCCTATGGGAAAATGCATTAAACGCCTACTGCTCCGACGTTCAGCGACCGATAACATCCATCTTTACACTGTAAACGGTAATTACATAGGTACATGCCTGGGGCAAATAACAGCGCAAATAATTGTCCATGTGCAGAGTAATAAAGGAGCAAACTTTTATATATGGGCCTGCAGTGGAAGTTATTCTTAAAAGGTGACTTTCACGAATCGTTCTGAAACTGTGCTAAATTACAGATAATTCCCATATATTTCTTGGGAGAAAATGCCCTGAAATTCTCCTTTCTCCGTTGTCGAGATATTCGAGGGCAAAGTCGTGCAGTTTTCGACTTCCAGGGGCTATAACTCGAAAACTAGAGAACGAGAATTTTTGGCACATATGGTCAATTGAATGTTTATCCCAACCCTCTCATTTGGCACTAGTTTCAGCCCGAATTGTGCAAGTCACCTAAGGTCACGAATCGTCCCGAACGTGTAGCCCAAATTGTGAAAATTTCAAACCGCTACTGCTTGCGTATATGAGTAGGTAGCCATCTGAAACTTGGCATATATAAAGGTCATTAACATGTCTACATGCATGCACAATCTTATGTCAACTGATTTGATAACTTGCGAACTATAGGCCATCGCAATTTTTGTAAACAAAAGTTTGTGCGACTTTAGCTCCCAAACGGAATAAAAGCTAAAGCTGAAATAGCCTTCATTCTATTTCACTTATTTGGGTCTACACATGTATATGTTTTGCAGAGACTCAAAGCTCTTGAGAATGGAGAAAATGAGGTGTCAATTTTGCATTGGACCCTATGGGAAAATGCATTAAACGCCTACTGCTCCGACGTTCAGCGACCGATAACATCCATCTTTACACTGTAAACGGTAATTACATAGGTACATGCCTGGGGCAAATAACAGCGCAAATAATTGTCCATGTGCAGAGTAATAAAGGAGCAAACTTTTATATATGGGCCTGCAGTGGAAGTTATTCTTAAAAGGTGACTTTCACGAATCGTTCTGAAACTGTGCTAAATTACAGATAATTCCCATATATTTCTTGGGAGAAAATGCCCTGAAATTCTCCTTTCTCCGTTGTCGAGATATTCGAGGGCAAAGTCGTGCAGTTTTCGACTTCCAGGGGCTATAACTCGAAAACTAGAGAACGAGAATTTTTGGCACATATGGTCAATTGAATGTTTATCCCAACCCTCTCATTTGGCACTAGTTTCAGCCCGAATTGTGCAAGTCACCTAAGGTCACGAATCGTCCCGAACGTGTAGCCCAAATTGTGAAAATTTCAAACCGCTACTGCTTGCTTGTATGAGTAGGTAGCCATCTGAAACTTGGCATATATAAAGGTCATTAACATGTCTACATGCATGCACAATCTTATGTCAACTGATTGCATAACTTGCGAACTATAGGCCATCGAAATTTTTGTAAACAAAAGTTTGTGCGACTTTAGCTCCCAAACGGAATAAAAGCTAAAGCTGAAATAGCCTTCATTCTATTTCACTTATTTGTGTCTACACATGTATATGTTTTGCAGAGACTCAAAGCTCTTGAGAATGGAGAAAATGAGGTGTCAATTTTGCATTGGACCCTATGGGAAAATGCATTAAACGCCTACTGCTCCGACGTTCAGCGACCGATAACATCCATCTTTACACTGTAAACGGTAATTACATAGGTACATGCCTGGGGAAAATAACAGCGCAAATAATTGTCCATGTGCAGAGTAATAAAGGAGCAAACTTTTATATATGGGCCTGCAGTGGAAGTTATTCTTAAAAGGTGACTTTCACGAATCGTTCTGAAACTGTGCTAAATTACAGATAATTCCCATATATTTCTTGAGAGAAAATGCCCTGAAATTCTCCTTTCTCCGTTGTCGAGATATTCGAGGGCAAAGTCGTGCAGTTTTCGACTTCCAGGGGCTATAACTCGAAAACTAGAGAACGAGAATTTTTGGCACATATGGTCAATTGAATGTTTATCCCAACCCTCTCATTTGGCACTAGTTTCAGCCCGAATTGTGCAAGTCACCTAAGGTCACGAATCGTCCCGAACGTGTAGCCCAAATTGTGAAAATTTCAAACCGCTACTGCTTGCTTGTATGAGTAGGTAGCCATCTGAAACTTGGCATATATAAAGGTCATTAACATGTCTACATGCATGCACAATTTTATGTCAACTGATTGCATAACTTGCGAACTATAGGCCATCGAAATTTTTGTAAACAAAAGTTTGTGCGACTTTAGCTCCCAAACGGAATAAAAGCTAAAGCTGAAATAGCCTTCATTCTATTTCACTTATTTGTGTCTACACATGTATATGTTGTGCAGAGACTCAAAGCTCTTGAGAATGGAGAAAATGAGGTGTCAATTTTGCATTGGACCCTATGGGAAAATGCATTAAACGCCTACTGCTCCGACGTTCAGCGACCGATAACATCCATCTTTACACTGTAAACGGTAATTACATAGGTACATGCCTGGGGCAAATAACAGCGCAAATAATTGTCCATGTGCAGAGTAATAAAGGAGCAAACTTTTATATATGGGCCTGCAGTGGAAGTTATTCTTAAAAGGTGACTTTCACGAATCGTTCTGAAACTGTGCTAAATTACAGATAATTCCCATATATTTCTTGGGAGAAAATGCCCTGAAATTCTCCTTTCTCCGTTGTCGAGATATTCGAGGGCAAAGTCGTGCAGTTTTCGACTTCCAGGGGCTATAACTCGAAAACTAGAGAACGAGAATTTTTGGCACATATGGTCAATTGAATGTTTATCCCAACCCTCTCATTTGGCACTAGTTTCAGCCCGAATTGTGCAAGTCACCTAAGGTCACGAATCGTCCCGAACGTGTAGCCCAAATTGTGAAAATTTCAAACCGCTACTGCTTGCTTGTATGAGTAGGTAGCCATCTGAAACTTGGCATATATAAAGGTCATTAACATGTCTACATGCATGCACAATTTTATGTCAACTGATTGCATAACTTGCGAACTATAGGCCATCGAAATTTTTGTAAACAAAAGTTTGTGCGACTTTAGCTCCCAAACGGAATAAAAGCTAAAGCTGAAATAGCCTTCATTCTATTTCACTTATTTGTGTCTACACATGTATATGTTGTGCAGAGACTCAAAGCTCTTGAGAATGGAGAAAATGAGGTGTCAATTTTGCATTGGACCCTATGGGAAAATGCATTAAACGCCTACTGCTCCGACGTTCAGCGACCGATAACATCCATCTTTACACTGTAAACGGTAATTACATAGGTACATGCCTGGGGCAAATAACAGCGCAAATAATTGGCCATGTGCAGAGTAATAAAGAGCAAACTTCTATATATGGGCCTGCAGTGGAAGTTATTCTTAAAAGGTGACTTTCACGAATCGTTCTAAAACTGTGCTAAATTACAGATAATTCCCATATATTTCTTGGGAGAAAATGCCCTGAAATTCTCCTTTCTCCGTTGTCGAGATATTCGAGGGCAAAGTCGTGCAGTTTTCGACTTCCAGGGGCTATAACTCGAAAACTAGAGAACGAGAATTTTTGGCACATATGGTCAATTGAATGTTTATCCCAACCCTCTCATTTGGCACTAGTTTCAGCCCGAATTGTGCAAGTCACCTAAGGTCACGAATCGTCCCGAACGTGTAGCCCAAATTGTGAAAATTTCAAACCGCTACTGCTTGCTTGTATGAGTAGGTAGCCATCTGAAACTTGGCATATATAAAGGTCATTAACATGTCTACATGCATGCACAATCTTATGTCAACTGATTGCATAACTTGCGAACTATAGGCCATCGAAATTTTTGTAAACAAAAGTTTGTGCGACTTTAGCTCCCAAACGGAATAAAAGCTAAAGCTGAAATAGCCTTCATTCTATTCCACTTATTTGTGTCTACACATGTATATGTTTTGCAGAGACTCAAAGCTCTTGAGAATGGAGAAAATGAGGTGTCAATTTTGCATTGGACCCTATGGGAAAATGCATTAAACGCCTACTGCTCCGACGTTCAGCGACCGATAACATCCATCTTTACACTGTAAACGGTAATTACATAGGTACATGCCTGGGGCAAATAACAGCGCAAATAATTGTCCATGTGCAGAGTAATAAAGGAGCAAACTTTTATATATGGGCCTGCAGTGGAAGTTATTCTTAAAAGGTGACTTTCACGAATCGTTCTGAAACTGTGCTAAATTACAGATAATTCCCATATATTTCTTGGGAGAAAATGCCCTGAAATTCTCCTTTCTCCGTTGTCGAGATATACGAGGGCAAAGTCGTGCAGTTTTCGACTTCCAGGGGCTATAACTCGAAAACTAGAGAACGAGAATTTTTGGCACATATGGTCAATTGAATGTTTATCCCAACCCTCTCATTTGGCACTAGTTTCAGCCCGAATTGTGCAAGTCACCTAAGGTCACGAATCGTCCCGAACGTGTAGCCCAAATTGTGAAAATTTCAAACCGCTACTGCTTGCTTGTATGAGTAGGTAGCCATCTGAAACTTGGCATATATAAAGGTCATTAACATGTCTACATGCATGCACAATCTTATGTCAACTGATTGCATAACTTGCGAACTATAGGCCATCGAAATTTTTGTAAACAAAAGTTTGTGCGACTTTAGCTCCCAAACGGAATAAAAGCTAAAGCTGAAATAGCCTTCATTCTATTTCACTTATTTGTGTCTACACATGTATATGTTTTGCAGAGACTCAAAGCTCTTGAGAATGGAGAAAATGAGGTGTCAATTTTGCATTGGACCCTATGGGAAAATGCATTAAACGCCTACTGCTCCGACGTTCAGCGACCGATAACATCCATCTTTACACTGTAAACGGTAATTACATAGGTACATGCCTGGGGCAAATAACAGCGCAAATAATTGTCCATGTGCAGAGTAATAAAGGAGCAAACTTTTATATATGGGCCTGCAGTGGAAGTTATTCTTAAAAGGTGACTTTCACGAATCGTTCTGAAACTGTGCTAAATTACAGATAATTCCCATATATTTCTTGGGAGAAAATGCCCTGAAATTCTCCTTTCTCCGTTGTCGAGATATTCGAGGGCAAAGTCGTGCAGTTTTCGACTTCCAGGGGCTATAACTCGAAAACTAGAGAACGAGAATTTTTGGCACATATGGTCAATTGAATGTTTATCCCAACCCTCTCATTTGGCACTAGTTTCAGCCCGAATTGTGCAAGTCACCTAAGGTCACGAATCGTCCCGAACGTGTAGCCCAAATTGTGAAAATTTCAAACCGCTACTGCTTGCTTGTATGAGTAGGTAGCCATCTGAAACTTGGCATATATAAAGGTCATTAACATGTCTACATGCATGCACAATCTTATGTCAACTGATTGCATAACTTGCGAACTATAGGCCATCGAAATTTTTGTAAACAAAAGTTTGTGCGACTTTAGCTCCCAAACGGAATAAAAGCTAAAGCTGTAATAGCCTTCATTCTATTTCACTTATTTGTGTCTACACATGTATATGTTTTGCAGAGACTCAAAGCTCTTGAGAATGGAGAAAATGAGGTGTCAATTTTGCATTGGACCCTATGGGAAAATGCATTAAACGCCTACTGCTCCGACGTTCAGCGACCGATAACATCCATCTTTACACTGTAAACGGTAATAACACAGGTACATGCCTGGGGCAAATAACAGCGCAAATAATTGTCCATGTGCAGAGTAATAAAGGAGCAAACTTTTATATATGGGCCTGCAGTGGAAGTTATTCTTAAAAGGTGACTTTCACGAATCGTTCTGAAACTGTGCTAAATTACAGATAATTCCTATATATTTCTTGGGAGAAAATGCCCTGAAATTCTCCTTTCTCCGTTGTCGAGATATTCGAGGGCAAAGTCGTGCAGTTTTCGACTTCCAGGGGCTATAACTCGAAAACTAGAGAACGAGAATTTTTGGCACATATGGTCAATTGAATGTTTATCCTAACCCTCTCATTTGGCACTAGTTTCAGCCCGAATTGTGCAAGTCACCTAAGGTCACGAATCGTCCCGAACGTGTAGCCCAAATTGTGAAAATTTCAAACCGCTACTGCTTGCTTGTATGAGTAGGTAGCCATCTGAAACTTGGCATATATAAAGGTCATTTACATGTCTACATGCAGGCACAATCTTATGTCAACTGATTGCATAACTTGCGAACTATAGGCCATCGAAATTTTTGTAAACAAAAGTTTGTGCGACTTTAGCTCCCAAACGGAATAAAAGCTAAAGCTGAAATAGCCTTCATTCTATTTCACTTATTTGTGTCTACACATGTATATGTTTTGCAGAGACTCAAAGCTCTTGAGAATGGAGAAAATGAGGTGTCAATTTTGCATTGGACCCTATGGGAAAATGCATTAAACGCCTACTGCTCCGACGTTCAGCGACCGATAACATCCATCTTTACACTGTAAACGGTAATTACATAGGTACATGCCTGGGGCAAATAACAGCGCAAATAATTGTCCATGTGCAGAGTAATAAAGGAGCAAACTTTTATATATGGGCCTGCAGTGGAAGTTATTCTTAAAAGGTGACTTTCACGAATCGTTCTGAAACTGTGCTAAATTACAGATAATTCCCATATATTTCTTGGGAGAAAATGCCCTGAAATTCTCCTTTCTCCGTTGTCGAGATATTCGAGGGCAAAGTCGTGCAGTTTTCGACTTCCAGGGGCTATACCTCGAAAACTAGAGAACGAGAATTTTTGGCACATATGGTCAATTGAATGTTTATCCCAACCCTCTCATTTGGCACTAGTTTCAGCCCGAATTGTGCAAGTCACCTAAGGTCACGAATCGTCCCGAACGTGTAGCCCAAATTGTGAAAATTTCAAACCGCTACTGCTTGCTTGTATGAGTAGGTAGCCATCTGAAACTTGGCATATATAAAGGTCATTAACATGTCTACATGCATGCACAATCTTATGTCAACTGATTGCATAACTTGCGAACTATAGGCCATCGAAATTTTTGTAAACAAAAGTTTGTGCGACTTTAGCTCCCAAACGGAATAAAAGCTAAAGCTGAAATAGCCTTCATTCTATTTCACTTATTTGTGTCTACACATGTATATGTTTTGCAGAGACTCAAAGCTCTTGAGAATGGAGAAAATGAGGTGTCAATTTTGCATTGGACCCTATGGGAAAATGCATTAAACGCCTACTGCTCCGACGTTCAGCGACCGATAACATCCATCTTTACACTGTAAACGGTAATTACATAGGTACATGCCTGGGGCAAATAACAGCGCAAATAATTGTCCATGTGCAGAGTAATAAAGGAGCAAACTTTTATATATGGGCCTGCAGTGGAAGTTATTCTTAAAAGGTGACTTTCACGAATCGTTCTGAAACTGTGCTAAATTACAGATAATTCCCATATATTTCTTGGGAGAAAATGCCCTGAAATTCTCCTTTCTCCGTTGTCGAGATATTCGAGGGCAAAGTCGTGCAGTTTTCGACTTCCAGGGGCTATAACTCGAAAACTAGAGAACGAGAATTTTTGGCACATATGGTCAATTGAATGTTTATCCCAACCCTCTCATTTGGCACTAGTTTCAGCCCGAATTGTGCAAGTCACCTAAGGTCACGAATCGTCCCGAACGTGTAGCCCAAATTGTGAAAATTTCAAACCGCTACTGCTTGCTTGTATGAGTAGGTAGCCATCTGAAACTTGGCATATATAAAGGTCATTAACATGTCTACATGCATCCACAATCTTATGTCAACTGATTGCATAACTTGCGAACTATAGGCCATCGAAATTTTTGTAAACAAAAGTTTGTGCGACTTTAGCTCCCAAACGGAATAAAAGCTAAAGCTGAAATAGCCTTCATTCTATTTCACTTATTTGTGTCTACACATGTATATGTTTTGCAGAGACTCAAAGCTCTTGAGAATGGAGAAAATGAGGTGTCAATTTTGCATTGGACCCTATGGGAAAATGCATTAAACGCCTACTGCTCCGACGTTCAGCGACCGATAACATCCATCTTTACACTGTAAACGGTAATTACATAGGTACATGCCTGGGGCAAATAACAGCGCAAATAATTGTCCATGTGCAGAGTAATAAAGGAGCAAACTTTTATATATGGGCCTGCAGTGGAAGTTATTCTTAAAAGGTGACTTTCACGAATCGTTCTGAAACTGTGCTAAATTACAGATAATTCCCATATATTTCTTGGGAGAAAATGCCCTGAAATTCTCCTTTCTCCGTTGTCGAGATATTCGAGGGCAAAGTCGTGCAGTTTTCGACTTCCAGGGGCTATAACTCGAAAACTGAAGAACGAGAATTTTTGGCACATATGGTCAATTGAATGTTTATCCCAACCCTCTCATTTGGCACTAGTTTCAGCCCGAATTGTGCAAGTCACCTAAGGTCACGAATCGTCCCGAACGTGTAGCCCAAATTGTGAAAATTTCAAACCGCTACTGCTTGCTTGTATGAGTAGGTAGCCATCTGAAACTTGGCATATATAAAGGTCATTAACATGTCTACATGCATGCACAATCTTATGTCAACTGATTGCATAACTTGCGAACTATAGGCCATCGAAATTTTTGTAAACAAAAGTTTGTGCGACTTTAGCTCCCAAACGGAATAAAAGCTAAAGCTGAAATAGCCTTCATTCTATTTCACTTATTTGTGTCTACACATGTATATGTTTTGCAGAGACTCAAAGCTCTTGAGAATGGAGAAAATGAGGTGTCAATTTTGCATTGGACCCTATGGGAAAATGCATTAAACGCCTACTGCTCCGACGTTCAGCGACCGATAACATCCATCTTTACACTGTAAACGGTAATTACATAGGTACATGCCTGGGGCAAATAACAGCGCAAATAATTGTCCATGTGCAGAGTAATAAAGGAGCAAACTTTTATATATGGGCCTGCAGTGGAAGTTATTCTTAAAAGGTGACTTTCACGAATCGTTCTGAAACTGTGCTAAATTACAGATAATTCCCATATATTTCTTGGGAGAAAATGTCCTGAAATTCTCCTTTCTCCGTTGTCGAGATATTCGAGGGCAAAGTCGTGCAGTTTTCGACTTCCAGGGGCTATAACTCGAAAACTAGAGAACGAGAATTTTTGGCACATATGGTCAATTGAATGTTTATCCCAACCCTCTCATTTGGCACTAGTTTCAGCCCGAATTGTGCAAGTCACCTTAGGTCACGAATCGTCCCGAACGTGTAGCCCAAATTGTGAAAATTTCAAACCGCTACTGCTTGCTTGTATGAGTAGGTAGCCATCTGAAACTTGGCATATATAAAGGTCATTAACATGTCTACATGCATGCACAATCTTATGTCAACTGATTGCATAACTTGCGAACTATAGGCCATCGAAATTTTTGTAAACAAAAGTTTGTGCGACTTTAGCTCCCAAACGGAATAAATGCTAAAGCTGAAATAGCCTTCATTCTATTTCACTTATTTGTGTCTACACATGTATATGTTTTGCAGAGACTCAAAGCTCTTGAGAATGGAGAAAATGAGGTGTCAATTTTGCATTGGACCCTATGGGAAAATGCATTAAACGCCTACTGCTCCGACGTTCATCGACCGATAACATCCATCTTTACACTGTAAACGGTAATTACATAGGTACATGCCTGGGGCAAATAACAGCGCAAATAATTGTCCATGTGCAGAGTAATAAAGGAGCAAACTTTTATATATGGGCCTGCAGTGGAAGTTATTCTTAAAAGGTGACTTTCACGAATCGTCCTGAAACTGTGCTAAATTACAGATAATTCCCATATATTTCTTGGGAGAAAATGCCCTGAAATTCTCCTTTCTCCGTTGTCGAGATATTCGAGGGCAAAGTCGTGCAGTTTTCGACTTCCAGGGGCTATAACTCGAAAACTAGAGAACGAGAATTTTTGGCACATATGGTCAATTAAATGTTTATCCCAACCCTCTCATTTGGCACTAGTTTCAGCCCGAATTGTGCAAGTCACCTTAGGTGACGAATCGTCCCGAACGTGTAGCCCAAATTGTGAAAATTTCAAATTGCTACTGCTTGCTTGTATGAGTAGGTAGCCATCTGAAACTTGGCATATATAAAGGTCATTAACATGTCTACATGCATCCACAATCTTATGTCAACTGATTGCATAACTTGCGAACTATAGGCCATCGAAATTTTTGTAAACAAAAGTTTGTGCGACTTTAGCTCCCAAACGGAATAAAAGCTAAAGCTGAAATAGCCTTCATTCTATTTCACTTATTTGTGTCTACACATGTATATGTTTTGCAGAGACTCAAAGCTCTTGAGAATGGAGAAAATGAGGTGTCATTTTTGCATTGGACCCTATGGGAAAATGCATTAAACGCCTACTGCTCCGACGTTCAGCGACCGATAACATCCATCTTTACACTGTAAACGGTAATTACATAGGTACATGCCTGGGGCAAATAACAGCGCAAATAATTGTCCATGTGCAGAGTAATAAAGGAGCGAACTTTTATATATGGGCCTGCAGTGGAAGTTATTCTTAAAAGGTGACTTTCACGAATCGTTCTGAAACTGTGCTAAATTACAGATAATTCCCATATATTTCTTGGGAGAAAATGCCCTGAAATTCTCCTTTCTCCGTTGTCGAGATATTCGAGGGCAAAGTCGTGCAGTTTTCGACTTCCAGGGGCTATAACTCGAAAACTAGAGAACGAGAATTTTTGGCACATATGGTCAATTGAATGTTTATCCCAACCCTCTCATTTGGCACTAGTTTCAGCCCGAATTGTGCAAGTCACCTAAGGTCACGAATCGTCCCGAACGTGTAGCCCAAATTGTGAAAATTTCAAACCGCTACTGCTTGCTTGTATGAGTAGGTAGCCATCTGAGCTTGGCATATATAAAGTTCATTAACATGTCTACATGCATGCACAATCTTATGTCAACTGATTGCATAACTTGCGAACTATAGGCCATCGAAATTTTTGTAAACAAAAGTTTGTGCGACTTTAGCTCCCAAACGGAATAAAATAGCCTTCATTCTATTTCACTTATTTGTGTCTACACATGTATATGTTTTGCAGAGACTCAAAGCTCTTGAGAATGGAGAAAATGAGGTGTCAATTTTGCATTGGACCCTATGGGAAAATGCATTAAACGCCTACTGCTCCGACGTTCAGCGACCGATAACATCCATCTTTACACTGTAAACGGTAATTACATAGGTACATGCCTGGAGCAAACAACAGCGCAAATAATTGTCCATGTGCAGAGTAATAAAGGAGCAAACTTAACATGTCTACATGCATGCACAATCTTATGTCAACTGATTGCATAACTTGCGAACTATAGGCCATCGAAATTTTTGTAAACAAAAGTTTGTGCGACTTTAGCTCCCAAACGGAATAAAAGCTAAAGCTGAAATAGCCTTCATTTTATTTCACTTATTTGTGTCTACACATGTATATGTTTTGCAGAGACTCAAAGCTCTTGAGAATGGAGAAAATGAGGTGTCAATTTTGCATTGGACCCTATGGGAAAATGCATTAAACGCCTACTGCTCCGACGTTCAGCGACCGATAACATCCATCTTTACACTGTAAACGGTAATTACATAGGTACATGCCTGGGGCAAATAACAGCGCAAATAATTGTCCATGTGCAGAGTAATAAAGGAGCAAACTTTTATATATGGGCCTGCAGTGGAAGTTATTCTTAAAAGGTGACTTTCACGAATCGTTCTGAAACTGTGCTAAATTACTGATAATTCCCATATATTTCTTGGGAGAAAATGCCCTGAAATTCTCCTTTCTCCGTTGTCGAGATATTCGAGGGCAAAGTCGTGCAGTTTTCGACTTCCAGGGGCTATAACTCGAAAACTAGAGAACGAGAATTTTTGGCACATATGGTCAATTGAATGTTTATCCCAACCCTCTCATTTGGCACTAGTTTCAGCCCGAATTGTGCAAGTCACCTAAGGTCACGAATCGTCCCGAACGTGTAGCCCAAATTGTGAAAATTTCAAACCGCTACTGCTTGCTTGTATGAGTAGGTAGCCATCTGAACCTTGGCATATATAAAGGTCATTAACATGTCTACATGCATGCACAATCTTATGTCAACTGATTGCATAACTTGCGAACTATAGGCCATCGAAATTTTTGTAAACAAAAGTTTGTGCGACTTTAGCTCCCAAACGGAATAAAAGCTAAAGCTGAAATAGCCTTCATTCTATTTCACTTATTTGTGTCTACACATGTATATGTTTTGCAGAGACTCAAAGCTCTTGAGAATGGAGAAAATGAGGTGTCAATTTTGCATTGGACCCTATGGGAAAATGCATTAAACGCCTACTGCTCCGACGTTCAGCGACCGATAACATCCATCTTTACACTGTAAACGGTAATTACATAGGTACATGCCTGGGGCAAATAACAGCGCAAATAATTGTCCATGTGCAGAGTAATAAAGGAGCAAACTTTTATATATGGGCCTGCAGTGGAAGTTATTCTTAAAAGGTGACTTTCACGAATCGTTCTGAAACTGTGCTAAATTACAGATAATTCCCATATATTTCTTGGGAGAAAATGCCCTGAAATTCTCCTTTCTCCGTTGTCGAGATTTTCGAGGGCAAAGTCGTGCAGTTTTCGACTTCCAGGGGCTATAACTCGAAAACTAGAGAACGAGAATTTTTGGCACATATGGTCAATTGAATGTTTATCCCAACCCTCTCATTTGGCACTAGTTTCAGCCCAAATTGTGCAAGTCACCTAAGGTCACGAATCGTCCCGAACGTGTAGCCCAAATTGTGAAAATTTCAAACCGCTACTGCTTGCTTGTATGAGTAGGTAGCCATCTGAAACTTGGCATATATAAAGGTCATTAACATGTCTACATGCATGCACAATCTTATGTCAACTGATTGCATAACTTGCGAACTATAGGCCATCGAAATTTTTGTAAACAAAAGTTTGTGCGACTTTAGCTCCCAAACGGAATAAAAGCTAAAGCTGAAATAGCCTTCATTCTATTTCACTTATTTGTGTCTACACATGTATATGTTTTGCAGAGACTCAAAGCTCTTGAGAATGGAGAAAATGAGGTGTCAATTTTGCATTGGACCCTAAGGGAAAATGCATTAAACGCCTACTGCTCCGACGTTCAGCGACCGATAACATCCATCTTTACACTGTAAACGGTAATTACATAGGTACATGCCTGGGGCAAATAACAGCGCAAATAATTGTCCATGTGCAGAGTAATAAAGGAGCAAACTTTTATATATGGGCCTGCAGTGGAAGTTATTCTTAAAAGGTGACTTTCACGAATCGTTCTGAAACTGTGCTAAATTACAGATAATTCCCATATATTTCTTGGGAGAAAATGCCCTGAAATTCTCCTTTCTCCGTTGTCGAGATATTCGAGGGCAAAGTCGTGCAGTTTTCGCCTTCCAGGGGCTATAACTCGAAAACTAGAGAACGAGAATTTTTGGCACATATGGTCAATTGAATGTTTATCCCAACCCTCTCATTTGGCACTAGTTTCAGCCCGAATTGTGCAAGTCACCTAAGGTCACGAATCGTCCCGAACGTGTAGCCCAAATTGTGAAAATTTCAAACCGCTACTGCTTGCTTTTATGAGTAGGTAGCCATCTGAAACTTGGCATATATAAAGGTCATTAACATGTCTACATGCATGCACAATCTTATGTCAACTGATTGCATAACTTGCGAACTATAGGCCATCGAAAGTTTTGTAAACAAAAGTTTGTGCGACTTTAGCTCCCAAACGGAATAAAAGCTAAAGCTGAAATAGCCTTCATTCTATTTCACTTATTTGTGTCTACACATGTATATGTTTTGCAGAGACTCAAAGCTCTTGATAATGGAGAAAATGAGGTGTCAATTTTGCATTGGACCCTATGGGAAAATGCATTAAACGCCAACTGCTCCGACGTTCAGCGACCGATAACATCCATCTTTACACTGTAAACGGTAATTACATAGGTACATGCCTGGGGCAAATAACAGCGCAAATAATTGTCCATGTGCAGAGTAATAAAGGAGCAAACTTTTATATATGGGCCTGCAGTGGAAGTTATTCTTAAAAGGTGACTTTCACGAATCGTTCTGAAACTGTGCTAAATTACAGATAATTCCCATATATTTCTTGGGAGAAAATGCCCTGAAATTCTCCTTTCTCCGTTGTCGAGATATTCGAGGGCAAAGTCGTGCAGTTTTCGACTTCAAGGGGCTATAACTCGAAAACTAGAGAACGAGAATTTTTGGCACATATGGTCAATTGAATGTTTATCCCAACCCTCTCATTTGGCACTAGTTTCAGCCCGAATTGTGCAAGTCACCTAAGGTCACGAATCGTCCCGAACGTGTAGCCCAAATTGTGAAAATTTCAAACCGCTACTGCTTGCTTGTATGAGTAGGTAGCCATCTGAAACTTGGCATATATAAAGGTCATTAACATGTCTACATGCATGCACAATCTTATGTCAACTGATTGCATAACTTGCGAACTATAGGCCATCGAAATTTTTGTAAACAAAAGTTTGTGCGACTTTAGCTCCCAAACGGAATAAAAGCTAAAGCTGAAATAGCCTTCATTCTATTTCACTTATTTGTGTCTACACATGTATATGTTTTGCAGAGACTCAAAGCTCTTGAGAATGGAGAAAATGAGGTGTCAATTTTGCATTGGACCCTATGGGAAAATGCATTAAACGCCTACTGCTCCGACGTTCAGCGACCGATAACATCCATCTTTACACTGTAAACGGTAATTACATAGGTACATGCCTGGGGCAAATAACAGCGCAAATAATTGTCCATGTGCAGAGTAATAAAGGAGCAAACTTTTATATATGGGCCTGCAGTGGAAGTTATTCTTAAAAGGTGACTTTCACGAATCGTTCTGAAACTGTGCTAAATTACAGATAATTCCCATGTATTTCTTGGGAGAAAATGCCCTGAAATTCTCCTTTCTCCGTTGTCGAGATATTCGAGGGCAAAGTCGTGCAGTTTTCGACTTCAAGGGGCTATAACTCGAAAACTAGAGAACGAGAATTTTTGGCACATATGGTCAATTGAATGTTTATCCCAACCCTCTCATTTGGCACTAGTTTCAGCCCGAATTGTGCAAGTCACCTAAGGTCACGAATCGTCCCGAACGTGTAGCCCAAATTGTGAAAATTTCAAACCGCTACTGCTTGCTTGTATGAGTAGGTAGCCATCTGAAACTTGGCATATATAAAGGTCATTAACATGTCTACATGCATGCACAATCTTATGTCAACTGATTGCATAACTTGCGAACTATAGGCCATCGAAATTTTTGTAAACAAAAGTTTGTGCGACTTTAGCTCCCAAACGGAATAAAAGCTAAAGCTGAAATAGCCTTCATTCTATTTCACTTATTTGTGTCTACACATGTATATGTTTTGCAGAGACTCAAAGCTCTTGAGAATGGAGAAAATGAGGTGTCAATTTTGCATTGGACCCTATGGGAAAATGCATTAAACGCCTACTGCTCCGACGTTCAGCGACCGATAACATCCATCTTTACACTGTAAACGGTAATTACATAGGTACATGCCTGGGGCAAATAACAGCGCAAATAATTGTCCATGTGCAGAGTAATAAAGGAGCAAACTTTTATATATGGGCCTGCAGTGGAAGTTATTCTTAAAAGGTGACTTTCACGAATCGTTCTGAAACTGTGCTAAATTACAGATAATTCCCATATATTTCTTGGGAGAAAATGCCCTGAAATTCTCCTTTCTCCGTTGTCGAGATATTCGAGGGCAAAGTCGTGCAGTTTTCGACTTCCAGGGGCTATAACTCGAAAACTAGAGAACGAGAATTTTTGGCACATATGGTCAATTGAATGTTTATCCCAACCCTCTCATTTGGCACTAGTTTTAGCCCGAATTGTGCAAGTCACCTAAGGTCACGAATCGTCCCGAACGTGTAGCCCAAATTGTGAAAATTTCAAACCGCTACTGCTTGCTTGTATGAGTAGGTAGCCATCTGAAACTTGGCATATAAAAAGGTCATTAACATGTCTACATGCATGCACAATCTTATGTCAACTGATTGCATAACTTGCGAACTATAGGCCATCGAAATTTTTGTAAACAAAAGTTTGTGCGACTTTAGCTCCCAAACGGAATAAAAGCTAAAGCTGAAATAGCCTTCATTCTATTTCACTTATTTGTGTCTACACATGTATATGTTTTGCAGAGACTCAAAGCTCTTGAGAATGGAGAAAATGAGGTGTCAATTTTGCATTGGACCCTATGGGAAAATGCATTAAACGCCTACTGCTCCGACGTTCAGCGACCGATAACATCCATCTTTACACTGTAAACGGTAATTACATAGGTACATGCCTGGGGCAAATAACAGCGCAAATAATTGTCCATGTGCAGAGTAATAAAGGAGCAAACTTTTATATATGGGCCTGCAGTGGAAGTTATTCTTAAAAGGTGACTTTCACGAATCGTTCTGAAACTGTGCTAAATTACAGATAATTCCCATATATTTCTTGGGAGAAAATGCCCTGAAATTCTCCTTTCTCCGTTGTCGAGATATTCGAGGGCAAAGTCGTGCAGTTTTCGACTTCCAGGGGCTATAACTCGAAAACTAGAGAACGAGAATTTTTGGCACATATGGTCAATTGAATGTTTATCCCAACCCTCTCATTTGGCACTAGTTTCAGCCCGAATTGTGCAAGTCACCTAAGGTCACGAATCGTCCCGAACGTGTAGCCCAAATTGTGAAAATTTCAAACCGCTACTGCTTGCTTGTATGAGTAGGTAGCCATCTGAAACTTGGCATATATAAAGGTCATTAACATGTCTACATGCATGCACAATCTTATGTCAACTGATTGCATAACTTGCGAACTATAGGCCATCGAAATTTTTGTAAACAAAAGTTTGTGCGACTTTAGCTCCCAAACGGAATAAAAGCTAAAGCTGAAATAGCCTTCATTCTATTTCACTTATTTGTGTCTACACATGTATATGTTTTGCAGAGACTCAAAGCTCTTGAGAATGGAGAAAATGAGGTGTCAATTTTGCATTGGACCCTATGGGAAAATGCATTAAACGCCTACTGCTCCGACGTTCAGCGACCGATAACATCCATCTTTACACTGTAAACGGTAATTACATAGGTACATGCCTGGGGCAAATAACAGCGCAAATAATTGTCCATGTGCAGAGTAATAAAGGAGCAAACTTTTATATATGGGCCTGCAGTGGAAGGTATTCTTAAAAGGTGACTTTCACGAATCGTTCTGAAACTGTGCTAAATTACAGATAATTCCCATATATTTCTTGGGAGAAAATGCCCCGAAATTCTCCTTTCTCCGTTGTCGAGATATTCGAGGGCAAAGTCGTGCAGTTTTCGACTACCAGGGGCTATAACTCGAAAACTAGAGAACGAGAATTTTTGGCACATATGGTCAATTGAATGTTTATCCCAACCCTCTCATTTGGCACTAGTTTCAGCCCGAATTGTGCAAGTCACCTAAGGTCACGAATCGTCCCGAACGTGTAGCCCAAATTGTGAAAATTTCAAACCGCTACTGCTTGCTTGTATGAGTAGGTAGCCATCTGAAACTTGGCATATATAAAGGTCATTAACATGTCTACATGCATGCACAATCTTATGTCAACTGATTGCATAACTTGCGAACTATAGGCCATCGAAATTTTTGTAAACAAAAGTTTGTGCGACTTAAGCTCCCAAACGGAATAAAAGCTAAAGCTGAAATAGCCTTCATTCTATTTCACTTATTTGTGTCTACACATGTATATGTTTTGCAGAGACTCAAAGCTCTTGAGAATGGAGAAAATGAGGTGTCAATTTTGCATTGGACCCTATGGGAAAATGCATTAAACGCCTACTGCTCCGACGTTCAGCGACCGATAACATCCATCTTTACACTGTAAACGGTAATTACATAGGTACATGCCTGGGGCAAATAACAGCGCAAATAATTGTCCATGTGCAGAGTAATAAAGGAGCAAACTTTTATATATGGGCCTGCAGTGGAAGTTATTCTTAAAAGGTGACTTTCACGAATCGTTCTGAAACTGTGCTAAATTACAGATAATTCCCATATATTTCTTGGGAGAAAATGCCCTGAAATTCTCCTTTCTCCGTTGTCGAGATATTCGAGGGCAAAGTCGTGCAGTTTTCGACTTCAAGGGGCTATAACTCGAAAACTAGAGAACGAGAATTTTTGGCACATATGGTCAATTGAATGTTTATCCCAACCCTCTCATTTGGCACTAGTTTCAGCCCGAATTGTGCAAGTCACCTAAGGTCACGAATCGTCCCGAACGTGTAGCCCAAATTGTGAAAATTTCAAACCGCTACTGCTTGCTTGTATGAGTAGGTAGCCATCTGAAACTTGGCATATATAAAGGTCATTAACATGTCTACATGCATGCACAATCTTATGTCAACTGATTGCATAACTTGCGAACTATAGGCCATCGAAATTTTTGTAAACAAAAGTTTGTGCGACTTTAGCTCCCAAACGGAATAAAAGCTAAAGCTGAAATAGCCTTCATTCTATTTCACTTATTTGTGTCTACACATGTATATGTTTTGCAGAGACTCAAAGCTCTTGAGAATGGAGAAAATGAGGTGTCAATTTTGCATTGGACCCTATGGGAAAATGCATTAAACGCCTACTGCTCCGACGTTCAGCGACCGATAACATCCATCTTTTCACTGTAAACGGTAATTACATAGGTACATGCCTGGGGCAAATAACAGCGCAAATAATTGTCCATGTGCAGAGTAATAAAGGAGCAAACTTTTATATATGGGCCTGCAGTGGAAGTTATTCTTAAAAGGTGACTTTCACGAATCGTTCTGAAACTGTGCTAAATTACAGATAATTCCCATATATTTCTTGGGAGAAAATGCCCTGAAATTCTCCTTTCTCCGTTGTCGAGATATTCGAGGGCAAAGTCGTGCAGTTTTCGACTTCCAGGGGCTATAACTCGAAAACTAGAGAACGAGAATTTTTGGCACATATGGTCAATTGAATGTTTATCCCAACCCTCTCATTTGGCACTAGTTTCAGCCCGAATTGTGCAAGTCACCTAAGGTCACGAATCGTCCCGAACGTGTAGCCCAAATTGTGAAAATTTCAAACCGCTACTGCTTGCTTGTATGAGTAGGTAGCCATCTGAAACTTGGCATATATAAAGGTCATTAACATGTCTACATGCATGCACAATCTTATGTCAACTGATTGCATAACTTGCGAACTATAGGCCATCGAAATTTTTGTAAACAAAAGTTTGTGCGACTTTAGCTCCCAAACGGAATAAAAGCTAAAGCTGAAATAGCCTTCATTCTATTTCACTTATTTGTGTCTACACATGTATATGTTTTGCAGAGACTCAAAGCTCTTGAGAATGGAGAAAATGAGGTGTCAATTTTGCATTGGACCCTATGGGAAAATGCATTAAACGCCTACTGCTCCGACGTTCAGCGACCGATAACATCCATCTTTTCACTGTAAACGGTAATTACATAGGTACATGCCTGGGGCAAATAACAGCGCAAATAATTGTCCATGTGCAGAGTAATAAAGGAGCAAACTTTTATATATGGGCCTGCAGTGGAAGTTATTCTTAAAAGGTGACTTTCACGAATCGTTCTGAAACTGTGCTAAATTACAGATAATTCCCATATATTTCTTGGGAGAAAATGCCCCGAAATTCTCCTTTCTCCGTTGTCGAGATATTCGAGGGCAAAGTCGTGCAGTTTTCGACTTCCAGGGGCTATAACTCGAAAACTAGAGAACGAGAATTTTTGGCACATATGGTCAATTGAATGTTTATCCCAACCCTCTCATTTGGCACTAGTTTCAGCCCGAATTGTGCAAGTCACCTAAGGTCACGAATCGTCCCGAACGTGTAGCCCAAATTGTGAAAATTTCAAACCGCTACTGCTTGCTTGTATGAGTAGGTAGCCATCTGAAACTTGGCATATATAAAGGTCATTAACATGTCTACATGCATGCACAATCTTATGTCAACTGATTGCATAACTTGCGAACTATAGGCCATCGAAATTTTTGTAAACAAAAGTTTGTGCGACTTTAGCTCCCAAACGGAATAAAAGCTAAAGTTGAAATAGCCTTCATTCTATTTCACTTATTTGTGTCTACACATGTATATGTTTTGCAGAGACTCAAAGCTCTTGAGAATGGAGAAAATGAGGTGTCAATTTTGCATTGGACCCTATGGGAAAATGCATTAAACGCCTACTGCTCCGACGTTCAGCGACCGATAACATCCATCTTTACACTGTAAACGGTAATTACATAGGTACATGCCTGGGGCAAATAACAGCGCAAATAATTGTCCATGTGCAGAGTAATGAGGGAGCAAACTTTTATATATGGGCCTGCAGTGGAAGTTATTCTTAAAAGGTGACTTTCACGAATCGTTCTGAAACTGTGCTAAATTACAGATAATTCCCATATATTTCTTGGGAGAAAATGCCCCGAAATTCTCCTTTCTCCGTTGTCGAGATATTCGAGGGCAAAGTCGTGCAGTTTTCGACTTCCAGGGGCTATAACTCGAAAACTAGAGAACGAGAATTTTTGGCACATATGGTCAATTGAATGTTTATCCCAACCCTCTCATTTGGCACTAGTTTCAGCCCGAATTGTGCAAGTCACCTAAGGTCACGAATCGTCCCGAACGTGTAGCCCAAATTGTGAAAATTTCAAACCGCTACTGCTTGCTTGTATGAGTAGGTAGCCATCTGAAACTTGGCATATATAAAGGTCATTAACATGTCTACATGCATGCACAATCTTATGTCAACTGATTGCATAACTTGCGAACTATAGGCCATCGAAATTTTTGTAAACAAAAGTTTGTGCGACTTTAGCTCCCAAACGGAATAAAAGCTAAAGCTGAAATAGCCTTCATTCTATTTCACTTATTTGTGTCTACACATGTATATGTTTTGCAGAGACTCAAAGCTCTTGAGAATGGAGAAAATGAGGTGTCAATTTTGCATTGGACCCTATGGGAAAATGCATTAAACGCCTACTGCTCCGACGTTCAGCGACCGATAACATCCATCTTTACACTGTAAACGGTAATTACATAGGTACATGCCTGGGGCAAATAACAGCGCAAATAATTGTCCATGTGCAGAGTAATAAGGGAGCAAACTTTTATATATGGGCCTGCAGTGGAAGTTATTCTTAAAAGGTGACTTTCACGAATCGTTCTGAAACTGTGCTAAATTACAGATAATTCCCATATATTTCTTGGGAGAAAATGCCCTGAAATTCTCCTTTCTCCGTTGTCGAGATATTCGAGGGCAAAGTCGTGCAGTTTTCGACTTCCAGGGGCTATAACTCGAAAACTAGAGAACGAGAATTTTTGGCACATATGGTCAATTGAATGTTTATCCCAACCCTCTCATTTGGCACTAGTTTCAGCCCGAATTGTGCAAGTCACCTAAGGTCACGAATCGTCCCGAACGTGTAGCCCAAATTGTGAAAATTTCAAACCGCTACTGCTTGCTTGTATGAGTAGGTAGCCATCTGAAACTTGGCATATATAAAGGTCATTAACATGTCTACATGCATGCACAATCTTATGTCAACTGATTGCATAACTTGCGAACTATAGGCCATCGAAATTTTTGTAAACAAAAGTTTGTGCGACTTTAGCTCCCAAACGGAATAAAAGCTAAAGCTGAAATAGCCTTCATTCTATTTCACTTATTTGTGTCTACACATGTATATGTTTTGCAGAGACTCAAAGCTCTTGAGAATGGAGAAAATGAGGTGTCAATTTTGCATTGGACCCTATGGGAAAATGCATTAAACGCCTACTGCTCCGACGTTCAGCGACCGATAACATCCATCTTTACACTGTAAACGGTAATTACATAGGTACATGCCTGGGGCAAATAACAGCGCAAATAATTGTCCATGTGCAGAGTAATAAAGGAGCAAACTTTTATATATGGGCCTGCAGTGGAAGTTATTCTTAAAAGGTGACTTTCACGAATCGTTCTGAAACTGTGCTAAATTACAGATAATTCCCATATATTTCTTGGGAGAAAATGCCCTGAAATTCTCCTTTCTCCGTTGTCGAGATATTCGAGGGCAAAGTCGTGCAGTTTTCGCCTTCCAGGGGCTATAACTCGAAAACTAGAGAACGAGAATTTTTGGCACATATGGTCAATTGAATGTTTATCCCAACCCTCTCATTTGGCACTAGTTTCAGCCCGAATTGTGCAAGTCACCTAAGGTCACGAATCGTCCCGAACGTGTAGCCCAAATTGTGAAAATTTCAAACCGCTACTGCTTGCTTGTATGAGTAGGTAGCCATCTGAAACTTGGCATATATAAAGGTCATTAACATGTCTACATGCATGCACAATCTTATGTCAACTGATTGCATAACTTGCGAACTATAGGCCATCGAAATTTTTGTAAACAAAAGTTTGTGCGACTTTAGCTCCCAAACGGAATAAAAGCTAAAGCTGAAATAGCCTTCATTCTATTTCACTTATTTGTGTCTACACATGTATATGTTTTGCAGAGACTCAAAGCTCTTGAGAATGGAGAAAATGAGGTGTCAATTTTGCATTGGACCCTATGGGAAAATGCATTAAACGCCTACTGCTCCGACGTTCAGCGACCGATAACATCCATCTTTACACTGTAAACGGTAATTACATAGGTACATGCCTGGGGCAAATAACAGCGCAAATAATTGTCCATGTGCAGAGTAATAAAGGAGCAAACTTTTATATATGGGCCTGCAGTGGAAGTTATTCTTAAAAGGTGACTTTCACGAATCGTTCTGAAACTGTGCTAAATTACAGATAATTCCCATATATTTCTTGGGAGAAAATGCCCTGAAATTCTCCTTTCTCCGTTGTCGAGATATTCGAGGGCAAAGTCGTGCAGTTTTCGACTTCCAGGGGCTATAACTCGAAAACTAGAGAACGAGAATTTTTGGCACATATGGTCAATTGAATGTTTATCCCAACCCTCTCATTTGGCACTAGTTTCAGCCCGAATTGTGCAAGTCACCTAAGGTCACGAATCGTCCCGAACGTGTAGCCCAAATTGTGAAAATTTCAAACCGCTACTGCTTGCTTGTATGAGTAGGTAGCCATCTGAAACTTGGCATATATAAAGGTCATTAACATGTCTACATGCATGCACAATCTTATGTCAACTGATTGCATAACTTGCGAACTATAGGCCATCGAAATTTTTGTAAACAAAAGTTTGTGCGACTTTAGCTCCCAAACGGAATAAAAGCTAAAGCTGAAATAGCCTTCATTCTATTTCACTTATTTGTGTCTACACATGTATATGTTTTGCAGAGACTCAAAGCTCTTGAGAATGGAGAAAATGAGGTGTCAATTTTGCATTGGACCCTATGGGAAAATGCATTAAACGCCTACTGCTCCGACGTTCAGCGACCGATAACATCCATCTTTACACTGTAAACGGTAATTACATAGGTACATGCCTGGGGCAAATAACAGCGCAAATAATTGTCCATGTGCAGAGTAATAAAGGAGCAAACTTTTATATATGGGCCTGCAGTGGAAGTTATTCTTAAAAGGTGACTTTCACGAATCGTTCTGAAACTGTGCTAAATTACAGATAATTCCCATATATTTCTTGGGAGAAAATGCCCTGAAATTCTCCTTTCTCCGTTGTCGAGATATTCGAGGGCAAAGTCGTGCAGTTTTCGACTTCCAGGGGCTATAACTCGAAAACTAGAGAACGAGAATTTTTGGCACATATGGTCAATTGAATGTTTATCCCAACCCTCTCATTTGGCACTAGTTTCAGCCCGAATTGTGCAAGTCACCTAAGGTCACGAATCGTCCCGAACGTGTAGCCCAAATTGTGAAAATTTCAAACCGCTACTGCTTGCTTGTATGAGTAGGTAGCCATCTGAAACTTGGCATATATAAAGGTCATTAACATGTCTACATGCATGCACAATCTTATGTCAACTGATTGCATAACTTGCGAACTATAAGCCATCGAAATTTTTGTAAACAAAAGTTTGTGCGACTTTAGCTCCCAAACGGAATAAAAGCTAAAGCTGAAATAGCCTTCATTCTATTTCACTTATTTGTGTCTACACATGTATATGTTTTGCAGAGACTCAAAGCTCTTGAGAATGGAGAAAATGAGGTGTCAATTTTGCATTGGACCCTATGGGAAAATGCATTAAACGCCTACTGCTCCGACGTTCAGCGACCGATAACATCCATCTTTACACTGTAAACGGTAATTACATAGGTACATGCCTGGGGCAAATAACAGCGCAAATAATTGTCCATGTGCAGAGTAATAAAGGAGCAAACTTTTATATATGGGCCTGCAGTGGAAGTTATTCTTAAAAGGTGACTTTCACGAATCGTTCTGAAACTGTGCTAAATTACAGATAATTCCCATATATTTCTTGGGAGAAAATGCCCTGAAATTCTCCTTTCTCCGTTGTCGAGATATTCGAGGGCAAAGTCGTGCAGTTTTCGACTTCCAGGGGCTATAACTCGAAAACTAGAGAACGAGAATTTTTGGCACATATGGTCAATTGAATGTTTATCCCAACCCTCTCATTTGGCACTAGTTTCAGCCCGAATTGTGCAAGTCACCTAAGGTCACGAATCGTCCCGAACGTGTAGCCCAAATTGTGAAAATTTCAAACCGCTACTGCTTGCTTGTATGAGTAGGTAGCCATCTGAAACTTGGCATATATAAAGGTCATTAACATGTCTACATGCATGCACAATCTTATGTCAACTGATTGCATAACTTGCGAACTATAGGCCATCGAAATTTTTGTAAACAAAAGTTTGTGCGACTTTAGCTCCCAAACGGAATAAAAGCTAAAGCTGAAATAGCCTTCATTCTATTTCACTTATTTGTGTCTACACATGTATATGTTTTGCAGAGACTCAAAGCTCTTGAGAATGGAGAAAATGAGGTGTCAATTTTGCATTGGACCCTATGGGAAAATGCATTAAACGCCTACTGCTCCGACGTTCAGCGACCGATAACATCCATCTTTACACTGTAAACGGTAATTACATAGGTACATGCCTGGGGCAAATAACAGCGCAAATAATTGTCCATGTGCAGAGTAATAAAGGAGCAAACTTTTATATATGGGCCTGCAGTGGAAGTTATTCTTAAAAGGTGACTTTCACGAATCGTTCTGAAACTGTGCTAAATTACAGATAATTCCCATATATTTCTTGGGAGAAAATGCCCTGAAATTCTCCTTTCTCCGTTGTCGAGATATTCGAGGGCAAAGTCGTGCAGTTTTCGACTTCCAGGGGCTATAACTCGAAAACTAGAGAACGAGAATTTTTGGCACATATGGTCAATTGAATGTTTATCCCAACCCTCTCATTTGGCACTAGTTTCAGCCCGAATTGTGCAAGTCACCTAAGGTCACGAATCGTCCCGAACGTGTAGCCCAAATTGTGAAAATTTCAAACCGCTACTGCTTGCTTGTATGAGTAGGTAGCCATCTGAAACTTGGCATATATAAAGGTCATTAACATGTCTACATGCATGCACAATCTTATGTCAACTGATTGCATAACTTGCGAACTATAGGCCATCGAAATTTTTGTAAACAAAAGTTTGTGCGACTTTAGCTCCCAAACGGAATAAAAGCTAAAGCTGAAATAGCCTTCATTCTATTTCACTTATTTGTGTCTACACATGTATATGTTTTGCAGAGACTCAAAGCTCTTGAGAATGGAGAAAATGAGGTGTCAATTTTGCATTGGACCCTATGGGAAAATGCATTAAACGCCTACTGCTCCGACGTTCAGCGACCGATAACATCCATCTTTACACTGTAAACGGTAATTACATAGGTACATGCCTGGGGCAAATAACAGCGCAAATAATTGTCCATGTGCAGAGTAATAAAGGAGCAAACTTTTATATATGGGCCTGCAGTGGAAGTTATTCTTAAAAGGTGACTTTCACGAATCGTTCTGAAACTGTGCTAAATTACAGATAATTCCCATATATTTCTTGGGAGAAAATGCCCTGAAATTCTCCTTTCTCCGTTGTCGAGATATTCGAGGGCAAAGTCGTGCAGTTTTCGACTTCCAGGGGCTATAACTCGAAAACTAGAGAACGAGAATTTTTGGCACATATGGTCAATTGAATGTTTATCCCAACCCTCTCATTTGGCACTAGTTTCAGCCCGAATTGTGCAAGTCACCTAAGGTCACGAATCGTCCCGAACGTGTAGCCCAAATTGTGAAAATTTCAAACCGCTACTGCTTGCTTGTATGAGTAGGTAGCCATCTGAAACTTGGCATATATAAAGGTCATTAACATGTCTACATGCATGCACAATCTTATGTCAACTGATTGCATAACTTGCGAACTATAGGCCATCGAAATTTTTGTAAACAAAAGTTTGTGCGACTTTAGCTCCCAAACGGAATAAAAGCTAAAGCTGAAATAGCCTTCATTCTATTTCACTTATTTGTGTCTACACATGTATATGTTTTGCAGAGACTCAAAGTTCTTGAGAATGGAGAAAATGAGGTGTCAATTTTGCATTGGACCCTATGGGAAAATGCATTAAACGCCTACTGCTCCGACGTTCAGCGACCGATAACATCCATCTTTACACTGTAAACGGTAATTACATAGGTACATGCCTGGGGCAAATAACAGCGCAAATAATTGTCCATGTGCAGAGTAATAAAGGAGCAAACTTTTATATATGGGCCTGCAGTGGAAGTTATTCTTAAAAGGTGACTTTCACGAATCGTTCTGAAACTGTGCTAAATTACAGATAATTCCCATATATTTCTTGGGAGAAAATGCCCTGAAATTCTCCTTTCTCCGTTGTCGAGATATTCGAGGGCAAAGTCGTGCAGTTTTCGACTTCCAGGGGCTATAACTCGAAAACTAGAGAACGAGAATTTTTGGCACATATGGTCAATTGAATGTTTATCCCAACCCTCTCATTTGGCACTAGTTTCAGCCCGAATTGTGCAAGTCACCTAAGGTCACGAATCGTCCCAAACGTGTAGCCCAAATTGTGAAAATTTCAAACCGCTACTGCTTGCTTGTATGAGTAGGTAGCCATCTGAAACTTGGCATATATAAAGGTCATTAACATGTCTACATGCATGCACAATCTTATGTCAACTGATTGCATAACTAGCGAACTATAGGCCATCGAAATTTTTGTAAACAAAAGTTTGTGCGACTTTAGCTCCCAAACGGAATAAAAACTAAAGCTGAAATAGCCTTCATTCTATTTCACTTATTTGTGTCTACACATGTATATGTTTTGCAGAGACTCAAAGCTCTTGAGAATGGAGAAAATGAGGTGTCAATTTTGCATTGGACCCTATGGGAAAATGCATTAAACGCCTACTGCTCCGACGTTCAGCGACCGATAACATCCATCTTTACACTGTAAACGGTAATTACATAGGTACTAGACCTTGAGCTGACCATAGACCCCCCTCCCCCCCCAGGGGGAATTTTGTACCATATAATTTTCTGAAACTACATTATATAAGAAACAAAATGACACATGTTAGCCCTCTGTACGTTGGGGCGTTAACGTATAACGTCAACGTCAATTATACTACCCAAATTTACATATTCACGTTATAATAGAAAATAACAATTATAATACACATGCTAGTATTCGCCCTAAATAATGTTAGGTTTTGTCTGCTAGTACATAAATCGCTGTTTCAACGTAGTTGACATTGTCAAGGATAAGTTTATTAACCCGTATAACGTAGTTTACATTGTATTTGACGTTTTCCCCCCTTCAGTTTCTAAATACATGTAATATAAGGAGCAAATTGTAAGAATTGAAGTGTAGAGAAATGTTAATGACATATATATGACTGTTTCAATATTCTAGTATAAAAAACAAACAAACTGAAGTCTTACAAAACTCGTCAGCAGTCACTATTAATATGTAACGTATATAACCACACCAAAAAATACGATAAAAACAACCAGAATCAGACTAAATGGCTGAATTGGTGGACTGAAGTTTATACGTGCTCCATCAATCTTCTTTGATTCCTGCCCAACTTAGATAAGCTAGGCAACAGTTAGCAGTGAAATTATTAAATGGGGACAGAAACTATCTCATTTTTGAAGAATTTAACCTACAAAATGACAAGAAAAGCTAAGAAAGGCAACATCAGCTGCATTTTATTTTTCAATGTTATATGTAATTTGTCTTAAGTAGACACTGTTGTTTATGTAAATATGAAGAAACGCCAATGTTATGTGTCCTCAAACTATAAAAAAAAAACAACATCGGATAGTGTATATTTGAAAAGCAATCTAACAGTAACGTACGTTACATAATTGTAATATGTCGAGGATAAGATTTGTGAGTCATCTGTTATCAAAATTTTAGTTCCCGGGCGGCATGAATTATTCATTGCTGTAGTATTAGCTTACCACTGGTCGTCAGATGGCAAATTTAGCTCTTTGAAATACACAAGAACTCAGCAAGACACACATCATAGATTGTTAGAGCTGAAGCAGTTCGACCTTGCCTTCAGTTCAGTCTCACTTAAAAATGACTTCATAAAAATGATTTTTTTTAATTTTATGCATAGAATGAAGTAAGTATAAGTTGATATATGCTGCAACTGATTAGTATTTAGGTTCTCGTTATGGTGGGGATAAAACAAATTTCGCTACCTGTGCTGTTGGCTGAGCCGTTCAATTTTCCTGCATACAAATATGCAACTGTGACTACCAGCCGACGCAATCAAGAGCAGTACAAAGTCTGCTGTCGGCATTAATACAATTTTTGCTATGCTGTCAGTTGAATCATCAGCAACGAGCCTCTTTGCAAGGTAACTGCTTTACATCGGTTAGCAAATATGTGTGGCTCACGTGATCATAACTTACATGTTAATTTGTGATCTACATGATCTGTTTATGCAGCTCCCGGCCATCAAATACATTACAAAATATTAACAATGTGAAAATTTAAGGATTCTAGAAAGTGACATACTGTATAATGCATCCAACATTCTGTCATCAGCCTGTCCAGGAGTTCTATTTTTCATTATGTTGTTACAAATATGTAACTGGTCAGGTAATTTTGCAAACCCTATGGTTTTATTCCCATTTGTTGCTACTAACAAGGACTAAAGGTGTTACGAAATACAAATTTCAGTCAGACAATTTTCAATATGTAACCAACTAAAATTGTTGTTTGAATATTGCCAAAATGCTGTATTCTCTGACAGTATTTAACATATTTGGACAAGGATGATTTGATAAGCAGTAAGATATCATTAATAAGCAGTTTACAACCATATTTATTGCTAAAAAGTAAACAATGTGGTAATACAAGGTCACGGAGATCAAATGCAGTATGTTATTTAGGTTAGCCCTTCCTCGGCATGTATCGGTATGCACTATTTCTATTGTTTGATTATTTGCTCTTCAGAAATACTGTATTACTAGTTAAGGATATCGGAAATGAAGAATTCATAAACTCTCAATAAATACGTTGTATACGTTACTTGTTTGGTCTTTCTTTTCTTTTTTTTTCTCAATATTATGCTGCAAAGCATAAGTACAGTGTAGGCAAATACATTCTGAAGGAGAAGAGCTAAAATTTGCTCATAAATATCTGAACAGCAACGACCAACATTAATATATTCTGTCATTTTCATTTGCCATTTTATTATGTGTGCAGAGCTACTGGAACACTGTCCCTGGAAAAAAATATTTTGTCCAACTAAACGTATCTTTATGTTCTTTGGTGAATAGATTCTTTAAGAGATGATAGAATGAAGTTAGATTCTTTAACAGATGATTGAATTCTTTAACAGATGATTGAATGTAGTTAGACTTTAAAGAGCAAGAAAAAAAATCACAGAAATATAGATCATCTTAAACATAGCATTTAAAGATTGCGACAGTATACTAGTAAACTGCCAGTGTTTCTTTTTTGTATTAAATGTTTCTGATACTATTCTCCCAAACTCGTGATTGACACATTATTGTTAGTTACATAAATGAACTAAATAAAGCAATGTATTGACACGACACTACCATTAATTATTTTCAAAAGTTTGTTTGTTTCTAAACTGTAACTCAGCAATGCTGTTTCCTTCGGTAACGTAAAATATACGATAGTCTTACAAAAGTAAGTATACGCTGCCAGCAAATATATACATTAGCTTTGATCAGAACTGTATTTGGCTTAAGTCTTCAAACTTCTGTTTTACTGTTCTGCTTTATAGTTTTTCAGTGTGCACGTAAAAACTATACCAAATCCTGTCAATGAACAAGGTGGTACTCTATTTTGCATTGTTGATTATTGATTATTTTATAGTTTTAAACTAAACACGTCAAAACCGCATTGCTTTTAATGGTATCAAACTGACTGTATATCAGTTTATTGGAGCAGTATATGCAAAATCAATGATGGCTTTTAATAGCTGCTGCTTTATCTGTTCTGAAGTTTTTTTGTTTTTTTTTTATTCTTTTTTTGGATTTTCCAGCTGTATATAACAAAATTATTACGTGTGTTACTGTCTTTAGAACTCAAATGTACAAATTGTAATGGAAACAAACTGGGCAATGCCATTATGAAATACTTTTACTTTTGATATAGTAACAAAGTAAACAGCAAAACCCATTTTACTTGTGCAGAATATGTCAATGCTCTTAACATTACAATTTGAAGTATACTGTGTTTAATCACGTATAAAACACACCTCATGAATCTCTTAAAGTAATAACTGAGAGACGTGTTGATAGGTCTAAGTACACAATATATCATCAGAACACCCAGACTTATATGTATTATTTTTTTATTGACAGTGGGGAAAAAACCTGATTTAAGGTATTATAATGAAATATTTTAAATATTAATGTTATTTACGTTACTACTAGTAATAGCTTATCATAGAAAATAAACCAGAATGCATTTTTTCTCTTATAATAAAAGATTCTTTTATGAAGAAAGTGCTACCAAAGAAAATAAAATGATTCTATCTTCAAATTATATGATTTAAACAAAAATAGCCTTAGGTAACGTATATAATCGATCATTGTGACCAATTAAAATGCATTCAAATATTGTGGAACTGTTCTTTGCTATTTAAATAGGCTGGCATATTCAATATTGCTTTTTACTGTTGTTTTCAGTTTCAACAGTGTAGTTCAAGCACTTGAATTATACGGAAAGTGATAATTGTAATTGGGAACATTTATAAGGGGGTACTGTGTTCAACATCCTATTTCTCCCGAAGTATTCAAGATAGGATAATAATTTTTGCAGATCTGAAAAGACCGATAAACCTTCTTTAATACAGTACCAAACATTTTGTCTAATAGTAAAGGAATAACTTATAAAAAGAAAGTATTTGGGATGGAAATAGCAATTTTAATGTAGTGTAAAGAAAAACGTCACGTATACTACACCATGTAGGCTAAAGTAACCTTTCAAACATCATAACTTTTAGCTACTGAATTGTCCTATTAGACTCTATTATAATTTTAAACATAGGAAAGTGATTTCTATTTTTTTACATTTTTTGAAAATTTTTATTTTATGTTTATTACTTTAATGGGTAACGTATTTAACAGGCTGTTACAGCATAACGCCCCACTCGCCAGAGGGCTAACATGCTGCAAAATACTTCTAAGATGCTGGTCTTTAAGAAAAGTATGGTCTACAAAATTCCCCCTGGGGGGGGAGGTAAACCATATTTGGCTCATGGCCTATACATGCCTGGGGCAAATAACAGCGCAAATAATTGTCCATGTGCAGAGTAATAAAGGAGCAAACTTTTATATATGGGCCTGCAGTGGAAGTTATTCTTAAAAGGTGACTTTCACGAATCGTTCTGAAACTGTGCTAAATTACAGATAATTCCCATATATTTCTTGGGAGAAAATGCCCTGAAATTCTCCTTTCTCCGTTGTCGAGATATTCGAGGGCAAAGTCGTGCAGTTTTCGACTTCCAGGGGCTATAACTCGAAAACTAGAGAACGAGAATTTTTGGCACATATGGTCAATTGAATGTTTATCCCAACCCTCTCATTTGGCACTAGTTTCAGCCCGAATTGTGCAAGTCACCTAAGGTCACGAATCGTCCCGAACGTGTAGCCCAAATTGTGAAAATTTCAAACCGCTACTGCTTGCTTGTATGAGTAGGTAGCCATCTGAAACTTGGCATATATAAAGGTCATTAACATGTCTACATGCATGCACAATCTTATGTCAACTGATTGCATAACTTGCGAACTATAGGCCATCGAAATTTTTGTAAACAAAAGTTTGTGCGACTTTAGCTCCCAAACGGAATAAAAGCTAAAGCTGAAATAGCCTTCATTCTATTTCACTTATTTGTGTCTACACATGTATATGTTTTGCAGAGACTCAAAGCTCTTGAGAATGGAGAAAATGAGGTGTCAATTTTGCATTGGACCCTATGGGAAAATGCATTAAACGCCTACTGCTCCGACGTTCAGCGACCGATAACATCCATCTTTACACTGTAAACGGTAATTACATTGGTACATGCCTGGGGCAAATAACAGCGCAAATAATTGGCCATGTGCAGAGTAATAAAGGAGCAAACTTTTATATATGGGCCTGCAGTGGAAGTTATTCTTAAAAGGTGACTTTCACGAATCGTTCTGAGACTGTGCTAAATTACAGATAATTCCCATATATTTCTTGGGAGAAAATGCCCTGAAATTCTCCTTTCTCCGTTGTCGAGATATTCGAGGGCAAAGTCGTGCAGTTTTCGACTTCCAGGGGCTATAACTCGAAAACTAGAGAACGAGAATTTTTGGCACATATGGTCAATTGAATGTTTATCCCAACCCTCTCATTTGGCACTAGTTTCAGCCCGAATTGTGCAAGTCACCTAAGGTCACGAATCGTCCCGAACGTGTAGCCCAAATTGTGAAAATTTCAAACCGCTACTGCTTGCTTGTATGAGTAGGTAGCCATCTGAAACTTGGCATATATAAAGGTCATTAACATGTCTACATGCATGCACAATCTTATGTCAACTGATTGCATAACTTGCGAACTGTAGGCCATCGAAATTTTTGTAAACAAAAGTTTGTGCGACTTTAGCTCCCAAACGGAATAAAAGCTAAAGCTGAAATAGCCTTCATTCTATTTCACTTATTTGTGTCTACACATGTATATGTTTTGCAGAGACTCAAAGCTCTTGAGAATGGAGAAAATGAGGTGTCAATTTTGCATTGGACCCTATGGGAAAATGCATTAAACGCCTACTGCTCCGACGTTCAGCGACCGATAACATCCATCTTTACACTGTAAACGGTAATTACATAGGTACATGCCTGGGGCAAATAACAGCGCAAATAATTGTCCATGTGCAGAGTAATAAAGGAGCAAACTTTTATATATGGGCCTGCAGTGGAAGTTATTCTTAAAAGGTGACTTTCACGAATCGTTCTGAAACTGTGCTAAATTACAGATAATTCCCATATATTTCTTGGGAGAAAATGCCCTGAAATTCTCCTTTCTCCGTTGTCGAGATATTCGAGTGCAAAGTCGTGCAGTTTTCGACTTCCAGGGGCTATAACTCGAAAACTAGAGAACGAGAATTTTTGGCACATATGGTCAATTGAATGTTTATCCCAACCCTCTCATTTGGCACTAGTTTCAGCCCGAATTGTGCAAGTCACCTAAGGTCACGAATCGTCCCGAACGTGTAGCCCAAATTGTGAAAATTTCAAACCGCTACTGCTTGCTTGTATGAGTAGGTAGCCATCTGAAATTTGGCATATATAAAGGTCATTAACATGTCTACATGCATGCACAATCTTATGTCAACTGATTGCATAACTTGCGAACTATAGGCCATCGAAATTTTTGTAAACAAAAGTTTGTGCGACTTTAGCTCCCAAACGGAATAAAAGCTAAAGCTGAAATAGCCTTCATTCTATTTCACTTATTTGTGTCTACACATGTATATGTTTTGCAGAGACTCAAAGCTCTTGAGAATGGAGAAAATGAGGTGTCAATTTTGCATTGGACCCTATGGGAAAATGCATTAAACGCCTACTGCTCCGACGTTCAGCGACCGATAACATCCATCTTTACACTGTAAACGGTAATTACATAGGTACATGCCTGGGGCAAATAACAGCGCAAATAATTGTCCATGTGCAGAGTAATAAAGGAGCAAACTTTTATATATGGGCCTGCAGTGGAAGTTATTCTTAAAAGGTGACTTTCACGAATCGTTCTGAAACTGTGCTAAATTACAGATAATTCCCATATATTTCTTGGGAGAAAATGCCCTGAAATTCTCCTTTCTCCGTTGTCGAGATATTCGAGGGCAAAGTCGTGCAGTTTTCGACTTCCAGGGGCTATAACTCGAAAACTAGAGAACGAGAATTTTTGGCACATATGGTCAATTGAATGTTTATCCCAACCCTCTCATTTGGCACTAGTTTCAGCCCGAATTGTGCAAGTCACCTAAGGTCACGAATCGTCCCGAACGTGTAGCCCAAATTGTGAAAATTTCAAACCGCTACTGCTTGCTTGTATGAGTAGGTAGCCATCTGAAACTTGGCATATATAAAGGTCATTAACATGTCTACATGCATGCACAATCTTATGTCAACTGATTGCATAACTTGCGAACTATAGGCCATCGAAATTTTTGTAAACAAAAGTTTGTGCGACTTTAGCTCCCAAACGGAATAAAAGCTAAAGCTGAAATAGCCTTCATTCTATTTCACTTATTTGTGTCTACACATGTATATGTTTTGCAGAGACTCAAAGCTCTTGAGAATGGAGAAAATGAGGTGTCAATTTTGCATTGGACCCTATGGGAAAATGCATTAAACGCCTACTGCTCCGACGTTCAGCGACCGATAACATCCATCTTTACACTGTAAACGGTAATTACATAGGTACATGCCTGGGGCAAATAACAGCGCAAATAATTGTCCATGTGCAGAGTAATAAAGGAGCAAACTTTTATATATGGGCCTGCAGTGGAAGTTATTCTTAAAAGGTGACTTTCACGAATCGTTCTGAAACTGTGCTAAATTACAGATAATTCCCATATATTTCTTGGGAGAAAATGCCCTGAAATTCTCCTTTCTCCGTTGTCGAGATATTCGAGGGCAAAGTCGTGCAGTTTTCGACTTCCAGGGGCTATAACTCGAAAACTAGAGAACGAGAATTTTTGGCACATATGGTCAATTGAATGTTTATCCCAACCCTCTCATTTGGCACTAGTTTCAGCCCGAATTGTGCAAGTCACCTAAGGTCACGAATCGTCCCGAACGTGTAGCCCAAATTGTGAAAATTTCAAACCGCTACTGCTTGCTTGTATGAGTAGGTAGCCATCTGAAACTTGGCATATATAAAGGTCATTAACATGTCTACATGCATGCACAATCTTATGTCAACTGATTGCATAACTTGCGAACTATAGGCCATCGAAATTTTTGTAAACAAAAGTTTGTGCGACTTTAGCTCCCAAACGGAATAAAAGCTAAAGCTGAAATAGCCTTCATTCTATTTCACTTATTTGTGTCTACACATGTATATGTTTTGCAGAGACTCAAAGCTCTTGAGAATGGAGAAAATGAGGTGTCAATTTTGCATTGGACCCTATGGGAAAATGCATTAAACGCCTACTGCTCCGACGTTCAGCGACCGATAACATCCATCTTTACACTGTAAACGGTAATTACATAGGTACATGCCTGGGGCAAATAACAGCGCAAATAATTGTCCATGTGCAGAGTAATAAAGGAGCAAACTTTTATATATGGGCCTGCAGTGGAAGTTATTCTTAAAAGGTGACTTTCACGAATCGTTCTGAAACTGTGCTAAATTACAGATAATTCCCATATATTTCTTGGGAGAAAATGCCCTGAAATTCTCCTTTCTCCGTTGTCGAGATATTCGAGGGCAAAGTTGTGCAGTTTTCGACTTCCAGGGGCTATAACTCGAAAACTAGAGAACGAGAATTTTTGGCACATATGGTCAATTGAATGTTTATCCCAACCCTCTCATTTGGCACTAGTTTCAGCCCGAATTGTGCAAGTCACCTAAGGTCACGAATCGTCCCGAACGTGTAGCCCAAATTGTGAAAATTTCAAACCGCTACTGCTTGCTTGTATGAGTAGGTAGCCATCTGAAACTTGGCATATATAAAGGTCATTAACATGTCTACATGCATGCACAATCTTATGTCAACTGATTGCATAACTTGCGAACTATAGGCCATCGAAATTTTTGTAAACAAAAGTTTGTGCGACTTTAGCTCCCAAACGGAATAAAAGCTAAAGCTGAAATAGCCTTCATTCTATTTCACTTATTTGTGTCTACACATGTATATGTTTTGCAGAGACTCAAAGCTCTTGAGAATGGAGAAAATGAGGTGTCAATTTTGCATTGGACCCTATGGGAAAATGCATTAAACGCCTACTGCTCCGACGTTCAGCGACCGATAACATCCATCTTTACACTGTAAACGGTAATTACATAGGTACATGCCTGGGGCAAATAACAGCGCAAATAATTGTCCATGTGCAGAGTAATAAAGGAGCAAACTTTTATATATGGGCCTGCAGTGGAAGTTATTCTTAAAAGGTGACTTTCACGAATCGTTCTGAAACTGTGCTAAATTACAGATAATTCCCATATATTTCTTGGGAGAAAATGCCCTGAAATTCTCCTTTCTCCGTTGTCGAGATATTCGAGGGCAAAGTCGTGCAGTTTTCGACTTCCAGGGGCTATAACTCGAAAACTTGAGAACGAGAATTTTTGGCACATATGGTCAATTGAATGTTTATCCCAACCCTCTCATTTGGCACTAGTTTCAGCCCGAATTGTGCAAGTCACCTAAGGTCACGAATCGTCCCGAACGTGTAGCCCAAATTGTGAAAATTTCAAACCGCTACTGCTTGCTTGTATGAGTAGGTAGCCATCTGAAACTTGGCATATATAAAGGTCATTAACATGTCTACATGCATGCACAATCTTATGTCAACTGATTGCATAACTTGCGAACTATAGGCCATCGAAATTTTTGTAAACAAAAGTTTGTGCGACTTTAGCTCCCAAACGGAATAAAAGCTAAAGCTGAAATAGCCTTCATTCTATTTCACTTATTTGTGTCTACACATGTATCTGTTTTGCAGAGACTCAAAGCTCTTGAGAATGGAGAAAATGAGGTGTCAATTTTGCATTGGACCCTATGGGAAAATGCATTAAACGCCTACTGCTCCGACGTTCAGCGACCGATAACATCCATCTTTACACAGTCGGTAATTACATAGGTACATGCCTGGGGCAAATAACAGCGCAAATAATTGTCCATGTGCAGAGTAATAAAGGAGCAAACTTTTATATATGGGCCTGCAGTGGAAGTTATTCTTAAAAGGTGACTTTCACGAATCGTTCTGAAACTGTGCTAAATTACAGATAATTCCCATATATTTCTTGGGAGAAAATGCCCTGAAATTCTCCTTTCTCCGTTGTCGAGATATTCGAGGGCAAAGTCGTGCAGTTTTCGACTTCCAGGGGCTATAACTCGAAAACTAGAGAACGAGAATTTTTGGCACATATGGTCAATTGAATGTTTATCCCAACCCTCTCATTTGGCACTAGTTTCAGCCCGAATTGTGCAAGTCACCTAAGGTCACGAATCGTCCCGAACGTGTAGCCCAAATTGTGAAAATTTCAAACCGCTACTGCTTGCTTGTATGAGTAGGTAGCCATCTGAAACTTGGCATATATAAAGGTCATTAACATGTCTACATGCATGCACAATCTTATGTCAACTGATTGCATAACTTGCGAACTATAGGCCATCGAAATTTTTGTAAACAAAAGTTTGTGCGACTTTAGCTCCCAAACGGAATAAAAGCTAAAGCTGAAATAGCCTTCATTCTATTTCACTTATTTGTGTCTACACATGTATATGTTTTGCAGAGACTCAAAGCTCTTGAGAATGGAGAAAATGAGGTGTCAATTTTGCATTGGACCCTATGGGAAAATGCATTAAACGCCTACTGCTCCGACGTTCAGCGACCGATAACATCCATCTTTACACTGTAAACGGTAATTACATAGGTACATGCCTGGGGCAAATAACAGCGCAAATAATTGTCCATGTGCAGAGTAATAAAGGAGCAAACTTTTATATATGGGCCTGCAGTGGAAGTTATTCTTAAAAGGTGACTTTCACGAATCGTTCTGAAACTGTGCTAAATTACAGATAATTCCCATATATTTCTTGGGAGAAAATGCCCTGAAATTCTCCTTTCTCCGTTGTCGAGATATTCGAGGGCAAAGTCGTGCAGTTTTCGACTTCCAGGGGCTATAACTCGAAAACTAGAGAACGAGAATTTTTGGCACATATGGTCAATTGAATGTTTATCCCAACCCTTTCATTTGGCACTAGTTTCAGCCCGAATTGTGCAAGTCACCTAAGGTCACGAATCGTCCCGAACGTGTAGCCCAAATTGTGAAAATTTCAAACCGCTACTGCTTGCTTGTATGAGTAGGTAGCCATCTGAAACTTGGCATATATAAAGGTCATTAACATGTCTACATGCATGCACAATCTTATGTCAACTGATTGCATAACTTGCGAACTATAGGCCATCGAAATTTTTGTAAACAAAAGTTTGTGCGACTTTAGCTCCCAAACGGAATAAAAGCTAAAGCTGAAATAGCCTTCATTCTATTTCACTTATTTGTGTCTACACATGTATATGTTTTGCAGAGACTCAAAGCTCTTGAGAATGGAGAAAATGAGGTGTCAATTTTGCATTGGACCCTATGGGAAAATGCATTAAACGCCTACTGCTCCGACGTTCAGCGACCGATAACATCCATCTTTACACTGTAAACGGTAATTACATAGGTACATGCCTGGGGCAAATAACAGCGCAAATAATTGTCCATGTGCAGAGTAATAAAGGAGCAAACTTTTATATATGGGCCTGCAGTGGAAGTTATTCTTAAAAGGTGACTTTCACGAATCGTTCTGAAACTGTGCTAAATTACAGATAATTCCCATATATTTCTTGGGAGAAAATGCCCTGAAATTCTCCTTTCTCCGTTGTCGAGATATTCGAGGGCAAAGTCGTGCAGTTTTCGACTTCCAGGGGCTATAACTCGAAAACTAGAGAACGAGAATTTTTGGCACATATGGTCAATTGAATGTTTATCCCAACCCTCTCATTTGGCACTAGTTTCAGCCCGAATTGTGCAAGTCACCTAAGGTCACGAATCGTCCCGAACGTGTAGCCCAAATTGTGAAAATTTCAAACCGCTACTGCTTGCTTGTATGAGTAGGTAGCCATCTGAAACTTGGCATATATAAAGGTCATTAACATGTCTACATGCATGCACAATCTTATGTCAACTGATTGCATAACTTGCGAACTATAGGCCATCGAAATTTTTGTAAACAAAAGTTTGTGCGACTTTAGCTCCCAAACGGAATAAAAGCTAAAGCTGAAATAGCCTTCATTCTATTTCACTTATTTGTGTCTACACATGTATATGTTTTGCAGAGACTCAAAGCTCTTGAGAATGGAGAAAATGAGGTGTCAATTTTGCATTGGACCCTATGGGAAAATGCATTAAACGCCTACTGCTCCGACGTTCAGCGACCGATAACATCCATCTTTACACTGTAAACGGTAATTACATAGGTACATGCCTGGGGCAAATAACAGCGCAAATAATTGTCCATGTGCAGAGTAATAAAGGAGCAAACTTTTATATATGGGCCTGCAGTGGAAGTTATTCTTAAAAGGTGACTTTCACGAATCGTTCTGAAACTGTGCTACATTACAGATAATTCCCATATATTTCTTGGGAGAAAATGCCCTGAAATTCTCCTTTCTCCGTTGTCGAGATATTCGAGGGCAAAGTCGTGCAGTTTTCGACTTCCAGGGGCTATAACTCGAAAACTAGAGAACGAGAATTTTTGGCACATATGGTCAATTGAATGTTTATCCCAACCCTCTCATTTGGCACTAGTTTCAGCCCGAATTGTGCAAGTCACCTAAGGTCACGAATCGTCCCGAACGTGTAGCCCAAATTGTGAAAATTTCAAACCGCTACTGCTTGCTTGTATGAGTAGGTAGCCATCTGAAACTTGGCATATATAAAGGTCATTAACATGTCTACATGCATGCACAATCTTATGTCAACTGATTGCATAACTTGCGAACTATAGCCATCGAAATTTTTGTAAACAAAAGTTTGTGCGACTTTAGCTCCCAAACGGAATAAAAGCTAAAGCTGAAATAGCCTTCATTCTATTTCACTTATTTGTGTCTACACATGTATATGTTTTGCAGAGACTCAAAGCTCTTGAGAATGGAGAAAATGAGGTGTCAATTTTGCATTGGACCCTATGGGAAAATGCATTAAACGCCTACTGCTCCGACGTTCAGCGACCGATAACATCCATCTTTACACTGTAAACGGTAATTACATAGGTACATGCCTGGGGCAAATAACAGCGCAAATAATTGTCCATGTGCAGAGTAATAAAGGAGCAAACTTTTATATATGGGCCTGCAGTGGAAGTTATTCTTAAAAGGTGACTTTCACGAATCGTTCTGAAACTGTGCTAAATTACAGATAATTCCCATATATTTCTTGGGAGAAAATGCCCTGAAATTCTCCTTTCTCCGTTGTCGAGATATTCGAGGGCAAAGTCGTGCAGTTTTCGACTTCCAGGGGCTATAACTCGAAAACTAGAGAACGAGAATTTTTGGCACATATGGTCAATTGAATGTTTATCCCAACCCTCTCATTTGGCACTAGTTTCAGCCCGAATTGTGCAAGTCACCTAAGGTCACGAATCGTCCCGAACGTGTAGCCCAAATTGTGAAAATTTCAAACCGCTACTGCTTGCTTGTATGAGTAGGTAGCCATCTGAAACTTGGCATATATAAAGGTCATTAACATGTCTGCATGCATGCACAATCTTATGTCAACTGATTGCATAACTTGCGAACTATAGGCCATCGAAATTTTTGTAAACAAAAGTTTGTGCGACTTTAGCTCCCAAACGGAATAAAAGCTAAAGCTGAAATAGCCTTCATTCTATTTCACTTATTTGTGTCTACACATGTATCTGTTTTGCAGAGACTCAAAGCTCTTGAGAATGGAGAAAATGAGGTGTCAATTTTGCATTGGACCCTATGGGAAAATGCATTAAACGCCTACTGCTCCGACGTTCAGCGACCGATAACATCCATCTTTACACTGTAAACGGTAATTACATAGGTACATGCCTGGGGCAAATAACAGCGCAAATAATTGTCCATGTGCAGAGTAATAAAGGAGCAAACTTTTATATATGGGCCTGCAGTGGAAGTTATTCTTAAAAGGTGACTTTCACGAATCGTTCTGAAACTGTGCTACATTACAGATAATTCCCATATATTTCTTGGGAGAAAATGCCCTGAAATTCTCCTTTCTCCGTTGTCGAGATATTCGAGGGCAAAGTCGTGCAGTTTTCGACTTCCAGGGGCTATAACTCGAAAACTAGAGAACGAGAATTTTTGGCACATATGGTCAATTGAATGTTTATCCCAACCCTCTCATTTGGCACTAGTTTCAGCCCGAATTGTGCAAGTCACCTAAGGTCACGAATCGTCCCGAACGTGTAGCCCAAATTGTGAAAATTTCAAACCGCTACTGCTTGCTTGTATGAGTAGGTAGCCATCTGAAACTTGGCATATATAAAGGTCATTAACATGTCTACATGCATGCACAATCTTATGTCAACTGATTGCATAACTTGCGAACTATAGGCCATCGAAATTTTTGTAAACAAAAGTTTGTGCGACTTTAGCTCCCAAACGGAATAAAAGCTAAAGCTGAAATAGCCTTCATTCTATTTCACTTATTTGTGTCTACACATGTATCTGTTTTGCAGAGACTCAAAGCTCTTGAGAATGGAGAAAATGAGGTGTCAATTTTGCATTGGACCCTATGGGAAAATGCATTAAACGCCTACTGCTCCGACGTTCAGCGACCGATAACATCCATCTTTACACTGTAAACGGTAATTACATAGGTACATGCCTGGGGCAAATAACAGCGCAAATAATTGTCCATGTGCAGAGTAATAAAGGAGCAAACTTTTATATATGGGCCTGCAGTGGAAGTTATTCTTAAAAGGTGACTTTCACGAATCGTTCTGAAACTGTGCTAAATTACAGATAATTCCCATATATTTCTTGGGAGAAAATGCCCTGAAATTCTCCTTTCTCCGTTGTCGAGATATTCGAGGGCAAAGTCGTGCAGTTTTCGACTTCCAGGGGCTATAACTCGAAAACTAGAGAACGAGAATTTTTGGCACATATGGTCAATTGAATGTTTATCCCAACCCTCTCATTTGGCACTAGTTTCAGCCCGAATTGTGCAAGTCACCTAAGGTCACGAATCGTCCCGAACGTGTAGCCCAAATTGTGAAAATTTCAAACCGCTACTGCTTGCTTTTATGAGTAGGTAGCCATCTGAAACTTGGCATATATAAAGGTCATTAACATGTCTGCATGCATGCACAATCTTATGTCAACTGATTGCATAACTTGCGAACTATAGGCCATCGAAATTTTTGTAAACAAAAGTTTGTGCGACTTTAGCTCCCAAACGGAATAAAAGCTAAAGCTGAAATAGCCTTCATTCTATTTCACTTATTTGTGTCTACACATGTATCTGTTTTGCAGAGACTCAAAGCTCTTGAGAATGGAGAAAATGAGGTGTCAATTTTGCATTGGACCCTATGGGAAAATGCATTAAACGCCTACTGCTCCGACGTTCAGCGACCGATAACATCCATCTTTACACTGTAAACGGTAATTACATAGGTACATGCCTGGGGCAAATAACAGCGCAAATAATTGTCCATGTGCAGAGTAATAAAGGAGCAAACTTTTATATATGGGCCTGCAGTGGAAGTTATTCTTAAAAGGTGACTTTCACGAATCGTTCTGAAACTGTGCTAAATTACAGATAATTCCCATATATTTCTTGGGAGAAAATGCCCTGAAATTCTCCTTTCTCCGTTGTCGAGATATTCGAGGGCAAAGTCGTGCAGTTTTCGACTTCCAGGGGCTATAACTCGAAAACTAGAGAACGAGAATTTTTGGCACATATGGTCAATTGAATGTTTATCCCAACCCTCTCATTTGGCACTAGTTTCAGCCCGAATTGTGCAAGTCACCTAAGGTCACGAATCGTCCCGAACGTGTAGCCCAAATTGTGAAAATTTCAAACCGCTACTGCTTGCTTGTATGAGTAGGTAGCCATCTGAAACTTGGCATATATAAAGGTCATTAACATGTCTACATGCATGCACAATCTTATGTCAACTGATTGCATAACTTGCGAACTATAGGCCATCGAAATTTTTGTAAACAAAAGTTTGTGCGACTTTAGCTCCCAAACGGAATAAAAGCTAAAGCTGAAATAGCCTTCATTCTATTTCACTTATTTGTGTCTACACATGTATATGTTTTGCAGAGACTCAAAGCTCTTGAGAATGGAGAAAATGAGGTGTCAATTTTGCATTGGACCCTATGGGAAAATGCATTAAACGCCTACTGCTCCGACGTTCAGCGACCGATAACATCCATCTTTACACTGTAAACGGTAATTACATAGGTACATGCCTGGGGCAAATAACAGCGCAAATAATTGTCCATGTGCAGAGTAATAAAGGAGCAAACTTTTATATATGGGCCTGCAGTGGAAGGTATTCTTAAAAGGTGACTTTCACGAATCGTTCTGAAACTGTGCTAAATTACAGATAATTCCCATATATTTCTTGGGAGAAAATGCCCCGAAATTCTCCTTTCTCCGTTGTCGAGATATTCGAGGGCAAAGTCGTGCAGTTTTCGACTACCAGGGGCTATAACTCGAAAACTAGAGAACGAGAATTTTTGGCACATATGGTCAATTGAATGTTTATCCCAACCCTCTCATTTGGCACTAGTTTCAGCCCGAATTGTGCAAGTCACCTAAGGTCACGAATCGTCCCGAACGTGTAGCCCAAATTGTGAAAATTTCAAACCGCTACTGCTTGCTTGTATGAGTAGGTAGCCATCTGAAACTTGGCATATATAAAGGTCATTAACATGTCTACATGCATGCACAATCTTATGTCAACTGATTGCATAACTTGCGAACTATAGGCCATCGAAATTTTTGTAAACAAAAGTTTGTGCGACTTAAGCTCCCAAACGGAATAAAAGCTAAAGCTGAAATAGCCTTCATTCTATTTCACTTATTTGTGTCTACACATGTATATGTTTTGCAGAGACTCAAAGCTCTTGAGAATGGAGAAAATGAGGTGTCAATTTTGCATTGGACCCTATGGGAAAATGCATTAAACGCCTACTGCTCCGACGTTCAGCGACCGATAACATCCATCTTTACACTGTAAACGGTAATTACATAGGTACATGCCTGGGGCAAATAACAGCGCAAATAATTGTCCATGTGCAGAGTAATAAAGGAGCAAACTTTTATATATGGGCCTGCAGTGGAAGTTATTCTTAAAAGGTGACTTTCACGAATCGTTCTGAAACTGTGCTAAATTACAGATAATTCCCATATATTTCTTGGGAGAAAATGCCCTGAAATTCTCCTTTCTCCGTTGTCGAGATATTCGAGGGCAAAGTCGTGCAGTTTTCGACTTCCAGGGGCTATAACTCGAAAACTAGAGAACGAGAATTTTTGGCACATATGGTCAATTGAATGTTTATCCCAACCCTCTCATTTGGCACTAGTTTCAGCCCGAATTGTGCAAGTCACCTAAGGTCACGAATCGTCCCGAACGTGTAGCCCAAATTGTGAAAATTTCAAACCGCTACTGCTTGCTTGTATGAGTAGGTAGCCATCTGAAACTTGGCATATATAAAGGTCATTAACATGTCTACATGCATGCACAATCTTATGTCAACTGATTGCATAACTTGCGAACTATAGGCCATCGAAATTTTTGTAAACAAAAGTTTGTGCGACTTTAGCTCCCAAACGGAATAAAAGCTAAAGCTGAAATAGCCTTCATTCTATTTCACTTATTTGTGTCTACACATGTATATGTTTTGCAGAGACTCAAAGCTCTTGAGAATGGAGAAAATGAGGTGTCAATTTTGCATTGGACCCTATGGGAAAATGCATTAAACGCCTACTGCTCCGACGTTCAGCGACCGATAACATCCATCTTTACACTGTAAACGGTAATTACATAGGTACATGCCTGGGGCAAATAACAGCGCAAATAATTGTCCATGTGCAGAGTAATAAAGGAGCAAACTTTTATATATGGGCCTGCAGTGGAAGTTATTCTTAAAAGGTGACTTTCACGAATCGTTCTGAAACTGTGCTAAATTACAGATAATTCCCATATATTTCTTGGGAGAAAATGCCCTGAAATTCTCCTTTCTCCGTTGTCGAGATATTCGAGGGCAAAGTCGTGCAGTTTTCGACTTCCAGGGGCTATAACTCGAAAACTAGAGAACGAGAATTTTTGGCACATATGGTCAATTGAATGTTTATCCCAACCCTCTCATTTGGCACTAGTTTCAGCCCGAATTGTGCAAGTCACCTAAGGTCACGAATCGTCCCGAACGTGTAGCCCACATTGTGAAAATTTCAAACCGCTACTGCTTGCTTGTATGAGTAGGTAGCCATCTGAAACTTGGCATATATAAAGGTCATTAACATGTCTACATGCATGCACAATCTTATGTCAACTGATTGCATAACTTGCGAACTATAGGCCATCGAAATTTTTGTAAACAAAAGTTTGTGCGACTTTAGCTCCCAAACGGAATAAAAGCTAAAGCTGAAATAGCCTTCATTCTATTTCACTTATTTGTGTCTACACATGTATATGTTTTGCAGAGACTCAAAGCTCTTGAGAATGGAGATAATGAGGTGTCAATTTTGCATTGGACCCTATGGGAAAATGCATTAAACGCCTACTGCTCCGACGTTCAGCGACCGATAACATCCATCTTTACACTGTAAACGGTAATTACATAGGTACATGCCTGGGGCAAATAACAGCGCAAATAATTGTCCATGTGCAGAGTAATAAAGGAGCAAACTTTTATATATGGGCCTGCAGTGGAAGTTATTCTTAAAAGGTGACTTTCACGAATCGTTCTGAAACTGTGCTAAATTACAGATAATTCCCATATATTTCTTGGGAGAAAATGCCCTGAAATTCTCCTTTCTCCGTTGTCGAGATATTCGAGGGCAAAGTCGTGCAGTTTTCGACTTCCAGGGGCTATAACTCAAAAACTAGAGAACGAGAATTTTTGGCACATATGGTCAATTGAATGTTTATCCCAACCCTCTCATTTGGCACTAGTTTCAGCCCGAATTGTGCAAGTCACCTAAGGTCACGAATCGTCCCGAACGTGTAGCCCAAATTGTGAAAATTTCAAACCGCTACTGCTTGCTTGTATGAGTAGGTAGCCATCTGAAACTTGGCATATATAAAGGTCATTAACATGTCTACATGCATGCACAATCTTATGTCAACTGATTGCATAACTTGCGAACTATAGGCCATCGAAATTTTTGTAAACAAAAGTTTGTGCGACTTTAGCTCCCAAACGGAATAAAAGCTAAAGCTGAAATAGCATTCATTCTATTTCACTTATTTGTGTCTACACATGTATATGTTTTGCAGAGACTCAAAGCTCTTGAGAATGGAGAAAATGAGGTGTCAATTTTGCATTGGACCCTATGGGAAAATGCATTAAACGCCTACTGCTCCGACGTTCAGCGACCGATAACATCCATCTTTACACTGTAAACGGTAATTACATAGGTACATGCCTGGGGCAAATAACAGCGCAAATAATTGTCCATGTGCAGAGTAATAAAGGAGCAAACTTTTATATATGGGCCTGCAGTGGAAGTTATTCTTAAAAGGTGACTTTCACGAATCGTTCTGAAACTGTGCTAAATTACAGATAATTCCCATATATTTCTTGGGAGAAAATGCCCTGAAATTCTCCTTTCTCCGTTGTCGAGATATTCGAGGGCAAAGTCGTGCAGTTTTCGACTTCCAGGGGCTATAACTCGAAAACTAGAAAACGAGAATTTTTGGCACATATGGTCAATTGAATGTTTATCCCAACCCTTTCATTTGGCACTAGTTTCAGCCCGAATTGTGCAAGTCACCTAAGGTCACGAATCGTCCCGAACGTGTAGCCCAAATTGTGAAAATTTCAAACCGCTACTGCTTGCTTGTATGAGTAGGTAGCCATCTGAAACTTGGCATATATAAAGGTCATTAACATGTCTACATGCATGCACAATCTTATGTCAACTGATTGCATAACTTGCGAACTATAGGCCATCGAAATTTCTGTAAACAAAAGTTTGTGCGACTTTAGCTCCCAAACGGAATAAAAGCTAAAGCTGAAATAGCCTTCATTCTATTTCACTTATTTGTGTCTACACATGTATATGTTTTGCAGAGACTCAAAGCTCTTGAGAATGGAGATAATGAGGTGTCAATTTTGCATTGGACCCTATGGGAAAATGCATTAAACGCCTACTGCTCCGACGTTCAGCGACCGATAACATCCATCTTTACACTGTAAACGGTAATTACATAGGTACATGCCTGGGGCAAATAACAGCGCAAATAATTGTCCATGTGCAGAGTAATAAAGGAGCAAACTTTTATATATGGGCCTGCAGTGGAAGTTATTCTTAAAAGGTGACTTTCACGAATCGTTCTGAAACTGTGCTAAATTACAGATAATTCCCATATATTTCTTGGGAGAAAATGCCCTGAAATTCTCCTTTCTCCGTTGTCGAGATATTCGAGGGCAAAGTCGTGCAGTTTTCGACTTCCAGGGGCTATAACTCAAAAACTAGAGAACGAGAATTTTTGGCACATATGGTCAATTGAATGTTTATCCCAACCCTCTCATTTGGCACTAGTTTCAGCCCGAATTGTGCAAGTCACCTAAGGTCACGAATCGTCCCGAACGTGTAGCCCAAATTGTGAAAATTTCAAACCGCTACTGCTTGCTTGTATGAGTAGGTAGCCATCTGAAACTTGGCATATATAAAGGTCATTAACATGTCTACATGCATGCACAATCTTATGTCAACTGATTGCATAACTTGCGAACTATAGGCCATCGAAATTTTTGTAAACAAAAGTTTGTGCGACTTTAGCTCCCAAACGGAATAAAAGCTAAAGCTGAAATAGCATTCATTCTATTTCACTTATTTGTGTCTACACATGTATATGTTTTGCAGAGACTCAAAGCTCTTGAGAATGGAGAAAATGAGGTGTCAATTTTGCATTGGACCCTATGGGAAAATGCATTAAACGCCTACTGCTCCGACGTTCAGCGACCGATAACATCCATCTTTACACTGTAAACGGTAATTACATAGGTACATGCCTGGGGCAAATAACAGCGCAAATAATTGTCCATGTGCAGAGTAATAAAGGAGCAAACTTTTATATATGGGCCTGCAGTGGAAGTTATTCTTAAAAGGTGACTTTCACGAATCGTTCTGAAACTGTGCTAAATTACAGATAATTCCCATATATTTCTTGGGAGAAAATGCCCTGAAATTCTCCTTTCTCCGTTGTCGAGATATTCGAGGGCAAAGTCGTGCAGTTTTCGACTTCCAGGGGCTATAACTCGAAAACTAGAAAACGAGAATTTTTGGCACATATGGTCAATTGAATGTTTATCCCAACCCTTTCATTTGGCACTAGTTTCAGCCCGAATTGTGCAAGTCACCTAAGGTCACGAATCGTCCCGAACGTGTAGCCCAAATTGTGAAAATTTCAAACCGCTACTGCTTGCTTGTATGAGTAGGTAGCCATCTGAAACTTGGCATATATAAAGGTCATTAACATGTCTACATGCATGCACAATCTTATGTCAACTGATTGCATAACTTGCGAACTATAGGCCATCGAAATTTCTGTAAACAAAAGTTTGTGCGACTTTAGCTCCCAAACGGAATAAAAGCTAAAGCTGAAATAGCCTTCATTCTATTTCACTTATTTGTGTCTACACATGTATATGTTTTGCAGAGACTCAAAGCTCTTGAGAATGGAGATAATGAGGTGTCAATTTTGCATTGGACCCTATGGGAAAATGCATTAAACGCCTACTGCTCCGACGTTCAGCGACCGATAACATCCATCTTTACACTGTAAACGGTAATTACATAGGTACATGCCTGGGGCAAATAACAGCGCAAATAATTGTCCATGTGCAGAGTAATAAAGGAGCAAACTTTTATATATGGGCCTGCAGTGGAAGTTATTCTTAAAAGGTGACTTTCACGAATCGTTCTGAAACTGTGCTAAATTACAGATAATTCCCATATATTTCTTGGGAGAAAATGCCCTGAAATTCTCCTTTCTCCGTTGTCGAGATATTCGAGGGCAAAGTCGTGCAGTTTTCGACTTCCAGGGGCTATAACTCGAAAACTAGAAAACGAGAATTTTTGGCACATATGGTCAATTGAATGTTTATCCCAACCCTCTCATTTGGCACTAGTTTCAGCCCGAATTGTGCAAGTCACCTAAGGTCCCGAATCGTCCCGAACGTGTAGCCCAAATTGTGAAAATTTCAAACCGCTACTGCTTGCTTGTATGAGTAGGTAGCCATCTGAAACTTGGCATATATAAAGGTCATTAACATGTCTACATGCATGCACAATCTTATGTCAACTGATTGCATAACTTGCGAACTATAGGCCATCGAAATTTTTGTAAACAAAAGTTTGTGCGACTTTAGCTCCCAAACGGAATAAAAGCTAAAGCTGAAATAGCCTTCATTCTATTTCACTTATTTGTGTCTACACATGTATATGTTTTGCAGAGACTCAAAGCTCTTGAGAATGGAGAAAATGAGGTGTCAATTTTGCATTGGACCCTATGGGAAAATGCATTAAACGCCTACTGCTCCGACGTTCAGCGACCGATAACATCCATCTTTACACTGTAAACGGTAATTACATAGGTACATGCCTGGGGCAAATAACAGCGCAAATAATTGTCCATGTGCAGAGTAATAAAGGAGCAAACTTTTATATATGGGCCTGCAGTGGAAGTTATTCTTAAAAGGTGACTTTCACGAATCGTTCTGAAACTGTGCTAAATTACAGATAATTCCCATATATTTCTTGGGAGAAAATGCCCTGAAATTCTCCTTTCTCCGTTGTCGAGATATTCGAGGGCAAAGTCGTGCAGTTTTCGACTTCCAGGGGCTATAACTCGAAAACTAGAGAACGAGAATTTTTGGCACATATGGTCAATTGAATGTTTATCCCAACCCTCTCATTTGGCACTAGTTTCAGCCCGAATTGTGCAAGTCACCTAAGGTCACGAATCGTCCCGAACGTGTAGCCCAAATTGTGAAAATTTCAAACCGCTACTGCTTGCTTGTATGAGTAGGTAGCCATCTGAAACTTGGCATATATAAAGGTCATTAACATGTCTACATGCATGCACAATCTTATGTCAACTGATTGCATAACTTGCGAACTATAGGCCATCGAAATTTTTGTAAACAAAAGTTTGTGCGACTTTAGCTCCCAAACGGAATAAAAGCTAAAGCTGAAATAGCCTTCATTCTATTTCACTTATTTGTGTCTACACATGTATATGTTTTGCAGAGACTCAAAGCTCTTGAGAATGGAGAAAATGAGGTGTCAATTTTGCATTGGACCCTATGGGAAAATGCATTAAACGCCTGCTGCTCCGACGTTCAGCGACCGATAACATCCATCTTTACACTGTAAACGGTAATTACATAGGTACATGCCTGGGGCAAATAACAGCGCAAATAATTGTCCATGTGCAGAGTAATAAAGGAGCAAACTTTTATATATGGGCCTGCAGTGGAAGTTATTCTTAAAAGGTGACTTTCACGAATCGTTCTGAAACTGTGCTAAATTACAGATAATTCCCATATATTTCTTGGGAGAAAATGCCCTGAAATTCTCCTTTCTCCGTTGTCGAGATATTCGAGGGCAAAATCGTGCAGTTTTCGACTTCCAGGGGCTATAACTCGAAAACTAGAGAACGAGAATTTTTGGCACATATGGTCAATTGAATGTTTATCCCAACCCTCTCATTTGGCACTAGTTTCAGCCCGAATTGTGCAAGTCACCTAAGGTCACGAATCGTCCCGAACGTGTAGCCCAAATTGTGAAAATTTCAAACCGCTACTGCTTGCTTGTATGAGTAGGTAGCCATCTGAAACTTGGCATATATAAAGGTCATTAACATGTCTACATGCATGCACAATCTTATGTCAACTGATTGCATAACTTGCGAACTATAGGCCATCGAAATGTTTGTAAACAAAAGTTTGTGCGACTTTAGCTCCCAAACGGAATAAAAGCTAAAGCTGAAATAGCCTTCATTCTATTTCACTTATTTGTGTCTACACATGTATATGTTTTGCAGAGACTCAAAGCTCTTGAGAATGGAGAAAATGAGGTGTCAATTTTGCATTGGACCCTATGGGAAAATGCATTAAACGCCTGCTGCTCCGACGTTCAGCGACCGATAACATCCATCTTTACACTGTAAACGGTAATTACATAGGTACATGCCTGGGGCAAATAACAGCGCAAATAATTGTCCATGTGCAGAGTAATAAAGGAGCAAACTTTTATATATGGGCCTGCAGTGGAAGTTATTCTTAAAAGGTGACTTTCACGAATCGTTCTGAAACTGTGCTAAATTACAGATAATTCCCATATATTTCTTGGGAGAAAATGCCCTGAAATTCTCCTTTCTCCGTTGTCGAGATATTCGAGGGCAAAGTCGTGCAGTTTTCGACTTCCAGGGGCTATAACTCGAAAACTAGAGAACGAGAATTTTTGACACATATGGTCAATTGAATGTTTATCCCAACCCTCTCATTTGGCACTAGTTTCAGCCAGAATTGTGCAAGTCACCTAAGGTCACGAATCGTCCCGAACGTGTAGCCCAAATTGTGAAAATTTCAAACCGCTACTGCTTGCTTGTATGAGTAGGTAGCCATCTGAAACTTGGCATATATAAAGGTCATTAACATGTCTACATGCATGCACAATCTTATGTCAACTGATTGCATAACTTGCGAACTATAGGCCATCGAAATTTTTGTAAACAAAAGTTTGTGCGACTTTAGCTCCCAAACGGAATAAAAGCTAAAGCTGAAATAGCCTTCATTCTATTTCACTTATTTGTGTCTACACATGTATATGTTTTGCAGAGACTCAAAGCTCTTGAGAATGGAGAAAATGAGGTGTCAATTTTGCATTGGACCCTATGGGAAAATGCATTAAACGCCTACTGCTCCGACGTTCAGCGACCGATAACATCCATCTTTACACTGTAAACGGTAATTACATAGGTACATGCCTGGGGCAAATAACAGCGCAAATAATTGTCCATGTGCAGAGTAATAAAGGAGCAAACTTTTATATATGGGCCTGCAGTGGAAGTTATTCTTAAAAGGTGACTTTCACGAATCGTTCTGAAACTGTGCTAAATTACAGATAATTCCCATATATTTCTTGGGAGAAAATGCCCTGAAATTCTCCTTTCTCCGTTGTCGAGATATTCGAGGGCAAAGTCGTGCAGTTTTCGACTTCCAGGGGCTATAACTCGAAAACTAGAGAACGAGAATTTTTGGCACATATGGTCAATTGAATGTTTATCCCAACCCTCTCATTTGGCACTAGTTTCAGCCCGAATTGTGCAAGTCACCTAAGGTCACGAATCGTCCCGAACGTGTAGCCCAAATTGTGAAAATTTCAAACCGCTACTGCTTGCTTGTATGAGTAGGTAGCCATCTGAAACTTGGCATATATAAAGGTCATTAACATGTCTACATGCATGCACAATCTTATGTCAACTGATTGCATAACTTGCGAACTATAGGCCATCGAAATTTTTGTAAACAAAAGTTTGTGCGACTTTAGCTCCCAAACGGAATAAAAGCTAAAGCTGAAATAGCCTTCATTCTATTTCACTTATTTGTGTCTACACATGTATATGTTTTGCAGAGACTCAAAGCTCTTGAGAATGGAGAAAATGAAGTGTCAATTTTGCATTGGACCCTATGGGAAAATGCATTAAACGCCTACTGCTCCGACGTTCAGCGACCGATAACATCCATCTTTACACTGTAAACGGTAATTACATAGGTACATGCCTGGGGCAAATAACAGCGCAAATAATTGTCCATGTGCAGAGTAATAAAGGAGCAAACTTTTATATATGGGCCTGCAGTGGAAGTTATTCTTAAAAAGTGACTTTCACGAATCGTTCTGAAACTGTGCTAAATTACAGATAATTCCCATATATTTCTTGGGAGAAAATGCCCTGAAATTCTCCTTTCTCCGTTGTCGAGATATTCGAGGGCAAAGTCGTGCAGTTTTCGACTTCCAGGGGCTATAACTCGAAAACTAGAGAACGAGAATTTTTGGCACATATGGTCAATTGAATGTTTATCCCAACCCTCTCATTTGGCACTAGTTTCAGCCCGAATTGTGCAAGTCACCTAAGGTCACGAATCGTCCCGAACGTGTAGCCCAAATTGTGAAAATTTCAAACCGCTACTGCTTGCTTGTATGAGTAGGTAGCCATCTGAAACTTGGCATATATAAAGGTCATTAACATGTCTACATGCATGCACAATCTTATGTCAACTGATTGCATAACTTGCGAACTATAGGCCATCGAAATTTTTGTAAACAAAAGTTTGTGCGACTTTAGCTCCCAAACGGAATAAAAGCTAAAGCTGAAATAGCCTTCATTCTATTTCACTTATTTGTGTCTACACATGTATATGTTTTGCAGAGACTCAAAGCTCTTGAGAATGGAGAAAATGAGGTGTCAATTTTGCATTGGACCCTATGGGAAAATGCATTAAACGCCTGCTGCTCCGACGTTCAGCGACCGATAACATCCATCTTTACACTGTAAACGGTAATTACATAGGTACATGCCTGGGGCAAATAACAGCGCAAATAATTGTCCATGTGCAGAGTAATAAAGGAGCAAACTTTTATATATGGGCCTGCAGTGGAAGTTATTCTTAAAAGGTGACTTTCACGAATCGTTCTGAAACTGTGCTAAATTACAGATAATTCCCATATATTTCTTGGGAGAAAATGCCCTGAAATTCTCCTTTCTCCGTTGTCGAGATATTCGAGGGCAAAATCGTGCAGTTTTCGACTTCCAGGGGCTATAACTCGAAAACTAGAGAACGAGAATTTTTGGCACATATGGTCAATTGAATGTTTATCCCAACCCTCTCATTTGGCACTAGTTTCAGCCCGAATTGTGCAAGTCACCTAAGGTCACGAATCGTCCCGAACGTGTAGCCCAAATTGTGAAAATTTCAAACCGCTACTGCTTGCTTGTATGAGTAGGTAGCCATCTGAAACTTGGCATATATAAAGGTCATTAACATGTCTACATGCATGCACAATCTTATGTCAACTGATTGCATAACTTGCGAACTATAGGCCATCGAAATTTTTGTAAACAAAAGTTTGTGCGACTTTAGCTCCCAAACGGAATAAAAGCTAAAGCTGAAATAGCCTTCATTCTATTTCACTTATTTGTGTCTACACATGTATATGTTTTGCAGAGACTCAAAGCTCTTGAGAATGGAGAAAATGAGGTGTCAATTTTGCATTGGACCCTATGGGAAAATGCATTAAACGCCTGCTGCTCCGACGTTCAGCGACCGATAACATCCATCTTTACACTGTAAACGGTAATTACATAGGTACATGCCTGGGGCAAATAACAGCGCAAATAATTGTCCATGTGCAGAGTAATAAAGGAGCAAACTTTTATATATGGGCCTGCAGTGGAAGTTATTCTTAAAAGGTGACTTTCACGAATCGTTCTGAAACTGTGCTAAATTACAGATAATTCCCATATATTTCTTGGGAGAAAATGCCCTGAAATTCTCCTTTCTCCGTTGTCGAGATATTCGAGGGCAAAGTCGTGCAGTTTTCGACTTCCAGGGGCTATAACTCGAAAACTAGAGAACGAGAATTTTTGGCACATATGGTCAATTGAATGTTTATCCCAACCCTCTCATTTGGCACTAGTTTCAGCCCGAATTGTGCAAGTCACCTAAGGTCACGAATCGTCCCGAACGTGTAGCCCAAATTGTGAAAATTTCAAACCGCTACTGCTTGCTTGTATGAGTAGGTAGCCATCTGAAACTTGGCATATATAAAGGTCATTAACATGTCTACATGCATGCACAATCTTATGTCAACTGATTGCATAACTTGCGAACTATAGGCCATCGAAATTTTTGTAAACAAAAGTTTGTGCGACTTTAGCTCCCAAACGGAATAAAAGCTAAAGCTGAAATAGCCTTCATTCTATTTCACTTATTTGTGTCTACACATGTATATGTTTTGCAGAGACTCAAAGCTCTTGAGAATGGAGAAAATGAGGTGTCAATTTTGCATTGGACCCTATGGGAAAATGCATTAAACGCCTGCTGCTCCGACGTTCAGCGACCGATAACATCCATCTTTACACTGTAAACGGTAATTACATAGGTACATGCCTGGGGCAAATAACAGCGCAAATAATTGTCCATGTGCAGAGTAATAAAGGAGCAAACTTTTATATATGGGCCTGCAGTGGAAGTTATTCTTAAAAGGTGACTTTCACGAATCGTTCTGAAACTGTGCTAAATTACAGATAATTCCCATATATTTCTTGGGAGAAAATGCCCTGAAATTCTCCTTTCTCCGTTGTCGAGATATTCGAGGGCAAAGTCGTGCAGTTTTCGACTTCCAGGGGCTATAACTCGAAAACTAGAGAACGAGAATTTTTGGCACATATGGTCAATTGAATGTTTATCCCAACCCTCTCATTTGGCACTAGTTTCAGCCCGAATTGTGCAAGTCACCTAAGGTCACGAATCGTCCCGAACGTGTAGCCCAAATTGTGAAAATTTCAAACCGCTACTGCTTGCTTGTATGAGTAGGTAGCCATCTGAAACTTGGCATATATAAAGGTCATTAACATGTCTACATGCATGCACAATCTTATGTCAACTGATTGCATAACTTGCGAACTATAGGCCATCGAAATTTTTGTAAACAAAAGTTTGTGCGACTTTAGCTCCCAAACGGAATAAAAGCTAAAGCTGAAATAGCCTTCATTCTATTTCACTTATTTGTGTCTACACATGTATATGTTTTGCAGAGACTCAAAGCTCTTGAGAATGGAGAAAATGAGGTGTCAATTTTGCATTGGACCCTATGGGAAAATGCATTAAACGCCTACTGCTCCGACGTTCAGCGACCGATAACATCCATCTTTACACTGTAAACGGTAATTACATAGGTACATGCCTGGGGCAAATAACAGCGCAAATAATTGTCCATGTGCAGAGTAATAAAGGAGCAAACTTTTATATATGGGCCTGCAGTGGAAGTTATTCTTAAAAGGTGAATTTCACGAATCGTTCTGAAACTGTGCTAAATTACAGATAATTCCCATATATTTCTTGGGAGAAAATGCCCTGAAATTCTCCTTTCTCCGTTGTCGAGATATTCGAGGGCAAAGTCGTGCAGTTTTCGACTTCCAGGGGCTATAACTCGAAAACTAGAGAACGAGAATTTTTGGCACATATGGTCAATTGAATGTTTATCCCAACCCTCTCATTTGGCACTAGTTTCAGCCCAAATTGTGCAAGTCACCTAAGGTCACGAATCGTCCCGAACGTGTAGCCCAAATTGTGAAAATTTCAAACCGCTACTGCTTGCTTGTATGAGTAGGTAGCCATCTGAAACTTGGCATATATAAAGGTCATTAACATGTCTACATGCATGCACAATCTTATGTCAACTGATTGCATAACTTGCGAACTATAGGCCATCGAAATTTTTGTAAACAAAAGTTTGTGCGACTTTAGCTCCCAAACGGAATAAAAGCTAAAGCTGAAATAGCCTTCATTCTATTTCACTTATTTGTGTCTACACATGTATATGTTTTGCAGAGACTCAAAGCTCTTGAGAATGGAGAAAATGAGGTGTCAATTTTGCATTGGACCCTATGGGAAAATGCATTAAACGCCTACTGCTCCGACGTTCAGCGACCGATAACATCCATCTTTACACTGTAAACGGTAATTACATAGGTACATGCCTGGGGCAAATAACAGCGCAAATAATTGTCCATGTGCAGAGTAATAAAGGAGCAAACTTTTATATATGGGCCTGCAGTGGAAGTTATTCTTAAAAGGTGACTTTCACGAATCGTTCTGAAACTGTGCTACATTACAGATAATTCCCATATATTTCTTGGGAGAAAATGCCCTGAAATTCTCCTTTCTCCGTTGTCGAGATATTCGAGGGCAAAGTCGTGCAGTTTTCGACTTCCAGGGGCTATAACTCGAAAACTAGAGAACGAGAATTTTTGGCACATATGGTCAATTGAATGTTTATCCCAACCCTCTCATTTGGCACTAGTTTCAGCCCGAATTGTGCAAGTCACCTAAGGTCACGAATCGTCCCGAACGTGTAGCCCAAATTGTGAAAATTTCAAACCGCTACTGCTTGCTTGTATGAGTAGGTAGCCATCTGAAACTTGGCATATATAAAGGTCATTAACATGTCTACATGCATGCACAATCTTATGTCAACTGATTGCATAACTTGCGAACTATAGCCATCGAAATTTTTGTAAACAAAAGTTTGTGCGACTTTAGCTCCCAAACGGAATAAAAGCTAAAGCTGAAATAGCCTTCATTCTATTTCACTTATTTGTGTCTACACATGTATATGTTTTGCAGAGACTCAAAGCTCTTGAGAATGGAGAAAATGAGGTGTCAATTTTGCATTGGACCCTATGGGAAAATGCATTAAACGCCTACTGCTCCGACGTTCAGCGACCGATAACATCCATCTTTACACTGTAAACGGTAATTACATAGGTACATGCCTGGGGCAAATAACAGCGCAAATAATTGTCCATGTGCAGAGTAATAAAGGAGCAAACTTTTATATATGGGCCTGCAGTGGAAGTTATTCTTAAAAGGTGACTTTCACGAATCGTTCTGAAACTGTGCTAAATTACAGATAATTCCCATATATTTCTTGGGAGAAAATGCCCTGAAATTCTCCTTTCTCCGTTGTCGAGATATTCGAGGGCAAAGTCGTGCAGTTTTCGACTTCCAGGGGCTATAACTCGAAAACTAGAGAACGAGAATTTTTGGCACATATGGTCAATTGAATGTTTATCCCAACCCTCTCATTTGGCACTAGTTTCAGCCCGAATTGTGCAAGTCACCTAAGGTCACGAATCGTCCCGAACGTGTAGCCCAAATTGTGAAAATTTCAAACCGCTACTGCTTGCTTGTATGAGTAGGTAGCCATCTGAAACTTGGCATATATAAAGGTCATTAACATGTCTGCATGCATGCACAATCTTATGTCAACTGATTGCATAACTTGCGAACTATAGGCCATCGAAATTTTTGTAAACAAAAGTTTGTGCGACTTTAGCTCCCAAACGGAATAAAAGCTAAAGCTGAAATAGCCTTCATTCTATTTCACTTATTTGTGTCTACACATGTATCTGTTTTGCAGAGACTCAAAGCTCTTGAGAATGGAGAAAATGAGGTGTCAATTTTGCATTGGACCCTATGGGAAAATGCATTAAACGCCTACTGCTCCGACGTTCAGCGACCGATAACATCCATCTTTACACTGTAAACGGTAATTACATAGGTACATGCCTGGGGCAAATAACAGCGCAAATAATTGTCCATGTGCAGAGTAATAAAGGAGCAAACTTTTATATATGGGCCTGCAGTGGAAGTTATTCTTAAAAGGTGACTTTCACGAATCGTTCTGAAACTGTGCTACATTACAGATAATTCCCATATATTTCTTGGGAGAAAATGCCCTGAAATTCTCCTTTCTCCGTTGTCGAGATATTCGAGGGCAAAGTCGTGCAGTTTTCGACTTCCAGGGGCTATAACTCGAAAACTAGAGAACGAGAATTTTTGGCACATATGGTCAATTGAATGTTTATCCCAACCCTCTCATTTGGCACTAGTTTCAGCCCGAATTGTGCAAGTCACCTAAGGTCACGAATCGTCCCGAACGTGTAGCCCAAATTGTGAAAATTTCAAACCGCTACTGCTTGCTTGTATGAGTAGGTAGCCATCTGAAACTTGGCATATATAAAGGTCATTAACATGTCTACATGCATGCACAATCTTATGTCAACTGATTGCATAACTTGCGAACTATAGGCCATCGAAATTTTTGTAAACAAAAGTTTGTGCGACTTTAGCTCCCAAACGGAATAAAAGCTAAAGCTGAAATAGCCTTCATTCTATTTCACTTATTTGTGTCTACACATGTATCTGTTTTGCAGAGACTCAAAGCTCTTGAGAATGGAGAAAATGAGGTGTCAATTTTGCATTGGACCCTATGGGAAAATGCATTAAACGCCTACTGCTCCGACGTTCAGCGACCGATAACATCCATCTTTACACTGTAAACGGTAATTACATAGGTACATGCCTGGGGCAAATAACAGCGCAAATAATTGTCCATGTGCAGAGTAATAAAGGAGCAAACTTTTATATATGGGCCTGCAGTGGAAGTTATTCTTAAAAGGTGACTTTCACGAATCGTTCTGAAACTGTGCTAAATTACAGATAATTCCCATATATTTCTTGGGAGAAAATGCCCTGAAATTCTCCTTTCTCCGTTGTCGAGATATTCGAGGGCAAAGTCGTGCAGTTTTCGACTTCCAGGGGCTATAACTCGAAAACTAGAGAACGAGAATTTTTGGCACATATGGTCAATTGAATGTTTATCCCAACCCTCTCATTTGGCACTAGTTTCAGCCCGAATTGTGCAAGTCACCTAAGGTCACGAATCGTCCCGAACGTGTAGCCCAAATTGTGATAATTTCAAACCGCTACTGCTTGCTTTTATGAGTAGGTAGCCATCTGAAACTTGGCATATATAAAGGTCATTAACATGTCTGCATGCATGCACAATCTTATGTCAACTGATTGCATAACTTGCGAACTATAGGCCATCGAAATTTTTGTAAACAAAAGTTTGTGCGACTTTAGCTCCCAAACGGAATAAAAGCTAAAGCTGAAATAGCCTTCATTCTATTTCACTTATTTGTGTCTACACATGTATCTGTTTTGCAGAGACTCAAAGCTCTTGAGAATGGAGAAAATGAGGTGTCAATTTTGCATTGGACCCTATGGGAAAATGCATTAAACGCCTACTGCTCCGACGTTCAGCGACCGATAACATCCATCTTTACACTGTAAACGGTAATTACATAGGTACATGCCTGGGGCAAATAACAGCGCAAATAATTGTCCATGTGCAGAGTAATAAAGGAGCAAACTTTTATATATGGGCCTGCAGTGGAAGTTATTCTTAAAAGGTGACTTTCACGAATCGTTCTGAAACTGTGCTAAATTACAGATAATTCCCATATATTTCTTGGGAGAAAATGCCCTGAAATTCTCCTTTCTCCGTTGTCGAGATATTCGAGGGCAAAGTCGTGCAGTTTTCGACTTCCAGGGCCTATAACTCGAAAACTAGAGAACGAGAATTTTTGGCACATATGGTCAATTGAATGTTTATCCCAACCCTCTCATTTGGCACTAGTTTCAGCCCGAATTGTGCAAGTCACCTAAGGTCACGAATCGTCCCGAACGTGTAGCCCAAATTGTGAAAATTTCAAACCGCTACTGCTTGCTTGTATGAGTAGGTAGCCATCTGAAACTTGGCATATATAAAGGTCATTAACATGTCTACATGCATGCACAATCTTATGTCAACTGATTGCATAACTTGCGAACTATAGGCCATCGAAATTTTTGTAAACAAAAGTTTGTGCGACTTTAGCTCCCAAACGGAATAAAAGCTAAAGCTGAAATAGCCTTCATTCTATTTCACTTATTTGTGTCTACACATGTATATGTTTTGCAGAGACTCAAAGCTCTTGAGAATGGAGAAAATGAGGTGTCAATTTTGCATTGGACCCTATGGGAAAATGCATTAAACGCCTACTGCTCCGACGTTCAGCGACCGATAACATCCATCTTTACACTGTAAACGGTAATTACATAGGTACATGCCTGGGGCAAATAACAGCGCAAATAATTGTCCATGTGCAGAGTAATAAAGGAGCAAACTTTTATATATGGGCCTGCAGTGGAAGTTATTCTTAAAAGGTGACTTTCACGAATCGTTCTGAAACTGTGCTAAATTACAGATAATTCCCATATATTTCTTGGGAGAAAATGCCCTGAAATTCTCCTTTCTCCGTTGTCGAGATATTCGAGGGCAAAGTCGTGCAGTTTTCGACTTCCAGGGGCTATAACTCGAAAACTAGAGAACGAGAATTTTTGGCACATATGGTCAATTGAATGTTTATCCCAACCCTTTCATTTGGCACTAGTTTCAGCCCGAATTGTGCAAGTCACCTAAGGTCACGAATCGTCCCGAACGTGTAGCCCAAATTGTGAAAATTTCAAACCGCTACTGCTTGCTTGTATGAGTAGGTAGCCATCTGAAACTTGGCATATATAAAGGTCATTAACATGTCTACATGCATGCACAATCTTATGTCAACTTATTGCATAACTTGCGAACTATAGGCCATCGAAATTTTTGTAAACAAAAGTTTGTGCGACTTTAGCTCCCAAACGGAATAAAAGCTAAAGCTGAAATAGCCTTCATTCTATTTCACTTATTTGTGTCTACACATGTATCTGTTTTGCAGAGACTCAAAGCTCTTGAGAATGGAGAAAATGAGGTGTCAATTTTGCATTGGACCCTATGGGAAAATGCATTAAACGCCTACTGCTCCGACGTTCAGCGACCGATAACATCCATCTTTACACTGTAAACGGTAATTACATAGGTACATGCCTGGGGCAAATAACAGCGCAAATAATTGTCCATGTGCAGAGTAATAAAGGAGCAAACTTTTATATATGGGCCTGCAGTGGAAGTTATTCTTAAAAGGTGACTTTCACGAATCGTTCTGAAACTGTGCTAAATTACAGATAATTCCCATATATTTCTTGGGAGAAAATGCCCTGAAATTCTCCTTTCTCCGTTGTCGAGATATTCGAGGGCAAAGTCGTGCAGTTTTCGACTTCCAGGGGCTATAACTCGAAAACTAGAGAACGAGAATTTTTGGCACATATGGTCAATTGAATGTTTATCCCAACCCTCTCATTTGGCACTAGTTTCAGCCCGAATTGTGCAAGTCACCTAAGGTCACGAATCGTCCCGAACGTGTAGCCCAAATTGTGAAAATTTCAAACCGCTACTGCTTGCTTGTATGAGTAGGTAGCCATCTGAAACTTGGCATATATAAAGGTCATTAACATGTCTACATGCATGCACAATCTTATGTCAACTGATTGCATAACTTGCGAACTATAGGCCATCGAAATTTTTGTAAACAAAAGTTTGTGCGACTTTAGCTCCCAAACGGAATAAAAGCTAAAGCTGAAATAGCCTTCATTCTATTTCACTTATTTGTGTCTACACATGTATATGTTTTGCAGAGACTCAAAGCTCTTGAGAATGGAGAAAATGAGGTGTCAATTTTGCATTGGACCCTATGGGAAAATGCATTAAACGCCTACTGCTCCGACGTTCAGCGACCGATAACATCCATCTTTACACTGTAAACGGTAATTACATAGGTACATGCCTGGGGCAAATAACAGCGCAAATAATTGTCCATGTGCAGAGTAATAAAGGAGCAAACTTTTATATATGGGCCTGCAGTGGAAGTTATTCTTAAAAGGTGACTTTCACGAATCGTTCTGAAACTGTGCTAAATTACAGATAATTCCCATATATTTCTTGGGAGAAAATGCCCTGAAATTCTCCTTTCTCCGTTGTCGAGATATTCGAGGGCAAAGTCGTGCAGTTTTCGACTTCCAGGGGCTATAACTCGAAAACTAGAGAACGAGAATTTTTGGCACATATGGTCAATTGAATGTTTATCCCAACCCTCTCATTTGGCACTAGTTTCAGCCCGAATTGTGCAAGTCACCTAAGGTCACGAATCGTCCCGAACGTGTAGCCCAAATTGTGAAAATTTCAAACCGCTACTGCTTGCTTGTATGAGTAGGTAGCCATCTGAAACTTGGCATATATAAAGGTCATTAACATGTCTACATGCATGCACAATCTTATGTCAACTGATTGCATAACTTGCGAACTATAGGCCATCGAAATTTTTGTAAACAAAAGTTTGTGCGACTTTAGCTCCCAAACGGAATAAAAGCTAAAGCTGAAATAGCCTTCATTCTATTTCACTTATTTGTGTCTACACATGTATATGTTTTGCAGAGACTCAAAGCTCTTGAGAATGGAGAAAATGAGGTGTCAATTTTGCATTGGACCCTATGGGAAAATGCATTAAACGCCTACTGCTCCGACGTTCAGCGACCGATAACATCCATCTTTACACTGTAAACGGTAATTACATAGGTACATGCCTGGGGCAAATAACAGCGCAAATAATTGTCCATGTGCAGAGTAATAAAGGAGCAAACTTTTATATATGGGCCTGCAGTGGAAGTTATTCTTAAAAGGTGACTTTCACGAATCGTTCTGAAACTGTGCTAAATTACAGATAATTCCCATATATTTCTTGGGAGAAAATGCCCTGAAATTCTCCTTTCTCCGTTGTCGAGATATTCGAGGGCAAAGTCGTGCAGTTTTCGACTTCCAGGGGCTATAACTCGAAAACTAGAGAACGAGAATTTTTGGCACATATGGTCAATTGAATGTTTATCCCAACCCTCTCATTTGGCACTAGTTTCAGCCCGAATTGTGCAAGTCACCTAAGGTCACGAATCGTCCCGAACGTGTAGCCCAAATTGTGAAAATTTCAAACCGCTACTGCTTGCTTGTATGAGTAGGTAGCCATCTGAAACTTGGCATATATAAAGGTCATTAACATGTCTACATGCATGCACAATCTTATGTCAACTGATTGCATAACTTGCGAACTATAGGCCATCGAAATTTTTGTAAACAAAAGTTTGTGCGACTTTAGCTCCCAAACGGAATAAAAGCTAAAGCTGAAATAGCCTTCATTCTATTTCACTTATTTGTGTCTACACATGTATATGTTTTGCAGAGACTCAAAGCTCTTGAGAATGGAGAAAATGAGGTGTCAATTTTGCATTGGACCCTATGGGAAAATGCATTAAACGCCTACTGCTCCGACGTTCAGCGACCGATAACATCCATCTTTACACTGTAAACGGTAATTACATAGGTACATGCCTGGGGCAAATAACAGCGCAAATAATTGTCCATGTGCAGAGTAATAAAGGAGCAAACTTTTATATATGGGCCTGCAGTGGAAGTTATTCTTAAAATGTGACTTTCACGAATCGTTCTGAAACTGTGCTAAATTACAGATAATTCCCATATATTTCTTGGGAGAAAATGCCCTGAAATTCTCCTTTCTCCGTTGTCGAGATATTCGAGGGCAAAGTCGTGCAGTTTTCGACTTCCAGGGGCTATAACTCGAAAACTAGAGAACGAGAATTTTTGGCACATATGGTCAATTGAATGTTTATCCCAACCCTCTCATTTGGCACTAGTTTCAGCCCGAATTGTGCAAGTCACCTAAGGTCACGAATCGTCCCGAACGTGTAGCCCACATTGTGAAAATTTCAAACCGCTACTGCTTGCTTGTATGAGTAGGTAGCCATCTGAAACTTGGCATATATAAAGGTCATTAACATGTCTACATGCATGCACAATCTTATGTCAACTGATTGCATAACTTGCGAACTATAGGCCATCGAAATTTTTGTAAACAAAAGTTTGTGCGACTTTAGCTCCCAAACGGAATAAAAGCTAAAGCTGAAATAGCCTTCATTCTATTTCACTTATTTGTGTCTACACATGTATATGTTTTGCAGAGACTCAAAGCTCTTGAGAATGGAGATAATGAGGTGTCAATTTTGCATTGGACCCTATGGGAAAATGCATTAAACGCCTACTGCTCCGACGTTCAGCGACCGATAACATCCATCTTTACACTGTAAACGGTAATTACATAGGTACATGCCTGGGGCAAATAACAGCGCAAATAATTGTCCATGTGCAGAGTAATAAAGGAGCAAACTTTTATATATGGGCCTGCAGTGGAAGTTATTCTTAAAAGGTGACTTTCACGAATCGTTCTGAAACTGTGCTAAATTACAGATAATTCCCATATATTTCTTGGGAGAAAATGCCCTGAAATTCTCCTTTCTCCGTTGTCGAGATATTCGAGGGCAAAGTCGTGCAGTTTTCGACTTCCAGGGGCTATAACTCAAAAACTAGAGAACGAGAATTTTTGGCACATATGGTCAATTGAATGTTTATCCCAACCCTCTCATTTGGCACTAGTTTCAGCCCGAATTGTGCAAGTCACCTAAGGTCACGAATCGTCCCGAACGTGTAGCCCAAATTGTGAAAATTTCAAACCGCTACTGCTTGCTTGTATGAGTAGGTAGCCATCTGAAACTTGGCATATATAAAGGTCATTAACATGTCTACATGCATGCACAATCTTATGTCAACTGATTGCATAACTTGCGAACTATAGGCCATCGAAATTTTTGTAAACAAAAGTTTGTGCGACTTTAGCTCCCAAACGGAATAAAAGCTAAAGCTGAAATAGCATTCATTCTATTTCACTTATTTGTGTCTACACATGTATATGTTTTGCAGAGACTCAAAGCTCTTGAGAATGGAGAAAATGAGGTGTCAATTTTGCATTGGACCCTATGGGAAAATGCATTAAACGCCTACTGCTCCGACGTTCAGCGACCGATAACATCCATCTTTACACTGTAAACGGTAATTACATAGGTACATGCCTGGGGCAAATAACAGCGCAAATAATTGTCCATGTGCAGAGTAATAAAGGAGCAAACTTTTATATATGGGCCTGCAGTGGAAGTTATTCTTAAAAGGTGACTTTCACGAATCGTTCTGAAACTGTGCTAAATTACAGATAATTCCCATATATTTCTTGGGAGAAAATGCCCTGAAATTCTCCTTTCTCCGTTGTCGAGATATTCGAGGGCAAAGTCGTGCAGTTTTCGACTTCCAGGGGCTATAACTCGAAAACTAGAGAACGAGAATTTTTGGCACATATGGTCAATTGAATGTTTATCCCAACCCTCTCATTTGGCACTAGTTTCAGCCCGAATTGTGCAAGTCACCTAAGGTCACGAATCGTCCCGAACGTGTAGCCCAAATTGTGAAAATTTCAAACCGCTACTGCTTGCTTGTATGAGTAGGTAGCCATCTGAAACTTGGCATATATAAAGGTCATTAACATGTCTACATGCATGCACAATCTTATGTCAACTGATTGCATAACTTGCGAACTATAGGCCATCGAAATTTTTGTAAACAAAAGTTTGTGCGACTTTAGCTCCCAAACGGAATAAAAGCTAAAGCTGAAATAGCCTTCATTCTATTTCACTTATTTGTGTCTACACATGTATATGTTTTGCAGAGACTCAAAGCTCTTGAGAATGGAGAAAATGAGGTGTCAATTTTGCATTGGACCCTATGGGAAAATGCATTAAACGCCTACTGCTCCGACGTTCAGCGACCGATAACATCCATCTTTACACTGTAAACGGTAATTACATAGGTACATGCCTGGGGCAAATAACAGCGCAAATAATTGTCCATGTGCAGAGTAATAAAGGAGCAAACTTTTATATATGGGCCTGCAGTGGAAGTTATTCTTAAAAGGTGACTTTCACGAATCGTTCTGAAACTGTGCTAAATTACAGATAATTCCCATATATTTCTTGGGAGAAAATGCCCTGAAATTCTCCTTTCTCCGTTGTCGAGATATTCGAGGGCAAAGTCGTGCAGTTTTCGACTTCCAGGGGCTATAACTCGAAAACTAGAGAACGAGAATTTTTGGCACATATGGTCAATTGAATGTTTATCCCAACCCTCTCATTTGGCACTAGTTTCAGCCCGAATTGTGCAAGTCACCTAAGGTCACGAATCGTCCCGAACGTGTAGCCCAAATTGTGAAAATTTCAAACCGCTACTGCTTGCTTGTATGAGTAGGTAGCCATCTGAAACTTGGCATATATAAAGGTCATTAACATGTCTACATGCATGCACAATCTTATGTCAACTGATTGCATAACTTGCGAACTATAGGCCATCGAAATTTTTGTAAACAAAAGTTTGTGCGACTTTAGCTCCCAAACGGAATAAAAGCTAAAGCTGAAATAGCCTTCATTCTATTTCACTTATTTGTGTCTACACATGTATATGTTTGCAGAGACTCAAAGCTCTTGAGAATGGAGAAAATGAGGTGTCAATTTTGCATTGGACCCTATGGGAAAATGCATTAAACGCCTACTGCTCCGACGTTCAGCGACCGATAACATCCATCTTTACACTGTAAACGGTAATTACATAGGTACATGCCTGGGGCAAATAACAGCGCAAATAATTGTCCATGTGCAGAGTAATAAAGGAGCAAACTTTTATATATGGGCCTGCAGTGGAAGTTATTCTTAAAAGGTGACTTTCACGAATCGTTCTGAAACTGTGCTAAATTACAGATAATTCCCATATATTTCTTGGGAGAAAATGCCCTGAAATTCTCCTTTCTCCGTTGTCGAGATATTCGAGGGCAAAGTCGTGCAGTTTTCGACTTCCAGGGGCTATAACTCGAAAACTAGAGAACGAGAATTTTTGGCACATATGGTCAATTGAATGTTTATCCCAACCCTCTCATTTGGCACTAGTTTCAGCCCGAATTGTGCAAGTCACCTAAGGTCACGAATCGTCCCGAACGTGTAGCCCACATTGTGAAAATTTCAAACCGCTACTGCTTGCTTGTATGAGTAGGTAGCCATCTGAAACTTGGCATATATAAAGGTCATTAACATGTCTACATGCATGCACAATCTTATGTCAACTGATTGCATAACTTGCGAACTATAGGCCATCGAAATTTTTGTAAACAAAAGTTTGTGCGACTTTAGCTCCCAAACGGAATAAAAGCTAAAGCTGAAATAGCCTTCATTCTATTTCACTTATTTGTGTCTACACATGTATATGTTTTGCAGAGACTCAAAGCTCTTGAGAATGGAGATAATGAGGTGTCAATTTTGCATTGGACCCTATGGGAAAATGCATTAAACGCCTACTGCTCCGACGTTCAGCGACCGATAACATCCATCTTTACACTGTAAACGGTAATTACATAGGTACATGCCTGGGGCAAATAACAGCGCAAATAATTGTCCATGTGCAGAGTAATAAAGGAGCAAACTTTTATATATGGGCCTGCAGTGGAAGTTATTCTTAAAAGGTGACTTTCACGAATCGTTCTGAAACTGTGCTAAATTACAGATAATTCCCATATATTTCTTGGGAGAAAATGCCCTGAAATTCTCCTTTCTCCGTTGTCGAGATATTCGAGGGCAAAGTCGTGCAGTTTTCGACTTCCAGGGGCTATAACTCAAAAACTAGAGAACGAGAATTTTTGGCACATATGGTCAATTGAATGTTTATCCCAACCCTCTCATTTGGCACTAGTTTCAGCCCGAATTGTGCAAGTCACCTAAGGTCACGAATCGTCCCGAACGTGTAGCCCAAATTGTGAAAATTTCAAACCGCTACTGCTTGCTTGTATGAGTAGGTAGCCATCTGAAACTTGGCATATATAAAGGTCATTAACATGTCTACATGCATGCACAATCTTATGTCAACTGATTGCATAACTTGCGAACTATAGGCCATCGAAATTTTTGTAAACAAAAGTTTGTGCGACTTTAGCTCCCAAACGGAATAAAAGCTAAAGCTGAAATAGCCTTCATTCTATTTCACTTATTTGTGTCTACACATGTATATGTTTTGCAGAGACTCAAAGCTCTTGAGAATGGAGAAAATGAGGTGTCAATTTTGCATTGGACCCTATGGGAAAATGCATTAAACGCCTACTGCTCCGACGTTCAGCGACCGATAACATCCATCTTTACACTGTAAACGGTAATTACATAGGTACATGCCTGGGGCAAATAACAGCGCAAATAATTGTCCATGTGCAGAGTAATAAAGGAGCAAACTTTTATATATGGGCCTGCAGTGGAAGTTATTCTTAAAAGGTGACTTTCACGAATCGTTCTGAAACTGTGCTAAATTACAGATAATTCCCATATATTTCTTGGGAGAAAATGCCCTGAAATTCTCCTTTCTCCGTTGTCGAGATATTCGAGGGCAAAGTCGTGCAGTTTTCGACTTCCAGGGGCTATAACTCGAAAACTAGAAAACGAGAATTTTTGGCACATATGGTCAATTGAATGTTTATCCCAACCCTTTCATTTGGCACTAGTTTCAGCCCGAATTGTGCAAGTCACCTAAGGTCACGAATCGTCCCGAACGTGTAGCCCAAATTGTGAAAATTTCAAACCGCTACTGCTTGCTTGTATGAGTAGGTAGCCATCTGAAACTTGGCATATATAAAGGTCATTAACATGTCTACATGCATGCACAATCTTATGTCAACTGATTGCATAACTTGCGAACTATAGGCCATCGAAATTTCTGTAAACAAAAGTTTGTGCGACTTTAGCTCCCAAACGGAATAAAAGCTAAAGCTGAAATAGCCTTCATTCTATTTCACTTATTTGTGTCTACACATGTATATGTTTTGCAGAGACTCAAAGCTCTTGAGAATGGAGATAATGAGGTGTCAATTTTGCATTGGACCCTATGGGAAAATGCATTAAACGCCTACTGCTCCGACGTTCAGCGACCGATAACATCCATCTTTACACTGTAAACGGTAATTACATAGGTACATGCCTGGGGCAAATAACAGCGCAAATAATTGTCCATGTGCAGAGTAATAAAGGAGCAAACTTTTATATATGGGCCTGCAGTGGAAGTTATTCTTAAAAGGTGACTTTCACGAATCGTTCTGAAACTGTGCTAAATTACAGATAATTCCCATATATTTCTTGGGAGAAAATGCCCTGAAATTCTCCTTTCTCCGTTGTCGAGATATTCGAGGGCAAAGTCGTGCAGTTTTCGACTTCCAGGGGCTATAACTCGAAAACTAGAAAACGAGAATTTTTGGCACATATGGTCAATTGAATGTTTATCCCAACCCTCTCATTTGGCACTAGTTTCAGCCCGAATTGTGCAAGTCACCTAAGGTCCCGAATCGTCCCGAACGTGTAGCCCAAATTGTGAAAATTTCAAACCGCTACTGCTTGCTTGTATGAGTAGGTAGCCATCTGAAACTTGGCATATATAAAGGTCATTAACATGTCTACATGCATGCACAATCTTATGTCAACTGATTGCATAACTTGCGAACTATAGGCCATCGAAATTTTTGTAAACAAAAGTTTGTGCGACTTTAGCTCCCAAACGGAATAAAAGCTAAAGCTGAAATAGCCTTCATTCTATTTCACTTATTTGTGTCTACACATGTATATGTTTTGCAGAGACTCAAAGCTCTTGAGAATGGAGAAAATGAGGTGTCAATTTTGCATTGGACCCTATGGGAAAATGCATTAAACGCCTACTGCTCCGACGTTCAGCGACCGATAACATCCATCTTTACACTGTAAACGGTAATTACATAGGTACATGCCTGGGGCAAATAACAGCGCAAATAATTGTCCATGTGCAGAGTAATAAAGGAGCAAACTTTTATATATGGGCCTGCAGTGGAAGTTATTCTTAAAAGGTGACTTTCACGAATCGTTCTGAAACTGTGCTAAATTACAGATAATTCCCATATATTTCTTGGGAGAAAATGCCCTGAAATTCTCCTTTCTCCGTTGTCGAGATATTCGAGGGCAAAGTCGTGCAGTTTTCGACTTCCAGGGGCTATAACTCGAAAACTAGAGAACGAGAATTTTTGGCACATATGGTCAATTGAATGTTTATCCCAACCCTCTCATTTGGCACTAGTTTCAGCCCGAATTGTGCAAGTCACCTAAGGTCACGAATCGTCCCGAACGTGTAGCCCAAATTGTGAAAATTTCAAACCGCTACTGCTTGCTTGTATGAGTAGGTAGCCATCTGAAACTTGGCATATATAAAGGTCATTAACATGTCTACATGCATGCACAATCTTATGTCAACTGATTGCATAACTTGCGAACTATAGGCCATCGAAATTTTTGTAAACAAAAGTTTGTGCGACTTTAGCTCCCAAACGGAATAAAAGCTAAAGCTGAAATAGCCTTCATTCTATTTCACTTATTTGTGTCTACACATGTATATGTTTTGCAGAGACTCAAAGCTCTTGAGAATGGAGAAAATGAGGTGTCAATTTTGCATTGGACCCTATGGGAAAATGCATTAAACGCCTGCTGCTCCGACGTTCAGCGACCGATAACATCCATCTTTACACTGTAAACGGTAATTACATAGGTACATGCCTGGGGCAAATAACAGCGCAAATAATTGTCCATGTGCAGAGTAATAAAGGAGCAAACTTTTATATATGGGCCTGCAGTGGAAGTTATTCTTAAAAGGTGACTTTCACGAATCGTTCTGAAACTGTGCTAAATTACAGATAATTCCCATATATTTCTTGGGAGAAAATGCCCTGAAATTCTCCTTTCTCCGTTGTCGAGATATTCGAGGGCAAAATCGTGCAGTTTTCGACTTCCAGGGGCTATAACTCGAAAACTAGAGAACGAGAATTTTTGGCACATATGGTCAATTGAATGTTTATCCCAACCCTCTCATTTGGCACTAGTTTCAGCCCGAATTGTGCAAGTCACCTAAGGTCACGAATCGTCCCGAACGTGTAGCCCAAATTGTGAAAATTTCAAACCGCTACTGCTTGCTTGTATGAGTAGGTAGCCATCTGAAACTTGGCATATATAAAGGTCATTAACATGTCTACATGCATGCACAATCTTATGTCAACTGATTGCATAACTTGCGAACTATAGGCCATCGAAATGTTTGTAAACAAAAGTTTGTGCGACTTTAGCTCCCAAACGGAATAAAAGCTAAAGCTGAAATAGCCTTCATTCTATTTCACTTATTTGTGTCTACACATGTATATGTTTTGCAGAGACTCAAAGCTCTTGAGAATGGAGAAAATGAGGTGTCAATTTTGCATTGGACCCTATGGGAAAATGCATTAAACGCCTGCTGCTCCGACGTTCAGCGACCGATAACATCCATCTTTACACTGTAAACGGTAATTACATAGGTACATGCCTGGGGCAAATAACAGCGCAAATAATTGTCCATGTGCAGAGTAATAAAGGAGCAAACTTTTATATATGGGCCTGCAGTGGAAGTTATTCTTAAAAGGTGACTTTCACGAATCGTTCTGAAACTGTGCTAAATTACAGATAATTCCCATATATTTCTTGGGAGAAAATGCCCTGAAATTCTCCTTTCTCCGTTGTCGAGATATTCGAGGGCAAAGTCGTGCAGTTTTCGACTTCCAGGGGCTATAACTCGAAAACTAGAGAACGAGAATTTTTGGCACATATGGTCAATTGAATGTTTATCCCAACCCTCTCATTTGGCACTAGTTTCAGCCCGAATTGTGCAAGTCACCTAAGGTCACGAATCGTCCCGAACGTGTAGCCCAAATTGTGAAAATTTCAAACCGCTACTGCTTGCTTGTATGAGTAGGTAGCCATCTGAAACTTGGCATATATAAAGGTCATTAACATGTCTACATGCATGCACAATCTTATGTCAACTGATTGCATAACTTGCGAACTATAGGCCATCGAAATTTTTGTAAACAAAAGTTTGTGCGACTTTAGCTCCCAAACGGAATAAAAGCTAAAGCTGAAATAGCCTTCATTCTATTTCACTTATTTGTGTCTACACATGTATATGTTTTGCAGAGACTCAAAGCTCTTGAGAATGGAGAAAATGAGGTGTCAATTTTGCATTGGACCCTATGGGAAAATGCATTAAACGCCTACTGCTCCGACGTTCAGCGACCGATAACATCCATCTTTACACTGTAAACGGTAATTACATAGGTACATGCCTGGGGCAAATAACAGCGCAAATAATTGTCCATGTGCAGAGTAATAAAGGAGCAAACTTTTATATATGGGCCTGCAGTGGAAGTTATTCTTAAAAGGTGACTTTCACGAATCGTTCTGAAACTGTGCTAAATTACAGATAATTCCCATATATTTCTTGGGAGAAAATGCCCTGAAATTCTCCTTTCTCCGTTGTCGAGATATTCGAGGGCAAAGTCGTGCAGTTTTCGACTTCCAGGGGCTATAACTCGAAAACTAGAGAACGAGAATTTTTGGCACATATGGTCAATTGAATGTTTATCCCAACCCTCTCATTTGGCACTAGTTTCAGCCCGAATTGTGCAAGTCACCTAAGGTCACGAATCGTCCCGAACGTGTAGCCCAAATTGTGAAAATTTCAAACCGCTACTGCTTGCTTGTATGAGTAGGTAGCCATCTGAAACTTGGCATATATAAAGGTCATTAACATGTCTACATGCATGCACAATCTTATGTCAACTGATTGCATAACTTGCGAACTATAGGCCATCGAAATTTTTGTAAACAAAAGTTTGTGCGACTTTAGCTCCCAAACGGAATAAAAGCTAAAGCTGAAATAGCCTTCATTCTATTTCACTTATTTGTGTCTACACATGTATATGTTTTGCAGAGACTCAAAGCTCTTGAGAATGGAGAAAATGAAGTGTCAATTTTGCATTGGACCCTATGGGAAAATGCATTAAACGCCTACTGCTCCGACGTTCAGCGACCGATAACATCCATCTTTACACTGTAAACGGTAATTACATAGGTACATGCCTGGGGCAAATAACAGCGCAAATAATTGTCCATGTGCAGAGTAATAAAGGAGCAAACTTTTATATATGGGCCTGCAGTGGAAGTTATTCTTAAAAAGTGACTTTCACGAATCGTTCTGAAACTGTGCTAAATTACAGATAATTCCCATATATTTCTTGGGAGAAAATGCCCTGAAATTCTCCTTTCTCCGTTGTCGAGATATTCGAGGGCAAAGTCGTGCAGTTTTCGACTTCCAGGGGCTATAACTCGAAAACTAGAGAACGAGAATTTTTGGCACATATGGTCAATTGAATGTTTATCCCAACCCTCTCATTTGGCACTAGTTTCAGCCCGAATTGTGCAAGTCACCTAAGGTCACGAATCGTCCCGAACGTGTAGCCCAAATTGTGAAAATTTCAAACCGCTACTGCTTGCTTGTATGAGTAGGTAGCCATCTGAAACTTGGCATATATAAAGGTCATTAACATGTCTACATGCATGCACAATCTTATGTCAACTGATTGCATAACTTGCGAACTATAGGCCATCGAAATTTTTGTAAACAAAAGTTTGTGCGACTTTAGCTCCCAAACGGAATAAAAGCTAAAGCTGAAATAGCCTTCATTCTATTTCACTTATTTGTGTCTACACATGTATATGTTTTGCAGAGACTCAAAGCTCTTGAGAATGGAGAAAATGAGGTGTCAATTTTGCATTGGACCCTATGGGAAAATGCATTAAACGCCTGCTGCTCCGACGTTCAGCGACCGATAACATCCATCTTTACACTGTAAACGGTAATTACATAGGTACATGCCTGGGGCAAATAACAGCGCAAATAATTGTCCATGTGCAGAGTAATAAAGGAGCAAACTTTTATATATGGGCCTGCAGTGGAAGTTATTCTTAAAAGGTGACTTTCACGAATCGTTCTGAAACTGTGCTAAATTACAGATAATTCCCATATATTTCTTGGGAGAAAATGCCCTGAAATTCTCCTTTCTCCGTTGTCGAGATATTCGAGGGCAAAATCGTGCAGTTTTCGACTTCCAGGGGCTATAACTCGAAAACTAGAGAACGAGAATTTTTGGCACATATGGTCAATTGAATGTTTATCCCAACCCTCTCATTTGGCACTAGTTTCAGCCCGAATTGTGCAAGTCACCTAAGGTCACGAATCGTCCCGAACGTGTAGCCCAAATTGTGAAAATTTCAAACCGCTACTGCTTGCTTGTATGAGTAGGTAGCCATCTGAAACTTGGCATATATAAAGGTCATTAACATGTCTACATGCATGCACAATCTTATGTCAACTGATTGCATAACTTGCGAACTATAGGCCATCGAAATTTTTGTAAACAAAAGTTTGTGCGACTTTAGCTCCCAAACGGAATAAAAGCTAAAGCTGAAATAGCCTTCATTCTATTTCACTTATTTGTGTCTACACATGTATATGTTTTGCAGAGACTCAAAGCTCTTGAGAATGGAGAAAATGAGGTGTCAATTTTGCATTGGACCCTATGGGAAAATGCATTAAACGCCTGCTGCTCCGACGTTCAGCGACCGATAACATCCATCTTTACACTGTAAACGGTAATTACATAGGTACATGCCTGGGGCAAATAACAGCGCAAATAATTGTCCATGTGCAGAGTAATAAAGGAGCAAACTTTTATATATGGGCCTGCAGTGGAAGTTATTCTTAAAAGGTGACTTTCACGAATCGTTCTGAAACTGTGCTAAATTACAGATAATTCCCATATATTTCTTGGGAGAAAATGCCCTGAAATTCTCCTTTCTCCGTTGTCGAGATATTCGAGGGCAAAGTCGTGCAGTTTTCGACTTCCAGGGGCTATAACTCGAAAACTAGAGAACGAGAATTTTTGGCACATATGGTCAATTGAATGTTTATCCCAACCCTCTCATTTGGCACTAGTTTCAGCCCGAATTGTGCAAGTCACCTAAGGTCACGAATCGTCCCGAACGTGTAGCCCAAATTGTGAAAATTTCAAACCGCTACTGCTTGCTTGTATGAGTAGGTAGCCATCTGAAACTTGGCATATATAAAGGTCATTAACATGTCTACATGCATGCACAATCTTATGTCAACTGATTGCATAACTTGCGAACTATAGGCCATCGAAATTTTTGTAAACAAAAGTTTGTGCGACTTTAGCTCCCAAACGGAATAAAAGCTAAAGCTGAAATAGCCTTCATTCTATTTCACTTATTTGTGTCTACACATGTATATGTTTTGCAGAGACTCAAAGCTCTTGAGAATGGAGAAAATGAGGTGTCAATTTTGCATTGGACCCTATGGGAAAATGCATTAAACGCCTACTGCTCCGACGTTCAGCGACCGATAACATCCATCTTTACACTGTAAACGGTAATTACATAGGTACATGCCTGGGGCAAATAACAGCGCAAATAATTGTCCATGTGCAGAGTAATAAAGGAGCAAACTTTTATATATGGGCCTGCAGTGGAAGTTATTCTTAAAAGGTGACTTTCACGAATCGTTCTGAAACTGTGCTAAATTACAGATAATTCCCATATATTTCTTGGGAGAAAATGCCCTGAAATTCTCCTTTCTCCGTTGTCGAGATATTCGAGGGCAAAGTCGTGCAGTTTTCGACTTCCAGGGGCTATAACTCGAAAACTAGAGAACGAGAATTTTTGGCACATATGGTCAATTGAATGTTTATCCCAACCCTCTCATTTGGCACTAGTTTCAGCCCGAATTGTGCAAGTCACCTAAGGTCACGAATCGTCCCGAACGTGTAGCCCAAATTGTGAAAATTTCAAACCGCTACTGCTTGCTTGTATGAGTAGGTAGCCATCTGAAACTTGGCATATATAAAGGTCATTAACATGTCTACATGCATGCACAATCTTATGTCAACTGATTGCATAACTTGCGAACTATAGGCCATCGAAATTTTTGTAAACAAAAGTTTGTGCGACTTTAGCTCCCAAACGGAATAAAAGCTAAAGCTGAAATAGCCTTCATTCTATTTCACTTATTTGTGTCTACACATGTATATGTTTTGCAGAGACTCAAAGCTCTTGAGAATGGAGAAAATGAGGTGTCAATTTTGCATTGGACCCTATGGGAAAATGCATTAAACGCCTACTGCTCCGACGTTCAGCGACCGATAACATCCATCTTTACACTGTAAACGGTAATTACATAGGTACATGCCTGGGGCAAATAACAGCGCAAATAATTGTCCATGTGCAGAGTAATAAAGGAGCAAACTTTTATATATGGGCCTGCAGTGGAAGTTATTCTAAAAAGGTGAATTTCACGAATCGTTCTGAAACTGTGCTAAATTACAGATAATTCCCATATATTTCTTGGGAGAAAATGCCCTGAAATTCTCCTTTCTCCGTTGTCGAGATATTCGAGGGCAAAGTCGTGCAGTTTTCGACTTCCAGGGGCTATAACTCGAAAACTAGAGAACGAGAATTTTTGGCACATATGGTCAATTGAATGTTTATCCCAACCCTCTCATTTGGCACTAGTTTCAGCCCAAATTGTGCAAGTCACCTAAGGTCACGAATCGTCCCGAACGTGTAGCCCAAATTGTGAAAATTTCAAACCGCTACTGCTTGCTTGTATGAGTAGGTAGCCATCTGAAACTTGGCATATATAAAGGTCATTAACATGTCTACATGCATGCACAATCTTATGTCAACTGATTGCATAACTTGCGAACTATAGGCCATCGAAATTTTTGTAAACAAAAGTTTGTGCGACTTTAGCTCCCAAACGGAATAAAAGCTAAAGCTGAAATAGCCTTCATTCTATTTCACTTATTTGTGTCTACACATGTATATGTTTTGCAGAGACTCAAAGCTCTTGAGAATGGAGAAAATGAGGTGTCAATTTTGCATTGGACCCTATGGGAAAATGCATTAAACGCCTACTGCTCCGACGTTCAGCGACCGATAACATCCATCTTTACACTGTAAACGGTAATTACATAGGTACATGCCTGGGGCAAATAACAGCGCAAATAATTGTCCATGTGCAGAGTAATAAAGGAGCAAACTTTTATATATGGGCCTGCAGTAGAAGTTATTCTTAAAAGGTGACTTTCACGAATCGTTCTGAAACTGTGCTAAATTACAGATAATTCCCATATATTTCTTGGGAGAAAATGCCCTGAAATTCTCCTTTCTCCGTTGTCGAGATATTCGAGGGCAAAGTCGTGCAGTTTTCGACTTCAAGGGGCTATAACTCGAAAACTAGAGAACAAGAATTTTTGGCACATATGGTCAATTGAATGTTTATCCCAACCCTCTCATTTGGCACTAGTTTCAGCCCGAATTGTGCAAGTCACCTAAGGTCACGAATCGTCCCGAACGTGTAGCCCAAATTGTGAAAATTTCAAACCGCTACTGCTTGCTTGTATGAGTAGGTAGCCATCTGAAACTTGGCATATATAAAGGTCATTAACATGTCTACATGCATGCACAATCTTATGTCAACTGATTGCATAACTTGCGAACTATAGGCCATCGAAATTTTTGTAAACAAAAGTTTGTGCGACTTTAGCTCCCAAACGGAATAAAAGCTAAAGCTGAAATAGCCTTCATTCTATTTCACTTATTTGTGTCTACACATGTATATGTTTTGCAGAGACTCAAAGCTCTTGAGAATGGAGAAAATGAGGTGTCAATTTTGCATTGGACCCTATGGGAAAATGCATTAAACGCCTACTGCTCCGACGTTCAGCGACCGATAACATCCATCTTTACACTGTAAACGGTAATTACATAGGTACATGCCTGGGGCAAATAACAGCGCAAATAATTGTCCATGTGCAGAGTAATAAAGGAGCAAACTTTTATATATGGGCCTGCAGTGGAAGTTATTCTTAAAAGGTGACTTTCACGAATCGTTCTGAAACTGTGCTAAATTACAGATAATTCCCATATATTTCTTGGGAGAAAATGCCCTGAAATTCTCCTTTCTCCGTTGTCGAGATATTCGAGGGCAAAGTCGTGCAGTTTTCGACTTCCAGGGGCTATAACTCGAAAACTAGAGAACGAGACTTTTTGGCACATATGGTCAATTGAATGTTTATCCCAACCCTCTCATTTGGCACTAGTTTCAGCCCGAATTGTGCAAGTCACCTAAGGTCACGAATCGTCCCGAACGTGTAGCCCAAATTGTGAAAATTTCAAACCGCTACTGCTTGCTTGTATGAGTAGGTAGCCATCTGAAACTTGGCATATATAAAGGTCATTAACATGTCTACATGCATGCACAATCTTATGTCAACTGATTGCATAACTTGCGAACTATAGGCCATCGAAATTTTTGTAAACAAAAGTTTGTGCGACTTTAGCTCCCAAACGGAATAAAAGCTAAAGCTGAAATAGCCTTCATTCTATTTCACTTATTCGTGTCTACACATGTATATGTTTTGCAGAGACTCAAAGCTCTTGAGAATGGAGAAAATGAGGTGTCAATTTTGCATTGGACCCTATGGGAAAATGCATTAAACGCCTACTGCTCCGACGTTCAGCGACCGATAACATCCATCTTTACACTGTAAACGGTAATTACATAGGTACATGCCTGGGGCAAATAACAGCGCAAATAATTGTCCATGTGCAGAGTAATAAAGGAGCAAACTTTTATATATGGGCCTGCAGTGGAAGTTATTCTTAAAAGGTGACTTTCACGAATCGTTCTGAAACTGTGCTAAATTACAGATAATTCCCATATATTTCTTGGGAGAAAATGCCCTGAAATTCTCCTTTCTCCGTTGTCGAGATATTCGAGGGCAAAGTCGTGCAGTTTTCGACTTCCAGGGGCTATAACTCGAAAACTAGAGAACGAGAATTTTTGGCACATATGGTCAATTGAATGTTTATCCCAACCCTCTCATTTGGCACTAGTTTCAGCCCGAATTGTGCAAGTCACCTAAGGTCACGAATCGTCCCGAACGTGTAGCCCAAATTGTGAAAATTTCAAACCGCTACTGCTTGCTTGTATGAGTAGGTAGCCATCTGAAACTTGGCATATATAAAGGTCATTAACATGTCTACATGCATGCACAATCTTATGTCAACTGATTGCATAACTTGCGAACTATAGGCCATCGAAATTTTTGTAAACAAAAGTTTGTGCGACTTTAGCTCCCAAACGGAATAAAAGCTAAAGCTGAAATAGCCTTCATTCTATTTCACTTATTTGTGTCTACACATGTATATGTTTTGCAGAGACTCAAAGCTCTTGAGAATGGAGAAAATGAGGTGTCAATTTTGCATTGGACCCTATGGGAAAATGCATTAAACGCCTACTGCTCCGACGTTCAGCGACCGATAACATCCATCTTTACACTGTAAACGGTAATTACATAGGTACATGCCTGGGGCAAATAACAGCGCAAATAATTGTCCATGTGCAGAGTAATAAAGGAGCAAACTTTTATATATGGGCCTGCAGTGGAAGTTATTCTTAAAAGGTGACTTTCACGAATCGTTCTGAAACTGTGCTAAATTACAGATAATTCCCATATATTTCTTGGGAGAAAATGCCCTGAAATTCTCCTTTCTCCGTTGTCGAGATATTCGAGGGCAAAGTCGTGCAGTTTTCGACTTCCAGGGGCTATAACTCGAAAACTAGAGAACGAGAATTTTTGGCACATATGGTCAATTGAATGTTTATCCCAACCCTCTCATTTGGCACTAGTTTCAGCCCGAATTGTGCAAGTCACCTAAGGTCACGAATCGTCCCGAACGTGTAGCCCAAATTGTGAAAATTTCAAACCGCTACTGCTTGCTTGTATGAGTAGGTAGCCATCTGAAACTTGGCATATATAAAGGTCATTAACATGTCTACATGCATGCACAATCTTATGTCAACTGATTGCATAACTTGCGAACTATAGGCCATCGAAATTTTTGTAAACAAAAGTTTGTGCGACTTTAGCTCCCAAACGGAATAAAAGCTAAAGCTGAAATAGCCTTCATTCTATTTCACTTATTTGTGTCTACACATGTATATGTTTTGCAGAGACTCAAAGCTCTTGAGAATGGAGAAAATGAGGTGTCAATTTTGCATTGGACCCTATGGGAAAATGCATTAAACGCCTACTGCTCCGACGTTCAGCGACCGATAACATCCATCTTTACACTGTAAACGGTAATTACATAGGTACATGCCTGGGGCAAATAACAGCGCAAATAATTGTCCATGTGCAGAGTAATAAAGGAGCAAACTTTTATATATGGGCCTGCAGTGGAAGTTATTCTTAAAAGGTGACTTTCACGAATCGTTCTGAAACTGTGCTAAATTACAGATAATTCCCATATATTTCTTGGGAGAAAATGCCCTGAAATTCTCCTTTCTCCGTTGTCGAGATATTCGAGGGCAAAGTCGTGCAGTTTTCGACTTCCAGGGGCTATAACTCGAAAACTAGAGAACGAGAATTTTTGGCACATATGGTCAATTGAATGTTTATCCCAACCCTCTCATTTGGCACTAGTTTCAGCCCGAATTGTGCAAGTCACCTAAGGTCACGAATCGTCCTGAACGTGTAGCCCAAATTGTGAAAATTTCAAACCGCTACTGCTTGCTTGTATGAGTAGGTAGCCATCTGAAACTTGGCATATATAAAGTTCATTAACATGTCTACATGCATGCACAATCTTATGTCAACTGATTGCATAACTTGCGAACTATAGGCCATCGAAATTTTTGTAAACAAAAGTTTGTGCGACTTTAGCTCCCAAACGGAATAAAAGCTAAAGCTGAAATAGCCTTCATTCTATTTCACTTATTTGTGTCTACACATGTATATGTTTTGCAGAGACTCAAAGCTCTTGAGAATGGAGAAAATGAGGTGTCAATTTTGCATTGGACCCTATGGGAAAATGCATTAAACGCCTACTGCTCCGACGTTCAGCGACCGATAACATCCATCTTTACACTGTAAACGGTAATTACATAGGTACATGCCTGGGGCAAATAACAGCGCAAATAATTGTCCATGTGCAGAGTAATAAAGGAGCAAACTTTTATATATGGGCCTGCAGTGGAAGTTATTCTTAAAAGGTGACTTTCACGAATCGTTCTGAAACTGTGCTAAATTACAGATAATTCCCATATATTTCTTGGGAGAAAATGCCCTGAAATTCTCCTTTCTCCGTTGTCGAGATATTCGAGGGCAAAGTCGTGCAGTTTTCGACTTCCAGGGGCTATAACTCGAAAACTAGAGAACGAGAATTTTTGGCACATATGGTCAATTGAATGTTTATCCCAACCCTCTCATTTGGCACTAGTTTCAGCCCGAATTGTGCAAGTCACCTAAGGTCACGAATCGTCCCGAACGTGTAGCCCAAATTGTGAAAATTTCAAACCGCTACTGCTTGCTTGTATGAGTAGGTAGCCATCTGAAACTTGGCATATATAAAGGTCATTAACATGTCTACATGCATGCACAATCTTATGTCAACTGATTGCATAACTTGCGAACTATAGGCCATCGAAATTTTTGTAAACAAAAGTTTGTGCGACTTTAGCTCCCAAACGGAATAAAAGCTAAAGCTGAAATAGCCTTCATTCTATTTCACTTATTTGTGTCTACACATGTATATGTTTTGCAGAGACTCAAAGCTCTTGAGAATGGAGAAAATGAGGTGTCAATTTTGCATTGGACCCTATGGGAAAATGCATTAAACGCCTACTGCTCCGACGTTCAGCGACCGATAACATCCATCTTTACACTGTAAACGGTAATTACATAGGTACATGCCTGGGGCAAATAACAGCGCAAATAATTGTCCATGTGCAGAGTAATAAAGGAGCAAACTTTTATATATGGGCCTGCAGTGGAAGTTATTCTTAAAAGGTGACTTTCACGAATCGTTCTGAAACTGTGCTAAATTACAGATAATTCCCATATATTTCTTGGGAGAAAATGCCCTGAAATTCTCCTTTCTCCGTTGTCGAGATATTCGAGGGCAAAGTCGTGCAGTTTTCGACTTCCAGGGGCTATAACTCGAAAACTAGAGAACGAGAATTTTTGGCACATATGGTCAATTGAATGTTTATCCCAACCCTCTCATTTGGCACTAGTTTCAGCCCGAATTGTGCAAGTCACCTAAGGTCACGAATCGTCCCGAACGTGTAGCCCAAATTGTGAAAATTTCAAACCGCTACTGCTTGCTTGTATGAGTAGGTAGCCATCTGAAACTTGGCATATATAAAGGTCATTAACATGTCTACATGCATGCACAATCTTATGTCAACTGATTGCATAACTTGCGAACTATAGGCCATCGAAATTTTTGTAAACAAAAGTTTGTGCGACTTTAGCTCCCAAACGGAATAAAAGCTAAAGCTGAAATAGCCTTCATTCTATTTCACTTATTTGTGTCTACACATGTATATGTTTTGCAGAGACTCAAAGCTCTTGAGAATGGAGAAAATGAGGTGTCAATTTTGCATTGGACCCTATGGGAAAATGCATTAAACGCCTACTGCTCCGACGTTCAGCGACCGATAACATCCATCTTTACACTGTAAACGGTAATTACTTAGGTACATGCCTGGGGCAAATAACAGCGCAAATAATTGTCCATGTGCAGAGTAATAAAGGAGCAAACTTTTATATATGGGCCTGCAGTGGAAGTTATTCTTAAAAGGTGACTTTCACGAATCGTTCTGAAACTGTGCTAAATTACAGATAATTCCCATATATTTCTTGGGAGAAAATGCCCTGAAATTCTCCTTTCTCCGTTGTCGAGATATTCGAGGGCAAAATCGTGCAGTTTTCGACTTCCAGGGGCTATAACTCGAAAACTAGAGAACGAGAATTTTTGGCACATATGGTCAATTGAATGTTTATCCCAACCCTCTCATTTGGCACTAGTTTCAGCCCGAATTGTGCAAGTCACCTAAGGTCACGAATCGTCCCGAACGTGTAGCCCAAATTGTGAAAATTTCAAACCGCTACTGCTTGCTTGTATGAGTAGGTAGCCATCTGAAACTTGGCATATATAAAGGTCATTAACATGTCTACATGCATGCACAATCTTATGTCAACTGATTGCATAACTTGCGAACTATAGGCCATCGAAATTTTTGTAAACAAAAGTTTGTGCGACTTTAGCTCCCAAACGGAATAAAAGCTAAAGCTGAAATAGCCTTCATTCTATTTCACTTATTTGTGTCTACACATGTATATGTTTTGCAGAGACTCAAAGCTCTTGAGAATGGAGAAAATGAGGTGTCAATTTTGCATTGGACCCTATGGGAAAATGCATTAAACGCCTGCTGCTCCGACGTTCAGCGACCGATAACATCCATCTTTACACTGTAAACGGTAATTACATAGGTACATGCCTGGGGCAAATAACAGCGCAAATAATTGTCCATGTGCAGAGTAATAAAGGAGCAAACTTTTATATATGGGCCTGCAGTGGAAGTTATTCTTAAAAGGTGACTTTCACGAATCGTTCTGAAACTGTGCTAAATTACAGATAATTCCCATATATTTCTTGGGAGAAAATGCCCTGAAATTCTCCTTTCTCCGTTGTCGAGATATTCGAGGGCAAAGTCGTGCAGTTTTCGACTTCCAGGGGCTATAACTCGAAAACTAGAGAACGAGAATTTTTGGCACATATGGTCAATTGAATGTTTATCCCAACCCTCTCATTTGGCACTAGTTTCAGCCCGAATTGTGCAAGTCACCTAAGGTCACGAATCGTCCCGAACGTGTAGCCCAAATTGTGAAAATTTCAAACCGCTACTGCTTGCTTGTATGAGTAGGTAGCCATCTGAAACTTGGCATATATAAAGGTCATTAACATGTCTACATGCATGCACAATCTTATGTCAACTGATTGCATAACTTGCGAACTATAGGCCATCGAAATTTTTGTAAACAAAAGTTTGTGCGACTTTAGCTCCCAAACGGAATAAAAGCTAAAGCTGAAATAGCCTTCATTCTATTTCACTTATTTGTGTCTACACATGTATATGTTTTGCAGAGACTCAAAGCTCTTGAGAATGGAGAAAATGAGGTGTCAATTTTGCATTGGACCCTATGGGAAAATGCATTAAACGCCTACTGCTCCGACGTTCAGCGACCGATAACATCCATCTTTACACTGTAAACGGTAATTACATAGGTACATGCCTGGGGCAAATAACAGCGCAAATAATTGTCCATGTGCAGAGTAATAAAGGAGCAAACTTTTATATATGGGCCTGCAGTGGAAGTTATTCTTAAAAGGTGACTTTCACGAATCGTTCTGAAACTGTGCTAAATTACAGATAATTCCCATATATTTCTTGGGAGAAAATGCCCTGAAATTCTCCTTTCTCCGTTGTCGAGATATTCGAGGGCAAAGTCGTGCAGTTTTCGACTTCCAGGGGCTATAACTCGAAAACTAGAGAACGAGAATTTTTGGCACATATGGTCAATTGAATGTTTATCCCAACCCTCTCATTTGGCACTAGTTTCAGCCCAAATTGTGCAAGTCACCTAAGGTCACGAATCGTCCCGAACGTGTAGCCCAAATTGTGAAAATTTCAAACCGCTACTGCTTGCTTGTATGAGTAGGTAGCCATCTGAAACTTGGCATATATAAAGGTCATTAACATGTCTACATGCATGCACAATCTTATGTCAACTGATTGCATAACTTGCGAACTATAGGCCATCGAAATTTTTGTAAACAAAAGTTTGTGCGACTTTAGCTCCCAAACGGAATAAAAGCTAAAGCTGAAATAGCCTTCATTCTATTTCACTTATTTGTGTCTACACATGTATATGTTTTGCAGAGACTCAAAGCTCTTGAGAATGGAGAAAATGAGGTGTCAATTTTGCATTGGACCCTATGGGAAAATGCATTAAACGCCTACTGCTCCGACGTTCAGCGACCGATAACATCCATCTTTACACTGTAAACGGTAATTACATAGGTACATGCCTGGGGCAAATAACAGCGCAAATAATTGTCCATGTGCAGAGTAATAAAGGAGCAAACTTTTATATATGGGCCTGCAGTGGAAGTTATTCTTAAAAGGTGACTTTCACGAATCGTTCTGAAACTGTGCTAAATTACAGATAATTCCCATATATTTCTTGGGAGAAAATGCCCTGAAATTCTCCTTTCTCCGTTGTCGAGATATTCGAGGGCAAAGTCGTGCAGTTTTCGATTTCCAGGGGCTATAACTCGAAAACTAGAGAACGAGAATTTTTGGCACATATGGTCAATTGAATGTTTATCCCAACCCTCTCATTTGGCACTAGTTTCAGCCCGAATTGTGCAAGTCACCTAAGGTCACGAATCGTCCCGAACGTGTAGCCCAAATTGTGAAAATTTCAAACCGCTACTGCTTGCTTGTATGAGTAGGTAGCCATCTGAAACTTGGCATATATAAAGGTCATTAACATGTCTACATGCATGCACAATCTTATGTCAACTGATTGCATAACTTGCGAACTATAGGCCATCGAAATTTTTGTAAACAAAAGTTTGTGCGACTTTAGCTCCCAAACGGAATAAAAGCTAAAGCTGAAATAGCCTTCATTCTATTTCACTTATTTGTGTCTACACATGTATATGTTTTGCAGAGACTCAAAGCTCTTGAGAATGGAGAAAATGAGGTGTCAATTTTGCATTGGACCCTATGGGAAAATGCATTAAACGCCTACTGCTCCGACGTTCAGCGACCGATAACATCCATCTTTACACTGTAAACGGTAATTACATAGGTACATGCCTGGGGCAAATAACAGCGCAAATAATTGTCCACGTGCAGAGTAATAAAGGAGCAAACTTTTATATATGGGCCTGCAGTGGAAGTTATTCTTAAAAGGTGACTTTCACGAATCGTTCTGAAACTGTGCTAAATTACAGATAATTCCCATATATTTCTTGGGAGAAAATGCCCTGAAATTCTCCTTTCTCCGTTGTCGAGATATTCGAGGGCAAAATCGTGCAGTTTTCGACTTCCAGGGGCTATAACTCGAAAACTAGAGAACGAGAATTTTTGGCACATATGGTCAATTGAATGTTTATCCCAACCCTCTCATTTGGCACTAGTTTCAGCCCGAATTGTGCAAGTCACCTAAGGTCACGAATCGTCCCGAACGTGTAGCCCAAATTGTGAAAATTTCAAACCGCTACTGCTTGCTTGTATGAGTAGGTAGCCATCTGAAACTTGGCATATATAAAGGTCATTAACATGTCTACATGCATGCACAATCTTATGTCAACTGATTGCATAACTTGCGAACTATAGGCCATCGAATTTTTTGTAAACAAAAGTTTGTGCGACTTTAGCTCCCAAACGGAATAAAAGCTAAAGCTGAAATAGCCTTCATTCTATTTCACTTATTTGTGTCTACACATGTATATGTTTTGCAGAGACTCAAAGCTCTTGAGAATGGAGAAAATGAGGTGTCAATTTTGCATTGGACCCTATGGGAAAATGCATTAAACGCCTACTGCTCCGACGTTCAGCGACCGATAACATCCATCTTTACACTGTAAACGGTAATTACATAGGTACATGCCTGGGGCAAATAACAGCGCAAATAATTGTCCATGTGCAGAGTAATAAAGGAGCAAACTTTTATATATGGGCCTGCAGTGGAAGTTATTCTTAAAAGGTGAATTTCACGAATCGTTCTGAAACTGTGCTAAATTACAGATAATTCCCATATATTTCTTGGGAGAAAATGCCCTGAAATTCTCCTTTCTCCGTTGTCGAGATATTCGAGGGCAAAGTCGTGCAGTTTTCGATTTCCAGGGGCTATAACTCGAAAACTAGAGAACGAGAATTTTTGGCACATATGGTCAATTGAATGTTTATCCCAACCCTCTCATTTGGCACTAGTTTCAGCCCGAATTGTGCAAGTCACCTAAGGTCACGAATCGTCCCGAACGTGTAGCCCAAATTGTGAAAATTTCAAACCGCTACTGCTTGCTTGTATGAGTAGGTAGCCATCTGAAACTTGGCATATATAAAGGTCATTAACATGTCTACATGCATGCACAATCTTATGTCAACTGATTGCATAACTTGCGAACTATAGGCCATCGAAATTTTTGTAAACAAAAGTTTGTGCGACTTTAGCTCCCAAACGGAATAAAAGCTAAAGCTGAAATAGCCTTCATTCTATTTCACTTATTTGTGTCTACACATGTATATGTTTTGCAGAGACTCAAAGCTCTTGAGAATGGAGAAAATGAGGTGTCAATTTTGCATTGGACCCTATGGGAAAATGCATTAAACGCCTACTGCTCCGACGTTCAGCGACCGATAACATCCATCTTTACACTGTAAACGGTAATTACATAGGTACATGCCTGGGGCAAATAACAGCGCAAATAATTGTCCACGTGCAGAGTAATAAAGGAGCAAACTTTTATATATGGGCCTGCAGTGGAAGTTATTCTTAAAAGGTGACTTTCACGAATCGTTCTGAAACTGTGCTAAATTACAGATAATTCCCATATATTTCTTGGGAGAAAATGCCCTGAAATTCTCCTTTCTCCGTTGTCGAGATATTCGAGGGCAAAATCGTGCAGTTTTCGACTTCCAGGGGCTATAACTCGAAAACTAGAGAACGAGAATTTTTGGCACATATGGTCAATTGAATGTTTATCCCAACCCTCTCATTTGGCACTAGTTTCAGCCCGAATTGTGCAAGTCACCTAAGGTCACGAATCGTCCCGAACGTGTAGCCCAAATTGTGAAAATTTCAAACCGCTACTGCTTGCTTGTATGAGTAGGTAGCCATCTGAAACTTGGCATATATAAAGGTCATTAACATGTCTACATGCATGCACAATCTTATGTCAACTGATTGCATAACTTGCGAACTATAGGCCATCGAATTTTTTGTAAACAAAAGTTTGTGCGACTTTAGCTCCCAAACGGAATAAAAGCTAAAGCTGAAATAGCCTTCATTCTATTTCACTTATTTGTGTCTACACATGTATATGTTTTGCAGAGACTCAAAGCTCTTGAGAATGGAGAAAATGAGGTGTCAATTTTGCATTGGACCCTATGGGAAAATGCATTAAACGCCTACTGCTCCGACGTTCAGCGACCGATAACATCCATCTTTACACTGTAAACGGTAATTACATAGGTACATGCCTGGGGCAAATAACAGCGCAAATAATTGTCCATGTGCAGAGTAATAAAGGAGCAAACTTTTATATATGGGCCTGCAGTGGAAATTATTCTTAAAAGGTGACTTTCACGAATCGTTCTGAAACTGTGCTAAATTACAGATAATTCCCATATATTTCTTGGGAGAAAATGCCCTGAAATTCTCCTTTCTCCGTTGTCGAGATATTCGAGGGCAAAGTCGTGCAGTTTTCGACTTCCAGGGGCTATAACTCGAAAACTAGAGAACGAGAATTTTTGGCACATATGGTCAATTGAATGTTTATCCCAACCCTCTCATTTGGCACTAGTTTCAGCCCGAATTGTGCAAGTCACCTAAGGTCACGAATCGTCCCGAACGTGTAGCCCAAATTGTGAAAATTTCAAACCGCTACTGCTTGCTTGTATGAGTAGGTAGCCATCTGAAACTTGGCATATATAAAGGTCATTAACATGTCTACATGCATGCACAATCTTATGTCAACTGATTGCATAACTTGCGAACTATAGGCCATCGAAATTTTTGTAAACAAAAGTTTGTGAGACTTTAGCTCCCAAACGGAATAAAAGCTAAAGCTGAAATAGCCTTCATTCTATTTCACTTATTTGTGTCTACACATGTATATGTTTTGCAGAGACTCAAAGCTCTTGAGAATGGAGAAAATGAGGTGTCAATTTTGCATTGGACCCTATGGGAAAATGCATTAAACGCCTACTGCTCCGACGTTCAGCGACCGATAACATCCATCTTTACACTGTAAACGGTAATTACATAGGTACATGCCTGGGGCAAATAACAGCGCAAATAATTGTCCATGTGCAGAGTAATAAAGGAGCAAACTTTTATATATGGGCCTGCAGTGGAAGTTATTCTTAAAAGGTGAATTTCACGAATCGTTCTGAAACTGTGCTAAATTACAGATAATTCCCATATATTTCTTGGGAGAAAATGCCCTGAAATTCTCCTTTCTCCGTTGTCGAGATATTCGAGGGCAAAGTCGTGCAGTTTTCGACTTCCAGGGGCTATAACTCGAAAACTAGAGAACGAGAATTTTTGGCACATATGGTCAATTGAATGTTTATCCCAACCCTCTCATTTGGCACTAGTTTCAGCCCAAATTGTGCAAGTCACCTAAGGTCACGAATCGTCCCGAACGTGTAGCCCAAATTGTGAAAATTTCAAACCGCTACTGCTTGCTTGTATGAGTAGGTAGCCATCTGAAACTTCGCATATATAAAGGTCATTAACATGTCTACATGCATGCACAATCTTATGTCAACTGATTGCATAACTTGTGAACTATAGGCCATCGAAATTTTTGTAAACAAAAGTTTGTGCGACTTTAGCTCCCAAACGGAATAAAAGCTAAAGCTGAAATAGCCTTCATTCTATTTCACTTATTTGTGTCTACACATGTATATGTTTTGCAGAGACTCAAAGCTCTTGAGAATGGAGAAAATGAGGTGTCAATTTTGCATTGGACCCTATGGGAAAATGCATTAAACGCCTACTGCTCCGACGTTCAGCGACCGATAACATCCATCTTTACACTGTAAACGGTAATTACATAGGTACATGCCTGGGGCAAATAACAGCGCAAATAATTGTCCATGTGCAGAGTAATAAAGGAGCAAACTTTTATATATAGGCCTGCAGTGGAAGTTATTCTTAAAAGGTGACTTTCACGAATCGTTCTGAAACTGTGCTAAATTACAGATAATTCCCATATATTTCTTGGGAGAAAATGCCCTGAAATTCTCCTTTCTCCGTTGTCGAGATATTCGAGGGCAAAGTCGTGCAGTTTTCGATTTCCAGGGGCTATAACTCGAAAACTAGAGAACGAGAATTTTTGGCACATATGGTCAATTGAATGTTTATCCCAACCCTCTCATTTGGCACTAGTTTCAGCCCGAATTGTGCAAGTCACCTAAGGTCACGAATCGTCCCGAACGTGTAGCCCAAATTGTGAAAATTTCAAACCGCTACTGCTTGCTTGTATGAGTAGGTAGCCATCTGAAACTTGGCATATATAAAGGTCATTAACATGTCTACATGCATGCACAATCTTATGTCAACTGATTGCATAACTTGCGAACTATAGGCCATCGAAATTTTTGTAAACAAAAGTTTGTGCGACTTTAGCTCCCAAACGGAATAAAAGCTAAAGCTGAAATAGCCTTCATTCTATTTCACTTATTTGTGTCTACACATGTATATGTTTTGCAGAGACTCAAAGCTCTTGAGAATGGAGAAAATGAGGTGTCAATTTTGCATTGGACCCTATGGGAAAATGCATTAAACGCCTACTGCTCCGACGTTCAGCGACCGATAACATCCATCTTTACACTGTAAACGGTAATTACATAGGTACATGCCTGGGGCAAATAACAGCGCAAATAATTGTCCACGTGCAGAGTAATAAAGGAGCAAACTTTTATATATGGGCCTGCAGTGGAAGTTATTCTTAAAAGGTGACTTTCACGAATCGTTCTGAAACTGTGCTAAATTACAGATAATTCCCATATATTTCTTGGGAGAAAATGCCCTGAAATTCTCCTTTCTCCGTTGTCGAGATATTCGAGGGCAAAATCGTGCAGTTTTCGACTTCCAGGGGCTATAACTCGAAAACTAGAGAACGAGAATTTTTGGCACATATGGTCAATTGAATGTTTATCCCAACCCTCTCATTTGGCACTAGTTTCAGCCCGAATTGTGCAAGTCACCTAAGGTCACGAATCGTCCCGAACGTGTAGCCCAAATTGTGAAAATTTCAAACCGCTACTGCTTGCTTGTATGAGTAGGTAGCCATCTGAAACTTGGCATATATAAAGGTCATTAACATGTCTACATGCATGCACAATCTTATGTCAACTGATTGCATAACTTGCGAACTATAGGCCATCGAATTTTTTGTAAACAAAAGTTTGTGCGACTTTAGCTCCCAAACGGAATAAAAGCTAAAGCTGAAATAGCCTTCATTCTATTTCACTTATTTGTGTCTACACATGTATATGTTTTGCAGAGACTCAAAGCTCTTGAGAATGGAGAAAATGAGGTGTCAATTTTGCATTGGACCCTATGGGAAAATGCATTAAACGCCTACTGCTCCGACGTTCAGCGACCGATAACATCCATCTTTACACTGTAAACGGTAATTACATAGGTACATGCCTGGGGCAAATAACAGCGCAAATAATTGTCCATGTGCAGAGTAATAAAGGAGCAAACTTTTATATATGGGCCTGCAGTGGAAATTATTCTTAAAAGGTGACTTTCACGAATCGTTCTGAAACTGTGCTAAATTACAGATAATTCCCATATATTTCTTGGGAGAAAATGCCCTGAAATTCTCCTTTCTCCGTTGTCGAGATATTCGAGGGCAAAGTCGTGCAGTTTTCGACTTCCAGGGGCTATAACTCGAAAACTAGAGAACGAGAATTTTTGGCACATATGGTCAATTGAATGTTTATCCCAACCCTCTCATTTGGCACTAGTTTCAGCCCGAATTGTGCAAGTCACCTAAGGTCACGAATCGTCCCGAACGTGTAGCCCAAATTGTGAAAATTTCAAACCGCTACTGCTTGCTTGTATGAGTAGGTAGCCATCTGAAACTTGGCATATATAAAGGTCATTAACATGTCTACATGCATGCACAATCTTATGTCAACTGATTGCATAACTTGCGAACTATAGGCCATCGAAATTTTTGTAAACAAAAGTTTGTGCGACTTTAGCTCCCAAACGGAATAAAAGCTAAAGCTGAAATAGCCTTCATTCTATTTCACTTATTTGTGTCTACACATGTATATGTTTTGCACAGACTCAAAGCTCTTGAGAATGGAGAAAATGAGGTGTCAATTTTGCATTGGACCCTATGGGAAAATGCATTAAACGCCTACTGCTCCGACGTTCAGCGACCGATAACATCCATCTTTACACTGTAAACGGTAATTACATAGGTACATGCCTGGGGCAAATAACAGCGCAAATAATTGTCCATGTGCAGAGTAATAAAGGAGCAAACTTTTATATATGGGCCTGCAGTGGAAGTTATTCTTAAAAGGTGACTTTCACGAATCGTTCTGAAACTGTGCTAAATTACAGATAATTCCCATATATTTCTTGGGAGAAAATGCCCTGAAATTCTCCTTTCTCCGTTGTCGAGATATTCGAGGGCAAAGTCGTGCAGTTTTCGACTTCCAGGGGCTATAACTCGAAAACTAGAGAACGAGAATTTTTGGCACATATGGTCAATTGAATGTTTATCCCAACCCTCTCATTTGGCACTAGTTTCAGCCCGAATTGTGCAAGTCACCTAAGGTCACGAATCGTCCCGAACGTGTAGCCCAAATTGTGAAAATTTCAAACCGCTACTGCTTGCTTGTATGAGTAGGTAGCCATCTGAAACTTGGCATATATAAAGGTCATTAACATGTCTACATGCATGCACAATCTTATGTCAACTGATTGCATAACTTGCGAACTATAGGCCATCGAAATTTTTGTAAACAAAAATTTGTGCGACTTTAGCTCCCAAACGGAATAAAAGCTAAAGCTGAAATAGCCTTCATTCTATTTCACTTATTTGTGTCTACACATGTATATGTTTTGCAGAGACTCAAAGCTCTTGAGAATGGAGAAAATGAGGTGTCAATTTTGCATTGGACCCTATGGGAAAATGCATTAAACGCCTACTGCTCCGGCGTTCAGCGACCGATAACATCCATCTTTACACTGTAAACGGTAATTACATAGGTACATGCCTGGGGCAAATAACAGCGCAAATAATTGTCCATGTGCAGAGTAATAAAGGAGCAAACTTTTATATATGGGCCTGCAGTGGAAGTTATTCTTAAAAGGTGACTTTCACGAATCGTTCTGAAACTGTGCTAAATTACAGATAATTCCCATATATTTCTTGGGAGAAAATGCCCTGAAATTCTCCTTTCTCCGTTGTCGAGATATTCGAGTGCAAAGTCGTGCAGTTTTCGACTTCCAGGGGCTATAACTCGAAAACTAGAGAACGAGAATTTTTGGCACATATGGTCAATTGAATGTTTATCCCAACCCTCTCATTTGGCACTAGTTTCAGCCCGAATTGTGCAAGTCACCTAAGGTCACGAATCGTCCCGAACGTGTAGCCCAAATTGTGAAAATTTCAAACCGCTACTGCTTGCTTGTATGAGTAGGTAGCCATCTGAAACTTGGCATATATAAAGGTCATTAACATGTCTACATGCATGCACAATCTTATGTCAACTGATTGCATAACTTGCGAACTATAGGCCATCGAAATTTTTGTAAACAAAAATTTGTGCGACTTTAGCTCCCAAACGGAATAAAAGCTAAAGCTGAAATAGCCTTCATTCTATTTCACTTATTTGTGTCTACACATGTATATGTTTTGCAGAGACTCAAAGCTCTTGAGAATGGAGAAAATGAGGTGTCAATTTTGCATTGGACCCTATGGGAAAATGCATTAAACGCCTACTGCTCCGACGTTCAGCGACCGATAACATCCATCTTTACACTGTAAACGGTAATTACATAGGTACATGCCTGGGGCAAATAACAGCGCAAATAATTGTCCATGTGCAGAGTAATAAAGGAGCAAACTTTTATATATGGGCCTGCAGTGGAAGTTATTCTTAAAAGGTGACTTTCACGAATCGTTCTGAAACTGTGCTAAATTACTGATAATTCCCATATATTTCTTGGGAGAAAATGCCCTGAAATTCTCCTTTCTCCGTTGTCGAGATATTCGAGGGCAAAGTCGTGCAGTTTTCGACTTCCAGGGGCTATAACTCGAAAACTAGAGAACGAGAATTTTTGGCACATATGGTCAATTGAATGTTTATCCCAACCCTCTCATTTGGCACTAGTTTCAGCCCGAATTGTGCAAGTCACCTAAGGTCACGAATCGTCCCGAACGTGTAGCCCAAATTGTGAAAATTTCAAACCGCTACTGCTTGCTTGTATGAGTAGGTAGCCATCTGAAACTTGGCATATATAAAGGTCATTAACATGTCTACATGCATGCACAATCTTATGTCAACTGATTGCATAACTTGCGAACTATAGGCCATCGAAATTTTTGTAAACAAAAGTTTGTGCGACTTTAGCTCCCAAACGGAATAAAAGCTAAAGCTGAAATAGCCTTCATTCTATTTCACTTATTTGTGTCTACACATGTATATGTTTTGCAGAGACTCAAAGCTCTTGAGAATGGAGAAAATGAGGTGTCAATTTTGCATTGGACCCTATGGGAAAATGCATTAAACGCCTACTGCTCCGACGTTCAGCGACCGATAACATCCATCTTTACACTGTAAACGGTAATTACATAGGTACATGCCTGGGGCAAATAACAGCGCAAATAATTGTCCATGTGCAGAGTAATAAAGGAGCAAACTTTTATATATGGGCCTGCAGTGGAAGTTATTCTTAAAAGGTGACTTTCACGAATCGTTCTGAAACTGTGCTAAATTACAGATAATTCCCATATATTTCTTGGGAGAAAATGCCCTGAAATTCTCCTTTCTCCGTTGTCGAGATATTCGAGGGCAAAGTCGTGCAGTTTTCGACTTCCAGGGGCTATAACTCGAAAACTAGAGAACGAGAATTTTTGGCACATATGGTCAATTGAATGTTTATCCCAACCCTCCCATTTGACACTAGTTTCAGCCCGAATTGTGCAAGTCACCTAAGGTCACGAATCGTCCCGAACGTGTAGCCCAAATTGTGAAAATTTCAAACCGCTACTGCTTGCTTGTATGAGTAGGTAGCCATCTGAAACTTGGCATATATAAAGGTCATTAACATGTCTACATGCATGCACAATCTTATGTCAACTGATTGCATAACTTGCGAACTATAGGCCATCGAAATTTTTTAAAACAAAAGTTTGTGCGACTTTAGCTCCCAAACGGAATAAAAGCTAAAGTTGAAATAGCCTTCATTCTATTTCACTTATTTGTGTCTACACATGTATATGTTTTGCAGAGACTCAAAGCTCTTGAGAATGGAGAAAATGAGGTGTCAATTTTGCATTGGACCCTATGGGAAAATGCATTAAACGCCTACTGCTCCGACGTTCAGCGACCGATAACATCCATCTTTACACTGTAAACGGTAATTACATAGGTACATGCCTGGGGCAAATAACAGCGCAAATAATTGTCCATGTGCAGAGTAATAAAGGAGCAAACTTTTATATATGGGCCTGCAGTGGAAGTTATTCTTAAAAGGTGACTTTCACGAATCGTTCTGAAACTGTGCTAAATTACAGATAATTCCCATATATTTCTTGGGAGAAAATGCCCTGAAATTCTCCTTTCTCCGTTGTCGAGATATTCGAGGGCAAAGTCGTGCAGTTTTCGACTTCCAGGGGCTATAACTCGAAAACTAGAGAACGAGAATTTTTGGCACATATGGTCAATTGAATGTTTATCCCAACCCTCTCATTTGGCACTAGTTTCAGCCCGAATTGTGCAAGTCACCTAAGGTCACGAATCGTCCCGAACGTGTAGCCCAAATTGTGAAAATTTCAAACCGCTACTGCTTGCTTGTATGAGTAGGTAGCCATCTGAAACTTAACATATATAAAGGTCATTAACATGTCTACATGCATGCACAATCTTATGTCAACTGATTGCATAACTTGCGAACTATAGGCCATCGAAATTTTTGTAAACAAAAGTTTGTGCGACATTAGCTCCCAAACGGAATAAAAGCTAAAGCTGAAATAGCCTTCATTCTATTTCACTTATTTGTGTCTACACATGTATATGTTTTGCAGAGACTCAAAGCTCTTGAGAATGGAGAAAATGAGGTGTCAATTTTGCATTGGACCCTATGGGAAAATGCATTAAACGCCTACTGCTCCGACGTTCAGCGACCGATAACATCCATCTTTACACTGTAAACGGTAATTACATAGGTACATGCCTGGGGCAAATAACAGCGCAAATAATTGTCCATGTGCAGAGTAATAAAGGAGCAAACTTTTATATATGGGCCTGCAGTTGAAGTTATTCTTAAAAGGTGACTTTCACGAATCGTTCTGAAACTGTGCTAAATTACAGATAATTCCCATATATTTCTTGGGAGAAAATGCCCTGAAATTCTCCTTTCTCCGTTGTCGAGATATTCGAGGGCAAAGTCGTGCAGTTTTCGACTTCCAGGGGCTATAACTCGAAAACTAGAGAACGAGAATTTTTGGCACATATGGTCAATTGAATGTTTATCCCAACCCTCTCATTTGGCACTAGTTTCAGCCAGAATTGTGCAAGTCACCTAAGGTCACGAATCGTCCCGAACGTGTAGCCCAAATTGTGAAAATTTCAAACCGCTACTGCTTGCTTGTATGAGTAGGTAGCCATCTGAAACTTGGCATATATAAAGGCCATTAACATATCTACATGCATGCACAATCTTATGTCAACTGATTGCATAACTTGCGAACTATAGGCCATCGAAATTTTTGTAAACAAAAGTTTGTGCGACTTTAGCTCCCAAACGGAATAAAAGCTAAAGCTGAAATAGCCTTCATTCTATTTCACTTATTTGTGTCTACACATGTATATGTTTTGCAGAGACTCAAAGCTCTTGAGAATGGAGAAAATGAGGTGTCAATTTTGCATTGGACCCCATGGGAAAATGCATTAAACGCCTACTGCTCCGACGTTCAGCGACCGATAACATCCATCTTTACACTGTAAACGGTAATTACATAGGTACATGCCTGGGGCAAATAACAGCGCAAATAATTGTCCATGTGCAGAGTAATAAAGGAGCAAACTTTTATATATGGGCCTGCAGTGGAAGTTATTCTTAAAAGGTGACTTTCACGAATCGTTCTGAAACTGTGCTAAATTACAGATAATTCCCATATATTTCTTGGGAGAAAATGCCCTGAAATTCTCCTTTCTCCGTTGTCGAGATATTCGAGGGCAAAGTCGTGCAGTTTTCGACTTCCAGGGGCTATAACTCGAAAACTAGAGAACGAGAATTTTTGGCACATATGGTCAATTGAATGTTTATCCCAACCCTCTCATTTGGCACTAGTTTCAGCCCGAATTGTGCAAGTCACCTAAGGTCACGAATCGTCCCGAACGTGTAGCCCAAATTGTGAAAATTTCAAACCGCTACTGCTTGCTTGTATGAGTAGGTAGCCATCTGAAACTTGGCATATATAAAGGTCATTAACATGTCTACATGCATGCACAATCTTATGTCAACTGATTGCATAACTTGCGAACTATAGGCCATCGAAATTTTTGTAAACAAAAGTTTGTGCGACTTTAGCTCCCAAACGGAATAAAAGCTAAAGCTGAAATAGCCTTCATTCTATTTCACTTATTTGTGTCTACACATGTATATGTTTTGCAGAGACTCAAAGCTCTTGAGAATGGAGAAAATGAGGTGTCAATTTTGCATTGGACCCTATGGGAAAATGCATTAAACGCCTACTGCTCCGACGTTCAGCGACCGATAACATCCATCTTTACACTGTAAACGGTAATTACATAGGTACATGCCTGGGGCAAATAACAGCGCAAATAATTGTCCATGTGCAGAGTAATAAAGGAGCAAACTTTTATATATGGGCCTGCAGTGGAAGTTATTCTTAAAAGGTGACTTTCACGAATCGTTCTGAAACTGTGCTAAATTACAGATAATTCCCATATATTTCTTGGGAGAAAATGCCCTGAAATTCTCCTTTCTCCGTTGTCGAGATATTCGAGGGCAAAGTCGTGCAGTTTTCGACTTCCAGGGGCTATAACTCGAAAACTAGAGAACGAGAATTTTTGGCACATATGGTCAATTGAATGTTTATCCCAACCCTCTCATTTGGCACTAGTTTCAGCCCGAATTGTGCAAGTCACCTAAGGTCACGAATCGTCCCGAACGTGTAGCCCAAATTGTGAAAATTTCAAACCGCTACTGCTTGCTTGTATGAGTAGGTAGCCATCTGAAACTTGGCATATATAAAGGTCATTAACATGTCTACATGCATGCACAATCTTATGTCAACTGATTGCATAACTTGCGAACTATAGGCCATCGAAATTTTTGTAAACAAAAGTTTGTGCGACTTTAGCTCCCAAACGGAATAAAAGCTAAAGCTGAAATAGCCTTCATTCTATTTCACTTATTTGTGTCTACACATGTATATGTTTTGCACAGACTCAAAGCTCTTGAGAATGGAGAAAATGAGGTGTCAATTTTGCATTGGACCGTATGGGAAAATGCATTAAACGCCTACTGCTCCGACGTTCAGCGACCGATAACATCCATCTTTACACTGTAAACGGTAATTACATAGGTACATGCCTGGGGCAAATAACAGCGCAAATAATTGTCCATGTGCAGAGTAATAAAGGAGCAAACTTTTATATATGGGCCTGCAGTGGAAGTTATTCTTAAAAGGTGACTTTCACGAATCGTTCTGAAACTGTGCTAAATTACAGATAATTCCCATATATTTCTTGGGAGAAAATGCCCTGAAATTCTCCTTTCTCCGTTGTCGAGATATTCGAGGGCAAAGTCGTGCAGTTTTCGACTTCCAGGGGCTATAACTCGAAAACTAGAGAACGAGAATTTTTGGCACATATGGTCAATTGAATGTTTATCCCAACCCTCTCATTTGGCACTAGTTTCAGCCCGAATTGTGCAAGTCACCTAAGGTCACGAATCGTCCCGAACGTGTAGCCCAAATTGTGAAAATTTCAAACCGCTACTGCTTGCTTGTATGAGTAGGTAGCCATCTGAAACTTGGCATATATAAAGGTCATTAACATGTCTACATGCATGCACAATCTTATGTCAACTGATTGCATAACTTGCGAAGTATAGGCCATCGAAATTTTTGTAAACAAAAGTTTGTGCGACTTTAGCTCCCAAACGGAATAAAAGCTAAAGCTGAAATAGCCTTCATTCTATTTCACTTATTTGTGCCTACACATGTATATGTTTTGCAGAGACTCAAAGCTCTTGAGAATGGAGAAAATGAGGTGTCAATTTTGCATTAGACCCAATGGGAAAATGCATTAAACGCCTACTGCTCCGACGTTCAGCGACCGATAACATCCATCTTTACACTGTAAACGGTAATTACATAGGTACATGCCTGGGGCAAATAACAGCGCAAATAATTGTCCATGTGCAGAGTAATAAAGGAGCAACCTTTTATATATGGGCCTGCAGTGGAAGTTATTCTTTAAAGGTGACTTTCACGAATCGTTCTGAAACTGTGCTAAATTACAGATAATTCCCATATATTTCTTGGGAGAAAATGCCCTGAAATTCTCCATTCTCCGTTGTCGAGATATTCGAGGGCAAAGTCGTGCAGTTTTCGACTTCCAGGGGCTATAACTCGAAAACTAGAGAACGAGAATTTTTGGCACATATGGTCAATTGAATGTTTATCCCAACCCTCTCATTTGGCACTAGTTTCAGCCCGAATTGTGCAAGTCACCTAAGGTCACGAATCGTCCCGAACGTGTAGCCCAAATTGTGAAAATTTCAAACCGCTACTGCTTGCTTGTATGAGTAGGTAGCCATCTGAAACTTGGCATATGTAAAGGTCATTAACATGTCTACATGCATGCACAATCTTATGTCAACTGATTGCATAACTTGCGAACTATAGGCCATCGAAATTTTTGTAAACAAAAGTTTGTGCGACTTTAGCTCCCAAACGGAATAAAAGCTAAAGCTGAAATAGCCTTCATTCTATTTCACTTATTTGTGTCTACACATGTATATGTTTTGCAGAGACTCAAAGCTCTTGAGAATGGAGAAAATGAGGTGTCAATTTTGCATTGGACCCTATGGGAAAATGCATTAAACGCCTACTGCTCCGACGTTCAGCGACCGATAACATCCATCTTTACACTGTAAACGGTAATTACATAGGTACATGCCTGGGGCAAATAACAGCGCAAATAATTGTCCATGTGCAGAGTAATAAAGGAGCAAACTTTTATATATGGGCCTGCAGTGGAAGTTATTCTTAAAAGGTGACTTACACGAATCGTTCTGAAACTGTGCTAAATTACAGATAATTCCCATATATTTCTTGGGAGAAAATGCCCTGAAATTCTCCTTTCTCCGTTGTCGAGATATTCGAGGGCAAAGTCGTGCAGTTTTCGACTTCCAGGGGCTATAACTCGAAAACTAGAGAACGAGAATTTTTGGCACATATGGTCAATTGAATGTTTATCCCAACCCTCTCATTTGGCACTAGTTTCAGCCCGAATTGTGCAAGTCACCTAAGGTCACGAATCGTCCCGAACGTGTAGCCCAAATTGTGAAAATTTCAAACCGCTACTGCTTGCTTGTATGAGTAGGTAGCCATCTGAAACTTGGCATATATAAAGGTCATTAACATGTCTACATGCATGCACAATCTTATGTCAACTGATTGCATAACTTGCGAACTATAGGCCATCGAAATTTTTGTTAACAAAAGTTTGTGCGACTTTAGCTCCCAAATGGAATAAAAGCTAAAGCTGAAATAGCCTTCATTCTATTTCACTTATTTGTGTCTACACATGTATATGTTTTGCAGAGACTCAAAGCTCTTGAGAATGGAGAAAATGAGGTGTCAATTTTGCATTGGACCGTATGGGAAAATGCATTAAACGCCTACTGCTCCGACGTTCAGCGACCGATAACATCCATCTTTACACTGTAAACGGTAATTACATAGGTACATGCCTGGGGCAAATAACAGCGCAAATAATTGTCCATGTGCAGAGTAATAAAGGAGCAAACTTTTATATATGGGCCTGCAGTGGAAGTTATTCTTAAAAGGTGACTTTCACGAATCGTTCTGAAACTGTGCTAAATTACAGATAATTCCCATATATTTCTTGGGAGAAAATGCCCTGAAATTCTCCTTTCTCCGTTGTCGAGATATTCGAGGGTATAGTCGTGCAGTTTTCGACTTCCAGGGGCTATAACTCGAAAACTAGAGAACGAGAATTTTTGGCACATATGGTCAATTGAATGTTTATCCCAACCCTCTCATTTGGCATTAGTTTCAGCCCGAATTGTGCAAGTCACCTAAGGTCACGAATCGTCCCGAACGTGTAGCCCAAATTGTGAAAATTTCAAACCGCTACTGCTTGCTTGTATGAGTAGGTAGCCATCTGAAACTTGGCATATATAAAGGTCATTAACATGTCTACATGCATGCACAATCTTATGTCAACTGATTGCATAACTTGCGAACTATAGGCCATCGAAATTTTTGTAAACAAAAGTTTGTGCGACTTTAGCTCCCAAACGGAATAAAAGCTAAAGCTGAAATAGCCTTCATTCTATTTCACTTATTTGTGTCTACACATGTATATGTTTTGCAGAGACTCAAAGCTCTTGAGAATGGAGAAAATGAGGTGTCAATTTTGCATTGGACCCTATGGGAAAATGCATTAAACGCCTACTGCTCCGACGTTCAGCGACCGATAACATCCATCTTTACACTGTAAACGGTAATTACATAGGTACATGCCTGGGGCAAATAACAGCGCAAATAATTGTCCATGTGCAGAGTAATAAAGGAGCAAACTTTTATATATGGGCCTGCAGTGGAAGTTATTCTTAAAAGGTGACTTTCACGAATCGTTCTGAAACTGTGCTAAATTACAGATAATTCCCATATATTTCTTGGGAGAAAATGCCCTGAAATTCTCCTTTCTCCGTTGTCGAGATATTCGAGGGTATAGTCGTGCAGTTTTCGACTTCCAGGGGCTATAACTCGAAAACTAGAGAACGAGATTTTTTGGCACATATGGTCAATTGAATGTTTATCCCAACCCTCTCATTTGGCACTAGTTTCAGCCCGAATTGTGCAACTCACCTAAGGTCACGAATTGTCCCGAACGTGTAGCCCAAATTGTGAAAATTTCAAACCGCTACTGCTTGCTTGTATGAGTAGGTAGCCATCTGAAACTTGGCATATATAAAGGTCATTAACATGTCTACATGCATGCACAATCTTATGTCAACTGATTGCATAACGTGCGAACTATAGGCCATCGAAATTTTTGTAAACAAAAGTTTGTGCGACTTTAGCTCCCAAACGGAATAAAAGCTAAAGCTGAAATAGCCTTCATTCTATTTCACTTATTTGTGTCTACACATGTTTATGTTTTGCAGAGACTCAAAGCTCTTGAGAATGGAGAAAATGAGGTGTCAATTTTGCATTGGACCCTATGGGAAAATGCATTAAACGCCTACTGCTCCGACGTTCAGCGACCGATAACATCCATCTTTACACTGTAAACGGTAATTACATAGGTACATGCCTGGGGCAAATAACAGCGCAAATAATTGTCCATGTGCAGAGTAATAAAGGAGCAAACTTTTATATATGGGCCTGCAGTGGAAGTTATTCTTAAAAGGTTACTTTCACGAATCGTTCTGAAACTGTGCTAAATTACAGATAATTCCCATATATTTCTTGGGAGAAAATGCCCTGAAATTCTCCTTTCTCCGTTGTCGAGATATTCGAGGGTATAGTCGTGCAGTTTTCGACTTCCAGGGGCTATAACTCGAAAACTAGAGAACGAGATTTTTTGGCACATATGGTCAATTGAATGTTTATCCCAACCCTCTCATTTGGCACTAGTTTCAGCCCGAATTGTGCAAGTCACCTAAGGTCACGAATCGTCCCGAACGTGTAGCCCAAATTGTGAAAATTTCAAACCGCTACTGCTTGCTTGTATGAGTAGGTAGCCATCTGAAACTTGGCATATATAAAGGTCATTAACATGTCTACATGCATGCACAATCTTATGTCAACTGATTGCATAACTTGCGAACTATAGACCATCGAAATTTTTGTAAACAAAAGTTTGTGCGACTTTAGCTCCCAAACGGAATAAAAGCTAAAGCTGAAATAGCCTTCATTCTATTTCACTTATTTGTGTCTACACATGTATATGTTTTGCAGAGACTCAAAGCTCTTGAGAATGGAGAAAATGAGGTGTCAATTTTGCATTGGACCCTATGGGAAAATGCATTAAACGCCTACTGCTCCGACGTTCAGCGACCGATAACATCCATCTTTACACTGTAAACGGTAATTACATAGGTACATGCCTGGGGCAAATAACAGCGCAAATAATTGTCCATGTGCAGAGTAATAAAGGAGCAAACTTTTATATATGGGCCTGCAGTGGAAGTTATTCTTAAAAGGTGACTTTCACGAATCGTTCTGAAACTGTGCTAAATTACAGATAATTCCCATATATTTCTTGGGAGAAAATGCCCTGAAATTCTCCTTTCTCCGTTGTCGAGATATTCGAGGGCAAAGTCGTGCAGTTTTCGACTTCCAGGGGCTATAACTCGAAAACTAGAGAACGAGAATTTTTGGCACATATGGTCAATTGAATGTTTATCCCAACCCTCTCATTTGGCACTAGTTTCAGCCCGAATTGTGCAAGTCACCTAAGGTCACGAATCGTCCCGAACGTGTAGCCCAAATTGTGAAAATTTCAAACCGCTACTGCTTGCTTGTATGAGTAGGTAGCCATCTGAAACTTGGCATATATAAAGGTCATTAACATGTCTACATGCATGCACAATCTTATGTCAACTGATCGCATAACTTGCGAACTAAAGGCCATCGAAATTTTTGTAAACAAAAGTTTGTGCGACTTTAGCTCCCAAACGGAATAAAAGCTAAAGCTGAAATAGCCTTCATTCTATTTCACTTATTTGTGTCTACACATGTATATGTTTTGCAGAGACTCAAAGCTCTTGAGAATGGAGAAAATGAGGTGTCAATTTTGCATTGGACCCTATGGGAAAATGCATTAAACGCCAACTGCTCCGACGTTCAGCGACCGATAACATCCATCTTTACACTGTAAACGGTAATTACATAGGTACATGCCTGGGGCAAATAACAGCGCAAATAATTGTCCATGTGCAGAGTAATAAAGGAGCAAACTTTTATATATGGGCCTGCAGTGGAAGTTATTCTTAAAAGGTGACTTTCACGAATCGTTCTGAAACTGTGCTAAATTACAGATAATTCCCATATATTTCTTGGGAGAAAATGCCCTGAAATTCTCCTTTCTCCGTTGTCGAGATATTCGAGGGCAAAGTCGTGCAGTTTTCGACTTCCAGGGGCTATAACTCGAAAACTAGAGAACGAGAATTTTTGGCACATATGGTCAATTGAATGTTTATCCCAACCCTCTCATTTGGCACTAGTTTCAGCCCGAATTGTGCAAGTCACCTAAGGTCACGAATCGTCCCGAACGTGTAGCCCAAATTGTGAAAATTTCAAACCGCTACTGCTTGCTTGTATGAGTAGGTAGCCATCTGAAACTTGGCATATATAAAGGTCATTAACATGTCTACATGCATGCACAATCTTATGTCAACTGATTGCATAACTTGCGAACTATAGGCCATCGAAATTTTTGTAAACAAAAGTTTGTGCGACTTTAGCTCCCAAACGGAATAAAAGCTAAAGCTGAAATAGCCTTCATTCTATTTCACTTATTTGTGTCTACACATGTATATGTTTTGCAGAGACTCAAAGCTCTTGAGAATGGAGAAAATGAGGTGTCAATTTTGCATTGGACCCTATGGGAAAATGCATTAAACGCCTACTGCTCCGACGTTCAGCGACCGATAACATCCATCTTTACACTGTAAACGGTAATTACATAGGTACATGCCTGGGGCAAATAACAGCGCAAATAATTGTCCATGTGCAGAGTAATAAAGGAGCAAACTTTTATATATGGGCCTGCAGTGGAAGTTATTCTTAAAAGGTGACTTTCACGAATCGTTCTGAAACTGTGCTAAATTACAGATAATTCCCATATATTTCTTGGGAGAAAATGCCCTGAAATTCTCCTTTCTCCGTTGTCGAGATATTCGAGGGTATAGTCGTGCAGTTTTCGACTTCCAGGGGCTATAACTCGAAAACTAGAGAACGAGATTTTTTGGCACATATGGTCAATTGAATGTTTATCCCAACCCTCTCATTTGGCACTAGTTTCAGCCCGAATTGTGCAACTCACCTAAGGTCACGAATTGTCCCGAACGTGTAGCCCAAATTGTGAAAATTTCAAACCGCTACTGCTTGCTTGTATGAGTAGGTAGCCATCTGAAACTTGGCATATATAAAGGTCATTAACATGTCTACATGCATGCACAATCTTATGTCAACTGATTGCATAACGTGCGAACTATAGGCCATCGAAATTTTTGTAAACAAAAGTTTGTGCGACTTTAGCTCCCAAACGGAATAAAAGCTAAAGCTGAAATAGCCTTCATTCTATTTCACTTATTTGTGTCTACACATGTTTATGTTTTGCAGAGACTCAAAGCTCTTGAGAATGGAGAAAATGAGGTGTCAATTTTGCATTGGACCCTATGGGAAAATGCATTAAACGCCTACTGCTCCGACGTTCAGCGACCGATAACATCCATCTTTACACTGTAAACGGTAATTACATAGGTACATGCCTGGGGCAAATAACAGCGCAAATAATTGTCCATGTGCAGAGTAATAAAGGAGCAAACTTTTATATATGGGCCTGCAGTGGAAGTTATTCTTAAAAGGTTACTTTCACGAATCGTTCTGAAACTGTGCTAAATTACAGATAATTCCCATATATTTCTTGGGAGAAAATGCCCTGAAATTCTCCTTTCTCCGTTGTCGAGATATTCGAGGGTATAGTCGTGCAGTTTTCGACTTCCAGGGGCTATAACTCGAAAACTAGAGAACGAGATTTTTTGGCACATATGGTCAATTGAATGTTTATCCCAACCCTCTCATTTGGCACTAGTTTCAGCCCGAATTGTGCAAGTCACCTAAGGTCACGAATCGTCCCGAACGTGTAGCCCAAATTGTGAAAATTTCAAACCGCTACTGCTTGCTTGTATGAGTAGGTAGCCATCTGAAACTTGGCATATATAAAGGTCATTAACATGTCTACATGCATGCACAATCTTATGTCAACTGATTGCATAACTTGCGAACTATAGACCATCGAAATTTTTGTAAACAAAAGTTTGTGCGACTTTAGCTCCCAAACGGAATAAAAGCTAAAGCTGAAATAGCCTTCATTCTATTTCACTTATTTGTGTCTACACATGTATATGTTTTGCAGAGACTCAAAGCTCTTGAGAATGGAGAAAATGAGGTGTCAATTTTGCATTGGACCCTATGGGAAAATGCATTAAACGCCTACTGCTCCGACGTTCAGCGACCGATAACATCCATCTTTACACTGTAAACGGTAATTACATAGGTACATGCCTGGGGCAAATAACAGCGCAAATAATTGTCCATGTGCAGAGTAATAAAGGAGCAAACTTTTATATATGGGCCTGCAGTGGAAGTTATTCTTAAAAGGTGACTTTCACGAATCGTTCTGAAACTGTGCTAAATTACAGATAATTCCCATATATTTCTTGGGAGAAAATGCCCTGAAATTCTCCTTTCTCCGTTGTCGAGATATTCGAGGGCAAAGTCGTGCAGTTTTCGACTTCCAGGGGCTATAACTCGAAAACTAGAGAACGAGAATTTTTGGCACATATGGTCAATTGAATGTTTATCCCAACCCTCTCATTTGGCACTAGTTTCAGCCCGAATTGTGCAAGTCACCTAAGGTCACGAATCGTCCCGAACGTGTAGCCCAAATTGTGAAAATTTCAAACCGCTACTGCTTGCTTGTATGAGTAGGTAGCCATCTGAAACTTGGCATATATAAAGGTCATTAACATGTCTACATGCATGCACAATCTTATGTCAACTGATCGCATAACTTGCGAACTAAAGGCCATCGAAATTTTTGTAAACAAAAGTTTGTGCGACTTTAGCTCCCAAACGGAATAAAAGCTAAAGCTGAAATAGCCTTCATTCTATTTCACTTATTTGTGTCTACACATGTATATGTTTTGCAGAGACTCAAAGCTCTTGAGAATGGAGAAAATGAGGTGTCAATTTTGCATTGGACCCTATGGGAAAATGCATTAAACGCCAACTGCTCCGACGTTCAGCGACCGATAACATCCATCTTTACACTGTAAACGGTAATTACATAGGTACATGCCTGGGGCAAATAACAGCGCAAATAATTGTCCATGTGCAGAGTAATAAAGGAGCAAACTTTTATATATGGGCCTGCAGTGGAAGTTATTCTTAAAAGGTGACTTTCACGAATCGTTCTGAAACTGTGCTAAATTACAGATAATTCCCATATATTTCTTGGGAGAAAATGCCCTGAAATTCTCCTTTCTCCGTTGTCGAGATATTCGAGGGCAAAGTCGTGCAGTTTTCGACTTCCAGGGGCTATAACTCGAAAACTAGAGAACGAGAATTTTTGGCACATATGGTCAATTGAATGTTTATCCCAACCCTCTCATTTGGCACTAGTTTCAGCCCGAATTGTGCAAGTCACCTAAGGTCACGAATCGTCCCGAACGTGTAGCCCAAATTGTAAAAAATTTCAAACCGCTACTGCTTGCTTGTATGAGTAGGTAGCCATCTGAAACTTGGCATATATAAAGGTCATTAACATGTCTACATGCATGCACAATCTTATGTCAACTGATTGCATAACTTGCGAACTATAGGCCATCGAAATTTTTGTGAACAAAAGTTTGTGCGACTTAAGCTCCTAAACGGAATATAAGCTAAAGCTGAAATAGCCTTCATTCTATTTCACTTATTTGTGTCTACACATGTATATGTTTTGCAGAGACTCAAAGCTCTTGAGAATGGAGAAAATGAGGTGTCAATTTTGCATTGGACCCTATGGGAAAATGCATTAAACGCCTACTGCTCCGACGTTCAGCGACCGATAACATCCATCTTTACACTGTAAACGGTAATTACATAGGTACATGCCTGGGGCAAATAACAGCGCAAATAATTGTCCATGTGCAGAGTAATAAAGGAGCAAACTTTTATATATGGGCCTGCAGTGGAAGTTATTCTTAAAAGGTGACTTTCACGAATTGTTCTGAAACTGTGCTAAATTACAGATAATTCCCATATATTTCTTGGGAGAAAATGCCCTGAAATTCTCCATTCTCCGTTGTCGAGATATTCGAGGGCAAAGTCGTGCAGTTTTCGACTTCCAGGGGCTTTAACTCGAAAACTAGAGAACGAGAATTTTTGGCACATATGGTCAATTGAATGTTTATCCCAACCCTCTCATTTGGCACTAGTTTCAGCCCGAATTGTGCAAGTCACCTAAGGTCACGAATCTTCCCGAACGTGTAGCCCAAATTGTGAAAATTTCAAACCGCTACTGCTTGCTTGTATGAGTATGTAGCCATCTGAAACTTGGCATATATAAAGGTCATTAACATGTCTACATGCATGCACAATCTTATGTCAACTGATTGCATAACTTGCGAACTATAGGCCATCGAAATTTTTGTAAACAAAAGTTTGTGCGACTTTAGCTCCCAAACGGAATAAAAGCTAAAGCTGAAATAGCCTTCAATTTATTTCACTTATTTGTGTCTACACATGTATATGTTTTGCAGAGACTCAAAGCTCTTGAGAATGGAGAAAATGAGGTGTCAATTTTGCATTGGACCCTATGGGAAAATGCATTAAACGCCTACTGCTCCGACGTTCAGCGACCGATAACATCCATCTTTACACTGTAAACGGTAATTACATAGGTACATGCCTGGGGCAAATAACAGCGCAAATAATTGTCCATGTGCAGAGTAATAAAGGAGCAAACTTTTATATATGGGCCTGCAGTGGAAGTTATTCTTAAAAGGTGACTTTCACGAATCGTTCTGAAACTGTGCTAAATTACAGATAATTCCCATATATTTCTTGGGAGAAAATGCCCTGAAATTCTCCTTTCTCCGTTGTCGAGATATTCGAAGGCAAAGTCGTGCAGTTTTCGACTTCCAGGGGCTATAACTCGAAAACTAGAGAACGAGAATTTTTGGCACATATGGTCAATTGAATGTTTATCCCAACCCTCTCATTTGGCACTAGTTTCAGCCCGAATTGTGCAAGTCACCTAAGGTCACGAATCGTCCCGAACGTGTAGCCCAAATTGTGAAAATTTCAAACCGCTACTGCTTGCTTGTATGAGTAGGTAGCCATCTGAAACTTGGCATATATAAAGGTCATTAACATGTCTACATGCATGCACAATCTTATGTCAACTGATTGCATAACTTGCGAACTATAGGCCATCGAAATTTTTGTAAACAAAAGTTTGTGCGACTTTAGCTCCCAAACGGAATAAAAGCTAAAGCTGAAATAGCCTTCATTCTATTTCACTTATTTGTGTCTACACATGTATATGTTTTGCAGAGACTCAAAGCTCTTGAGAATGGAGAAAATGAGGTGTCAATTTTGCATTGGACCCTATGGGAAAATGCATTAAACGCCTACTGCTCCGACGTTCAGCGACCGATAACATCCATCTTTACACTGTAAACGGTAATTACATAGGTACATGCCTGGGGCAAATAACAGCGCAAATAATTGTCCATGTGCAGAGTAATAAAGGAGCAAACTTTTATATATGGGCCTGCAGTGGAAGTTATTCTTAAAAGGTGACTTTCACGAATCGTTCTGAAACTGTGCTAAATTACAGATAATTCCCATATATTTCTTGGGAGAAAATGCCCTGAAATTCTCCTTTCTCCGTTGTCGAGATATTCGAGGGCAAAGTCGTGCAGTTTTCGACTTCCAGGGGCTATAACTCGAAAACTAGAGAACGAGAATTTTTGGCACATATGGTCAATTGAATGTTTATCCCAACCCTCTCATTTGGCACTAGTTTCAGCCCGAATTGTGCAAGTCACCTAAGGTCACGAATCGTCCCGAACGTGTAGCCCAAATTGTAAATATTTCAAACCGCTACTGCTTGCTTGTATGAGTAGGTAGCCATCTGAAACTTGGCATATATAAAGGTCATTAACATGTCTACATGCATGCACAATCTTATGTCAACTGATTGCATAACTTGCGAACTATAGGCCATCGAAATTTTTGTAAACAAAAGTTTGTGCGACTTTAGCTCCCAAACGGAATAAAAGCTAAAGCTGAAATAGCCTTCATTCTATTTTACTTATTTGTGTCTACACATGTATATGTTTTGCAGAGACTCAAAGCTCTTGAGAATGGAGAAAATGAGGTGTCAATTTTGCATTGGACCCTACGGGAAAATGCATTAAACGCCTACTGCTCCGACGTTCAGCGACCGATAACATCCATCTTTACACTGTAAACGGTAATTACATAGGTACATGCCTGGGGCAAATAACAGCGCAAATAATTGTCCATGTGCAGAGTAATAAAGGAGCAAACTTTTATATATGGGCCTGCAGTGGAAGTTATTCTTAAAAGGTGACTTTCACGAATCGTTCTGAAACTGTGCTAAATTACAGATAATTCCCATATATTTCTTGGGAGAAAATGCCCTGAAATTCTCCTTTCTCCGTTGTCGAGATATTCGAGGGCAAAGTCGTGCAGTTTTCGACTTCCAGGGGCTATAACTCGAAAACTAGAGAACGAGAATTTTTGGCACATATGGTCAATTGAATGTTTATCCCAACCCTCTCATTTGGCACTAGTTTCAGCCCGAATTGTGCAAGTCACCTAAGGTCACGAATCGTCCCGAACGTGTAGCCCAAATTGTGAAAATTTCAAACCGCTACTGCTTGCTTGTATGAGTAGGTAGCCATCTGAAACTTGGCATATATAAAGGTCATTAACATGTCTACATGCATGCACAATCTTATGTCAACTGATTGCATAACTTGCGAACTATAGGCCATCGACATTTTTGTAAACAAAAGTTTGTGCGACTTTAGCTCCCAAACGGAATAAAAGCTAAAGCTGAAATAGCCTTCATTCTATTTCACTTATTTGTGTCTACACATGTATATGTTTTGCAGAGACTCAAAGCTCTTGAGAATGGAGAAAATGAGGTGTCAATTTTGCATTGGACCCTATGGGAAAATGCATTAAACGCCTACTGCTCCGACGTTCAGCGACCGATAACATCCATCTTTACACTGTAAACGGTAATTACATAGGTACATGCCTGGGGCAAATAACAGCGCAAATAATTGTCCATGTGCAGAGTAATAAAGGAGCAAACTTTTACATATGGGCCTGCAGTGGAAGTTATTCTTAAAAGGTGACTTTCACGAATCGTTCTGAAACTGTGCTAAATTACAGATAATTCCCATATATTTCTTGGGAGAAAATGCCCTGAAATTCTCCTTTCTCCGTTGTCGAGATATTTGAGGGCAAAGTCGTGCAGTTTTCGACTTCCAGGGGCTATAACTCGAAAACTAGAGAACGAGAATTTTTGGCACATATGGTCAATTGAATTTTTATCCCAACCCTCTCATTTGGCACTAGTTTCAGCCCGAATTGTGCAAGTCACCTAAGGTCACGAATCGTCCCGAACGTGTAGCCCAAATTGTGAAAATTTCAAACCGCTACTGCTTGCTTGTATGAGTAGGTAGCCATCTGAAACTTGGCATATATAAAGGTCATTAACATGTCTACATGCATGCACAATCTTATGTCAACTGATTGCATAACTTGCGAACTATAGGCCATCGAAATTTTTGTAAACAAAAGTTTGTGCGACTTTAGCTCCCAAACGGAATAAAAGCTAAAGCTGAAATAGCCTTCATTCTATTTTACTTATTTGTGTCTACACATGTATATGTTTTGCAGAGACTCAAAGCTCTTGAGAATGGAGAAAATGAGGTGTCAATTTTGCATTGGACCCTATGGGAAAATGCATTAAACGCCTACTGCTCCGACGTTCAGCGACCGATAACATCCATCTTTACACTGTAAACGGTAATTTCATAGGTACATGCCTGGGGCAAATAACAGCGCAAATAATTGTCCATGTGCAGAGTAATAAAGGAGCAAACTTTTATATATGGGCCTGCAGTGGAAGTTATTCTTAAAAGGTGACTTTCACGAATCGTTCTGAAACTGTGCTAAATTACAGATAATTCCCATATATTTCTTGGGAGAAAATGCCCTGAAATTCTCCTTTCTCCGTTGTCGAGATATTCGAGGGCAAAGTCGTGCAGTTTTCGACTTCCAGGGGCTATAACTCGAAAACTAGAGAACGAGAATTTTTGGCACATATGGTCAATTGAATGTTTATCCCAACCCTCTCATTTGGCAGTAGTTTCAGCCCGAATTGTGCAAGTCACCTAAGGTCACGAATCGTCCCGAACGTGTAGCCCAAATTGTGAAAATTTCAAACCGCTACTGCTTGCTTGTATGAGTAGGTAGCCATCTGAAACTTGGCATATATAAAGGTCATTAACATGTCTACATGCATGCACAATCTTATGTCAACTGATTGCATAACTTGCGAACTATAGGCCATCGAAATTTTTGTAAACAAAAGTTTGTGCGACTTTAGCTCCCAAACGGAATAAAAGCTAAAGCTGAAATAGCCTTCATTCTATTTCACTTATTTGTGTCTACACATGTATATGTTTTGCAGAGACTCAAAGCTCTTGAGAATGGAGAAAATGAGGTGTCAATTTTGCATTGGACCCTATGGGAAAATGCATTAAACGCCTACTGCTCCGACGTTCAGCGACCGATAACATCCATCTTTACACTGTAAACGGTAATTACATAGGTACATGCCTGGGGCAAATAACAGCGCAAATAATTGTCCATGTGCAGAGTAATAAAGGAGCAAACTTTTATATATGGGCCTGCAGTGGAAGTTATTCTTAAAAGGTGACTTTCACGAATCGTTCTGAAACTGTGCTAAATTACAGATAATTCCCATATATTTCTTGGGAGAAAATGCCCTGAAATTCTCCTTTCTCCGTTGTCGAGATATTCGAGGGCAAAGTCGTGCAGTTTTCGACTTCCAGGGGCTATAACTCGAAAACTAGAGAACGAGAATTTTTGGCACATATGGTCAATTGAATGTTTATCCCAACCCTCTCATTTGGCACTAGTTTCAGCCCGAATTGTGCAAGTCACCTAAGGTCACGAATCGTCCCGAACGTGTAGCCCAAATTGTGAAAATTTCAAACCGCTACTGCTTGCTTGTATGAGTAGGTAGCCATCTGAAACTTGGCATATATAAAGGTCATTAACATGTCTACATGCATGCACAATCTTATGTCAACTGATTGCATAACTTGCGAACTATAGGCCATCGAAATTTTTGTAAACAAAAGTTTGTGCGACTTTAGCTCCCAAACGGAATAAAAGCTAAAGCTGAAATAGCCTTCATTCTATTTCACTTATTTGTGTCTACACATGTATATGTTTTGCAGAGACTCAAAGCTCTTGAGAATGGAGAAATGAGGTGTCAATTTTTGCATTGGACCCTATGGGAAAATGCATTAAACGCCTACTGCTCCGACGTTCAGCGACCGATAACATCCATCTTTACACTGTAAACGGTAATTACATAGGTACATGCCTGGGGCAAATAACAGCGCAAATAATTGTCCATGTGCAGAGTAATAAAGGAGCAAACTTTTATATATGGGCCTGCAGTGGAAGTTATTCTTAAAAGGTGACTTTCACGAATCGTTCTGAAACTGTGCTAAATTACAGATAATTCCCATATATTTCTTGGGAGAAAATGCCCTGAAATTCTCCTTTCTCCGTTGTCGAGATATTTGAGGGCAAAGTCGTGCAGTTTTCGACTTCCAGGGGCTATAACTCGAAAACTAGAGAACGAGAATTTTTGGCACATATGGTCAATTGAATGTTTATCCCAACCCTCTCATTTGGCACTAGTTTCAGCCCGAATTGTGCAAGTCACCTAAGGTCACGAATCGTCCCGAACGTGTAGCCCAAATTGTGAAAATTTCAAACCGCTACTGCTTGCTTGTATGAGTAGGTAGCCATCTGAAACTTGGCATATATAAAGGTCATTAACATGTCTACATGCATGCACAATCTTATGTCAACTGATTGCATAACTTGCGAACTATAGGCCATCGAAATTTTTGTAAACAAAAGTTTGTGCGACTTTAGCTCCCAAACGGAATAAAAGCTAAAGCTGAAATAGCCTTCATTCTATTTCACTTATTTGTGTCTACACATGTATATGTTTTGCACAGACTCAAAGCTCTTGAGAATGGAGAAAATGAGGTGTCAATTTTGCATTGGACCCTATGGGAAAATGCATTAAACGCCTACTGCTCCGACGTTCAGCGACCGATAACATCCATCGTTACACTATAAACGGTAATTACATAGGTACATGCCTGTGGCAAATAACAGCGCAAATAATTGTCCATGTGCAGAGTAATAAAGGAGCAAACTTTTATATATGGGCCTGCAGTGGAAGTTATTCTTAAAAGGTGACTTTCACGAATCGTTCTGAAACTGTGCTAAATTACAGATAATTCCCATATATTTCTTGGGAGAAAATGCCCTGAAATTCTCCTTTCTCCGTTGTCGAGATATTCGAGGGCAAAGTCGTGCAGTTTTCGACTTCCAGGAGCTATAACTCGAAAACTAGAGAACGAGAATTTTTGGCACATATGGTCAATTGAATGTTTATCCCAACCCTCTCATTTGGCACTAGTTTCAGCCCGAATTGTGCAAGTCACCTAAGGTCACGAATCGTCCCGAACGTGTAGCCCAAATTGTGAAAATTTCAAACCGCTACTGCTTGCTTGTATGAGTAGGTAGCCATCTAAAACTTGGCATATATAAAGGTCATTAACATGTCTACATGCATGCACAATCTTATGTCAACTGATTGCATAACTTGCGAACTATAGGCCATCGAAATTTTTGTAAACAAAAGTTTGTGCGACTTTAGCTCCCAAACGGAATAAAAGCCAAAGCTGAAATAGCCTTCATTCTATTTCACTTATTTGTGTCTACACATGTATATGTTTTGCAGAGACTCAAAGCTCTTGAGAATGGAGAAATGAGGTGTCAATTTTTGCATTGGACCCTATGGGAAAATGCATTAAACGCCTACTGCTCCGACGTTCAGCGACCGATAACATCCATCTTTACACTGTAAACGGTAATTACATAGGTACATGCCTGGGGCAAATAACAGCGCAAATAATTGTCCATGTGCAGAGTAATAAAGGAGCAAACTTTTATATATGGGCCTGCAGTGGAAGTTATTCTTAAAAGGTGACTTTCACGAATCGTTCTGAAACTGTGCTAAATTACAGATAATTCCCATATATTTCTTGGGAGAAAATGCCCTGAAATTCTCCTTTCTCCGTTGTCGAGATATTTGAGGGCAAAGTCGTGCAGTTTTCGACTTCCAGGGGCTATAACTCGAAAACTAGAGAACGAGAATTTTTGGCACATATGGTCAATTGAATGTTTATCCCAACCCTCTCATTTGGCACTAGTTTCAGCCCGAATTGTGCAAGTCACCTAAGGTCACGAATCGTCCCGAACGTGTAGCCCAAATTGTGAAAATTTCAAACCGCTACTGCTTGCTTGTATGAGTAGGTAGCCATCTGAAACTTGGCATATATAAAGGTCATTAACATGTCTACATGCATGCACAATCTTATGTCAACTGATTGCATAACTTGCGAACTATAGGCCATCGAAATTTTTGTAAACAAAAGTTTGTGCGACTTTAGCTCCCAAACGGAATAAAAGCTAAAGCTGAAATAGCCTTCATTCTATTTCACTTATTTGTGTCTACACATGTATATGTTTTGCACAGACTCAAAGCTCTTGAGAATGGAGAAAATGAGGTGTCAATTTTGCATTGGACCCTATGGGAAAATGCATTAAACGCCTACTGCTCCGACGTTCAGCGACCGATAACATCCATCGTTACACTATAAACGGTAATTACATAGGTACATGCCTGTGGCAAATAACAGCGCAAATAATTGTCCATGTGCAGAGTAATAAAGGAGCAAACTTTTATATATGGGCCTGCAGTGGAAGTTATTCTTAAAAGGTGACTTTCACGAATCGTTCTGAAACTGTGCTAAATTACAGATAATTCCCATATATTTCTTGGGAGAAAATGCCCTGAAATTCTCCTTTCTCCGTTGTCGAGATATTCGAGGGCAAAGTCGTGCAGTTTTCGACTTCCAGGAGCTATAACTCGAAAACTAGAGAACGAGAATTTTTGGCACATATGGTCAATTGAATGTTTATCCCAACCCTCTCATTTGGCACTAGTTTCAGCCCGAATTGTGCAAGTCACCTAAGGTCACGAATCGTCCCGAACGTGTAGCCCAAATTGTGAAAATTTCAAACCGCTACTGCTTGCTTGTATGAGTAGGTAGCCATCTAAAACTTGGCATATATAAAGGTCATTAACATGTCTACATGCATGCACAATCTTATGTCAACTGATTGCATAACTTGCGAACTATAGGCCATCGAAATTTTTGTAAACAAAAGTTTGTGCGACTTTAGCTCCCAAACGGAATAAAAGCTAAAGCTGAAATAGCCTTCATTCTATTTCACTTATTTGTGTCTACACATGTATATGTTTTGCAGAGACTCAAAGCTCTTGAGAATGGAGAAAATGAGGTGTCAATTTTGCATTGGACCCTATGGGAAAATGCATTAAACGCCTACTGCTCCGACGTTCAGCGACCGATAACATTCATCTTTACACTGTAAACTGTAATTACATAGGTACATGCCTGGGGCAAATAACAGCGCAAATAATTGTTTATGTGCAGAGTAATAAAGGAGCAAACTTTTATATATGGGCCTGCAGTGGAAGTTATTCTTAAAAGGTGACTTTCACGAATCGTTCTGAAACTGTGCTAAATTACAGATAATTCCCATATATTTCTTGGGAGAAAATGCCCTGAAATTCTCCTTTCTCCGTTGTCGAGATATTCGAGGGTAGAGTCGTGCAGTTTTCGACTTCCAGGGGCTATAACTCGAAAACTAGAGAACGAGAATTTTTGGCACATATGGTCAATTGAATGTTTATCCCAACCCTCTCATTTGGCACTAGTTTCAGCCCGAATTGTGCAAGTCACCTAAGGTCACGAATCGTCCCGAACGTGTAGCCCAAATTGTGAAAATTTCAAACCGCTACTGCTTGCTTGTATGAGTAGGTAGCCATCTGAAACTTGGCATATATAAAGGTCATTAACATGTCTACATGCATGCACAATCTTATGTCAACTGATTGCATAACTTGCGAACTATAGGCCATCGAAATTTTTGTAAACAAAAGTTTGTGCGACTTTAGCTCCCAAACGGAATAAAAGCTAAAGCTGAAATAGCCTTCATTCTATTTCACTTATTTGTGTCTACACATGTATATGTTTTGCAGAGACTCAAAGCTCTTGAGAATGGAGAAAATGAGGTGTCAATTTTGCATTGGACCCTATGGGAAAATGCATTAAACGCCTACTGCTCCGACGTTCAGCGACCGATAACATCCATCTTTACACTGTAAACGGTAATTACATAGGTACATGCCTGGGACAAATAACAGCGCAAATAATTGTCCATGTGCAGAGTAATAAAGGAGCAAACTTTTATATATGGGCCTGCAGTGGAAGTTATTCTTAAAAGGTGACTTTCACGAATCGTTCTGAAACTGTGCTAAATTACAGATAATTCCCATATATTTCTTGGGAGAAAATGCCCTGAAATTCTCCTTTCTCCGTTGTCGAGATATTCGAGGGCAGAGTCGTGCAGTTTTCGACTTCCAGGGGCTATAACTCGAAAACTAGAGAACGAGAATTTTTGACACATATGGTCAATTGAATGTTTATCCCAACCCTCTCATTTGGCACTAGTTTCAGCCCGAATTGTGCAAGTCACCTAAGGTCACGAATCGTCCCGAACGTGTAGCCCAAATTGTGAAAATTTCAAACCGCTACTGCTTGCTTGTATGAGTAGGTAGCCATCTGAAACTTGGCATATATAAAGGTCATTAACATGTCTACATGCATGCACAATCTTATGTCAACTGATTGCATAACTTGCGAACTATAGGCCATCAAAATGTTTGTAAACAAAAGTTTGTGCGACTTTAGCTCCCAAACGGAATAAAAGCTAAAGCTGAAATAGCCTTCATTCTATTTCACTTATTTGTGTCTACACATGTATATGTTTTGCACAGACTCAAAGCTCTTGAGAATGGAGAAAATGAGGTGTCAATTTTGCATTGGACCCTATGGGAAAATGCATTAAACGCCTACTGCTCCGACGTTCAGCGACCGATAACATCCATCGTTACACTATAAACGGTAATTACATAGGTACATGCCTGTGGCAAATAACAGCGCAAATAATTGTCCATGTGCAGAGTAATAAAGGAGCAAACTTTTATATATGGGCCTGCAGTGGAAGTTATTCTTAAAAGGTGACTTTCACGAATCGTTCTGAAACTGTGCTAAATTACAGATAATTCCCATATATTTCTTGGGAGAAAATGCCCTGAAATTCTCCTTTCTCCGTTGTCGAGATATTCGAGGGCAAAGTCGTGCAGTTTTCGACTTCCAGGAGCTATAACTCGAAAACTAGAGAACGAGAATTTTTGGCACATATGGTCAATTGAATGTTTATCCCAACCCTCTCATTTGGCACTAGTTTCAGCCCGAATTGTGCAAGTCACCTAAGGTCACGAATCGTCCCGAACGTGTAGCCCAAATTGTGAAAATTTCAAACCGCTACTGCTTGCTTGTATGAGTAGGTAGCCATCTAAAACTTGGCATATATAAAGGTCATTAACATGTCTACATGCATGCACAATCTTATGTCAACTGATTGCATAACTTGCGAACTATAGGCCATCGAAATTTTTGTAAACAAAAGTTTGTGCGACTTTAGCTCCCAAACGGAATAAAAGCTAAAGCTGAAATAGCCTTCATTCTATTTCACTTATTTGTGTCTACACATGTATATGTTTTGCAGAGACTCAAAGCTCTTGAGAATGGAGAAAATGAGGTGTCAATTTTGCATTGGACCCTATGGGAAAATGCATTAAACGCCTACTGCTCCGACGTTCAGCGACCGATAACATTCATCTTTACACTGTAAACTGTAATTACATAGGTACATGCCTGGGGCAAATAACAGCGCAAATAATTGTTTATGTGCAGAGTAATAAAGGAGCAAACTTTTATATATGGGCCTGCAGTGGAAGTTATTCTTAAAAGGTGACTTTCACGAATCGTTCTGAAACTGTGCTAAATTACAGATAATTCCCATATATTTCTTGGGAGAAAATGCCCTGAAATTCTCCTTTCTCCGTTGTCGAGATATTCGAGGGTAGAGTCGTGCAGTTTTCGACTTCCAGGGGCTATAACTCGAAAACTAGAGAACGAGAATTTTTGGCACATATGGTCAATTGAATGTTTATCCCAACCCTCTCATTTGGCACTAGTTTCAGCCCGAATTGTGCAAGTCACCTAAGGTCACGAATCGTCCCGAACGTGTAGCCCAAATTGTGAAAATTTCAAACCGCTACTGCTTGCTTGTATGAGTAGGTAGCCATCTGAAACTTGGCATATATAAAGGTCATTAACATGTCTACATGCATGCACAATCTTATGTCAACTGATTGCATAACTTGCGAACTATAGGCCATCGAAATTTTTGTAAACAAAAGTTTGTGCGACTTTAGCTCCCAAACGGAATAAAAGCTAAAGCTGAAATAGCCTTCATTCTATTTCACTTATTTGTGTCTACACATGTATATGTTTTGCAGAGACTCAAAGCTCTTGAGAATGGAGAAAATGAGGTGTCAATTTTGCATTGGACCCTATGGGAAAATGCATTAAACGCCTACTGCTCCGACGTTCAGCGACCGATAACATCCATCTTTACACTGTAAACGGTAATTACATAGGTACATGCCTGGGACAAATAACAGCGCAAATAATTGTCCATGTGCAGAGTAATAAAGGAGCAAACTTTTATATATGGGCCTGCAGTGGAAGTTATTCTTAAAAGGTGACTTTCACGAATCGTTCTGAAACTGTGCTAAATTACAGATAATTCCCATATATTTCTTGGGAGAAAATGCCCTGAAATTCTCCTTTCTCCGTTGTCGAGATATTCGAGGGCAGAGTCGTGCAGTTTTCGACTTCCAGGGGCTATAACTCGAAAACTAGAGAACGAGAATTTTTGACACATATGGTCAATTGAATGTTTATCCCAACCCTCTCATTTGGCACTAGTTTCAGCCCGAATTGTGCAAGTCACCTAAGGTCACGAATCGTCCCGAACGTGTAGCCCAAATTGTGAAAATTTCAAACCGCTACTGCTTGCTTGTATGAGTAGGTAGCCATCTGAAACTTGGCATATATAAAGGTCATTAACATGTCTACATGCATGCACAATCTTATGTCAACTGATTGCATAACTTGCGAACTATAGGCCATCAAAATGTTTGTAAACAAAAGTTTGTGCGACTTTAGCTCCCAAACGGAATAAAAGCTAAAGCTGAAATAGCCTTCATTCTATTTCACTTATTTGTGTCTACACATGTATATGTTTTGCACAGACTCAAAGCTCTTGAGAATGGAGAAAATGAGGTGTCAATTTTGCATTTGACCCTATTGGAAAATGCATTTAACGCCTACTGCTCCGACGTTCAGCGACCGATAACATCCATCTTTACACTGTAAACGGTAATTACATAGGTACATGCCTGGGGCAAATAACAGCGCAAATAATTGTCCATGTGCAGAGTAATAAAGGAGCAAACTTTTATATATGGGCCTGCAGTGGAAGTTATTCTTAAAAGGTGACTTTCACGAATCGTTCTGAAACTGTGCTAAATTACAGATAATTCCCATATATTTCTTGGGAGAAAATGCCCTGAAATTCTCCTTTCTCCGTTGTCGAGATATTCGAGGGCAAAGTCGTGCAGTTTTCGACTTCCAGGGGCTATAACTCGAAAACTAGAGAACGAGAATTTTTGGCACATATGGTCAATTGATTGTTTATCCCAACCCTCTCATTTGGCACTAGTTTCAGCCCGAATTGTGCAAGTCACCTAAGGTCACGAATCGTCCCGAACGTGTAGCCCAAATTGTGAAAATTTCAAACCGCTACTGCTTGCTTGTATGAGTAGGTAGCCATCTGAAACTTGGCATATATAAAGGTCATTAACATGTCTACATGCATGCACAATCTTATGTCAACTGATTGCATAACTTGCGAACTATAGGCCATCGAAATTTTTGTAAACAAAAGTTTGTGCGACTTTAGCTCCCAAACGGAATAAAAGCTAAAGCTGAAATAGCCTTCATTCTATTTCACTTATTTGTGTCTACACATGTATATGTTTTGCAGAGACTCAAAGCTCTTGAGAATGGAGAAAATGAGGTGTCAATTTTGCATTGGACCCTATGGGAAAATGCATTAAACGCCTACTGCTCCGACGTTCAGCGACCGATAACATCCATCTTTACACTGTAAACGGTAATTACATAGGTACATGCCTGGGGCAAATAACAGCGCAAATAATTGTCCATGTGCAGAGTAATAAAGGAGCAAACTTTTATATATGGGCCTGCAGTGGAAGTTATTCTTAAAAGGTGACTTTCACGAATCGTTCTGAAACTGTGCTAAATTACAGATAATTCCCATATATTTCTTGGGAGAAAATGCCCTGAAATTCTCCTTTCTCCGTTGTCGAGATATTCGAGGGCAAAGTCGTGCAGTTTTCGACTTCCAGGGGCTATAACTCGAAAACTAGAGAACGAGAATTTTTGGCACATATGGTCAATTGAATGTTTATCCCAACCCTCTCATTTGACACTAGTTTCACCCCGAATTGTGCTAGTCACCTAAGGTCACGAATCGTCCCGAACGTGTAGCCCAAATTGTGAAATTTCAAACCGCTTCTGCTTGCTTGTATGAGTAGGTAGCCATCTGAAACTTGGCATATATAAAGGTCATTAACATGTCTACATGCATGCACAATCTTATGTCAACTGATTGCATAACTTGCGAACTATAGGCCATCGAAATTTTTGTAAACAAAAGTTTGTGCGACTTTAGCTCCCAAACGGAATAAAAGCTAAAGCTGAAATAGCCTTCATTCTATTTCACTTATTTGTGTCTACACATGTATATGTTTTGCAGTGACTCAAAGCTCTTGAGAATGGAGAAAATGAGGTGTCAATTTTGCATTGGACCCTATGGGAAAATGCATTAAACGCCTACTGCTCCGACGTTCAGCGACCGATAACATCCATCTTTACACTGTAAACGGTAATTACATAGGTACATGCCTGGGGCAAATAACAGCGCAAATGATTGTCCATGTGCAGAGTAATAAAGGAGCAAACTTTTATATATGGGCCTGCAGTGGAAGTTATTCTTAAAAGGTGACTTTCACGAATCGTTCTGAAACTGTGCTAAATTACAGATAATTCCCATATATTTCTTGGGAGAAAATGCCCTGAAATTCTCCTTTCTCCGTTGTCGAGATATTCGAGGGCAAAGTCGTGCAGTTTTCGACTTCCAGGGGCTATAACTCGAAAACTAGAGAACGAGAATTTTTGGCACATATGGTCAATTGAATGTTTATCCCAACCCTCTCATTTGGCACTAGTTTCAGCCCGAATTGTGCAAGTCACCTAAGGTCACGAATCGTCCCGAACGTGTAGCCCAAATTGTGAAAATTTCAAACCGCTACTGCTTGTTTGTATGAGAAGGTAGCCATCTGAAACTTGGCATATATAAAGGTCATTAACATGTCTACATGCATGCACAATCTTATGTCAACTGATTGTATAACTTGCGAACTATAGGCCATCGAAATTTTTGTAAACAAAAGTTTGTGCGACTTTAGCTCCCAAACGGAATAAAAGCTAAAGCTGAAATAGCCTTCATTCTATTTCACTTATTTGTGTCTACACATGTATATGTTTTGCAGAGACTCAAAGCTCTTGAGAATGGAGAAAATGAGGTGTCAATTTTGCATTGGACCCTATGGGAAAATGCATTAAACGCCTACTGCTCCGACGTTCAGCGACCGATAACATCCATCTTTACACTGTAAACGGTAATTACATAGGTACATGCCTGGGGCAAATAACAGCGCAAATAATTGTCCATGTGCAGAGTAATAAAGGAGCAAACTTTTATATATGGGCCTGCAGTGGAAGTTATTCTTAAAAGGTGACTTTCACGAATCGTTCTGAAACTGTGCTAAATTACAGATAATTCCCATATATTTCTTGGGAGAAAATGCCCTGAAATTCTCCTTTCTCCGTTGTCGAGATATTCGAGGGCAAAGTCGTGCAGTTTTCGACTTCCAGGGGCTATAACTCGAAAACTAGAGAACGAGAATTTTTGGCACATATGGTCAATTGAATGTTTATCCCAACCCTCTCATTTGGCACTAGTTTCAGCCCGAATTGTGCAAGTCACCTAAGGTCACGAATCGTCCCGAACGTGTAGCCCAAATTGTGAAAATTTCAAACCGCTACTGCTTGCTTGTATGAGTAGGTAGCCATCTGAAACTTGGCATATATAAAGGTCATTAACATGTCTACATGCATGCGCAATCTCATGTCAACTGATCGCATAACTTGCGAACTATAGGCCATCGAAATTTTTGTATACAAAAGTTTGTGCGACTTTAGCTCCCAAACGGAATAAAAGCTAAAGCTGAAATAGCCTTCATTCTATTTCACATATTTGTGTCTACACATGTATATGTTTTGCAGAGACTCAAAGCTCTTGAGAATGGAGAAAATGAGGTGTCAATTTTGCATTGGACCCTATGGGAAAATGCATTAAACGCTTACTGCTCCGACGTTCAGCGACCGATAACATCCATCTTTACACTGTAAACGGTAATTACATAGGTACATGCCTGGGGCAAATAACAGCGCAAATAATTGTCCATGTGCAGAGTAATAAAGGAGCAAACTTTTATATATGGGCCTGCAGTGGAAGTTATTCTTAAAAGGTGACTTTCACGAATCGTTCTGAAACTGTGCTAAATTACAGATAATTCCCATATATTTCTTGGGAGAAAATGCCCTGAAATTCTCCTTTCTCCGTTGTCGAGATATTCGAGGGCAAAGTCGTGCAGTTTTCGACTTCCAGGGGCTATGACTTGAAAACTAGAGAACGAGAATTTTTGGCACATATGGTCAATTGAATGTTTATCCCAACCCTCTCATTTGGCACTAGTTTCAGCCCGAATTGTGCAAGTCACCTAAGGTCACGAATCGTCCCGAACGTGTAGCCCAAATTGTGAAAATTTCAAACCGCTACTGCTTGCTTGTATGAGTAGGTAGCCATCTGAAACTTGGCATATATAAAGGTCATTAACATGTCTACATGCATGCACAATCTTATGTCAACTGATTGCATAACTTGCGAACTATAGGCCATCGAAGTTTTTGTAAACAAAAGTTTGTGCGACTTTAGCTCCCAAACGGAATAAAAGCTAAAGCTGAAATAGCCTTCATTCTATTTCACTTATTTGTGTCTACACATGTATATGTTTTGCAGAGACTCAAAGCTCTTGAGAATGGAGAAAATGAGGTGTCAATTTTGCATTGGACCCTATGGGAAAATGCATTAAACGCCTACTGCTCCGACGTTCAGCGACCGATAACATCCATCTTTACACTGTAAACGGTAATTACATAGGTACATGCCTGGGGCAAATAACAGCGCAAATAATTGTCCATGTGCAGAGTAATAAAGGAGCAAACTTTTATATATGGGCCTGCAGTGGAAGTTATTCTTAAAAGGTGACTTTCACGAATCGTTCTGAAACTGTGCTAAATTACAGATAATTCCCATATATTTCTTGGGAGAAAATGCCCTGAAATTCTCCTTTCTCCGTTGTCGAGATATTCGAGGGCAAAGTCGTGCAGTTTTCGACTTCCAGGGGCTATAACTCGAAAACTAGAGAACGAGAATTTTTGGCACATATGGTCAATTGAATGTTTATCCCAACCCTCTCATTTGGCACTAGTTTCAGCCCGAATTGTGCAAGTCACCTAAGGTCACGAATCGTCCCGAACGTGTAGCCCAAATTGTGAAAATTTCAAACCGCTACTGCTTGCTTGTATGAGTAGGTAGCCATCTGAAACTTGGCATATATAAAGGTCATTAACATGTCTACATGCATGCACAATCTTATGTCAACTGATTGCATAACTTGCGAACTATAGGCCATCGAAATTTTTGTAAACAAAAGTTTGTGCGACTTTAGCTCCCAAACGGAATAAAAGCTAAAGCTGAAATAGCCTTCATTCTATTTCACTTATTTGTGTCTACACATGTATATGTTTTGCAGAGACTCAAAGCTCTTGAGAATGGAGAAAATGAGGTGTCAATTTTGCATTGGACCCTATGGGAAAATGCATTAAACGCCTACTGCTCCGACGTTCAGCGACCGATAACATCCATCTTTACACTGTAAACGGTAATTACATAGGTACATGCCTGGGGCAAATAACAGCGCAAATAATTGTCCATGTGCAGAGTAATAAAGGAGCAAACTTTTATATATGGGCCTGCAGTGGAAGTTATTCTTAAAAGGTGACTTTCACGAATCGTTCTGAAACTGTGCTAAATTACAGATAATTCCCATATATTTCTTGGGAGAAAATGCCCTGAAATTCTCCTTTCTCCGTTGTCGAGATATTCGAGGGCAAAGTCGTGCAGTTTTCGACTTCCAGGGGCTATAACTTGAAAACTAGAGAACGAGAATTTTTGGCACATATGGTCAATTGAATGTTTATCCCAACCCTCTCATTTGGCACTAGTTTCAGCCCGAATTGTGCAAGTCACCTAAGGTCACGAATCGTCCCGAACGTGTAGCCCAAATTGTGAAAATTTCAAACCGCTACTGCTTGCTTGTATGAGTAGGTAGCCATCTGAAACTTGGCATATATAAAGGTCATTAACATGTCTACATGCATGCACAATCTTATGTCAACTGATTGCATAACTTGCGAACTATAGGCCATCGAAATTTTTGTAAACAAAAGTTTGTGCGACTTTAGCTCCCAAACGGAATAAAAGCTAAAGCTGAAATAGCCTTCATTCTATTTCACTTATTTGTGTCTACACATGTATATGTTTTGCAGAGACTCAAAGCTCTTGAGAATGGAGAAAATGAGGTGTCAATTTTGCATTGGACCCTATGGGAAAATGCATTAAACGCCTACTGCTCCGACGTTCAGCGACCGATAACATCCATCTTTACACTGTAAACGGTAATTACATAGGTACATGCCTGGGGCAAATAACAGCGCAAATAATTGTCCATGTGCAGAGTAATAAAGGAGCAAACTTTTATATATGGGCCTGCAGTGGAAGTTATTCTTAAAAGGTGACTTTCACGAATCGTTCTGAAACTGTGCTAAATTACAGATAATTCCCATATATTTCTTGGGAGAAAATGCCCTGAAATTCTCCTTTCTCCGTTGTCGAGATATTCGAGGGCAAAGTCGTGCAGTTTTCGACTTCCAGGGGCTATAACTCGAAAACTAGAGAACGAGAATTTTTGGCACATATGGTCAATTGAATGTTTATCCCAACCCTCTCATTTGGCACTAGTTTCAGCCCGAATTGTGCAAGTCACCTAAGGTCACGAATCGTCCCGAACGTGTAGCCCAAATTGTGAAAATTTCAAACCGCTACTGCTTGCTTGTATGAGTAGGTAGCCATCTGAAACTTGGCATATATAAAGGTCATTAACATGTCTACATGCATACACAATCTTATGTCAACTGATTGCATAACTTGCGAACTATAGGCCATCGAAATTTTTGTAAACAAAAGTTTGTGCGACTTTAGCTCCCAAACGGAATAAAAGCTAAAGCTGAAATAGCCTTCATTCTATTTCACTTATTTGTGTCTACACATGTATATGTTTTGCAGAGACTCAAAGCTCTTGAGAATGGAGAAAATGAGGTGTCAATTTTGCATTGGACCCTATGGGAAAATGCATTAAACGCCTACTGCTCCGACGTTCAGCGACCGATATCATCCATCTTTACACTGTAAACGGTAATTACATAGGTACATGCCTGGGGCAAATAACAGCGCAAATAATTGTCCATGTGCAGAGTAATAAAGGAGCAAACTTTTATATATGGGCCTGCAGTGGAAGTTATTCTTAAAAGGTGACTTTCACGAATCGTTCTGAAATTGTGCTAAATTACAGATAATTCCCATATATTTCTTGGGAGAAAATGCCCTGAAATTCTCCTTTCTCCGTTGTCGAGATATTCGAGGGCAAAGTCGTGCAGTTTTCGACTTCCAGGGGCTATAACTCGAAAACTAGAGAACGAGAATTTTTGGCACATATGGTCAATTGAATGTTTATCCCAACCCTCTCATTTGGCACTAGTTTCAGCCCGAATTGTGCAAGTCACCTAAGGTCACGAATCGTCCCGAACGTGTAGCCCAAATTGTGAAAATTTCAAACCGCTACTGCTTGCTTGTATGAGTAGGTAGCCATCTGAAACTTGGCATATATAAAGGTCATTAACATGTCTACATGCATGCACAATCTTATGTCAACTGATTGCATAACTTGCGAACTATAGGCCATCGAAATTTTTGTAAACAAAAGTTTGTGCGACTTTAGCTCCCAAACGGAATAAAAGCTAAAGCTGAAATAGCCTTCATTCTATTTCACTTATTTGTGTCTACACATGTATATGTTTGCAGAGACTCAAAGCTCTTGAGAATGGAGAAAATGAGGTGTCAATTTTGCATTGGACCCTATGGGAAAATGCATTAAACGCCTACTGCTCCGACGTTCAGCGACCGATAACATCCATCTTTACACTGTAAACGGTAATTAAATAGGTACATGCCTGGGGCAAATAACAGCGCAAATAATTGTCCATGTGCAGAGTAATAAAGGAGCAAACTTTTATATATGGGCCTGCAGTGGAAGTTATTCTTAAAAGGTGACTTTCACGAATCGTTCTGAAACTGTGCTAAATTACAGATAATTCCCATATATTTCTTGGGAGAAAATGCCCTGAAATTCTCCTTTCTCCGTTGTCGAGATATTCGAGGGCAAAGTCGTGCAGTTTTCGACTTCCAGGGGCTATAACTCGAAAACTAGAGAACGAGAATTTTTGGCACATATGGTCAATTGAATGTTTATCCCAACCCTCTCATTTGGCACTAGTTTCAGCCCGAATTGTGCAAGTCACCTAAGGTCACGAATCGTCCCGAACGTGTAGCCCAAATTGTGAAAATTTCAAACCGCTACTGCTTGCTTGTATGAGTAGGTAGCCATCTGAAACTTGGCATATATAAAGGTCATTAACATGTCTACATGCATGCACAATCTTATGTCAACTGATTGCATAACTTGCGAACTATAGGCCATCGAAATTTTTGTAAACAAAAGTTTGTGCGACTTTAGCTCCCAAACGGAATAAAAGCTAAAGCTGAAATAGCCTTCATTCTATTTCACTTATTTGTGTCTACACATGTATATGTTTTGCAGAGACTCAAAGCTCTTGAGAATGGAGAAAATGAGGTGTCAATTTTGCATTGGGCCCTATGGGAAAATGCATTAAACGCCTACTGCTCCGACGTTCAGCGACCGATAACATCCATCTTTACACTGTAAACGGTAATTACATAGGTACATGCCTGGGGCAAATAACAGCGCAAATAATTGTCCAAGTGCAGAGTAATAAAGGAGCAAACTTATATATATGGGCCTGCAGTGGAAGTTATTCTTAAAAGGTGACTTTCACGAATCGTTCTGAAACTGTGCTAAATTACAGATAATTCCCATATATTTCTTGGGAGAAAATGCCCCGAAATTCTCCTTTCTCCGTTGTCGAGATATTCGAGGGCAAAGTCGTGCAGTTTTCGACTACCAGGGGCTATAACTCGAAAACTAGAGAACGAGAATTTTTGGCACATATGGTCAATTGAATGTTTATCCCAACCCTCTCATTTGGCACTAGTTTCAGCCCGAATTGAGCAAGTCACCTAAGGTCACGAATCGTCCCGAACGTGTAGCCCAAATTGTGAAAATTTCAAACCGCTACTGCTTGCTTGTATGAGTAGGTAGCCATCTGAAACTTGGCATATATAAAGGTCATTAACATGTCTACATGCATGCACAATCTTATGTCAACTGATTGCATAACTTGCGAACTATAGGCCATCGAAATTTTTGTAAACAAAAGTTTGTGCGACTTTAGCTCCCAAACGGAATAAAAGCTAAAGCTGAAATAGCCTCCATTCTATTTCACTTATTTGTGTCTACACATGTATATGTTTTGCAGAGACTCAAAGCTCTTGAGAATGGAGAAAATGAGGTGTCAATTTTGCATTGGACCCTATGGGAAAATGCATTAAACGCCTACTGCTCCGACGTTCAGCGACCGATAACATCCATCTTTACACTGTAAACGGTAATTACATAGGTACATGCCTGGGGCAAATAACAGCGCAAATAATTGTCCATGTGCAGAGTAATAAAGGAGCAAACTTTTATATATGGGCCTGCAGTGGAAGTTATTCTTAAAAGGTGACTTTCACGAATCGTTCTGAAACTGTGTTAAATTACAGATAATTCCCATATATTTCTTGGGAGAAAATGCCCTGAAATTCTCCTTTCTCCGTTGTCGAGATATTCGAGGGCAAAGTCGTGCAGTTTTCGACTTCCAGGGGCTATAACTCGAAAACTAGAGAACGAGAATTTTTGGCACATATGGTCAATTGAATGTTTATCCCAACCCTCTCATTTGGCACTAGTTTCAGCCCGAATTGTGCAAGTCACCTAAGGTCACGAATCGTCCCGAACGTGTAGCCCAAATTGTGAAAATTTCAAACCGCTACTGCTTGCTTGTATGAGTAGGTAGCCATCTGAAACTTGGCATATATAAAGGTCATTAACATGTCTACATGCATGCACAATCTTATGTCAACTGATTGCATAACTTGCGAACTATAGGCCATCGAAATTTTTGTAAACAAAAGTTTGTGCGACTTTAGCTCCCAAACGGAATAAAAGCTAAAGCTGAAATAGCCTTCATTCTATTTCACTTATTTGTGTCTACACATGTATATGTTTTGCAGAGACTCAAAGCTCTTGAGAATGGAGAAAATGAGGTGTCAATTTTGCATTGGACCCTATGGGAAAATGCATTAAACGCCTACTGCTCCGACGTTCAGCGACCGATAACATCCATCTTTACACTGTAAACGGTAATTACATAGGTACATGCCTGGGGCAAATAACAGCGCAAATAATTGTCCATGTGCAGAGTAATAAAGGAGCAAACTTTTATATATGGGCCTGCAGTGGAAGTTATTCTTAAAAGGTGACTTTCACGAATCGTTCTGAAACTGTGCTAAATTACAGATAATTCCCATATATTTCTTGGGAGAAAATGCCCTGAAATTCTCCTTTCTCCGTTGTCGAGATATTCGAGGGCAAAGTCGTACAGTTTTCGACTTCCAGGGGCTATAACTCGAAAACTAGAGAACGAGAATTTTTGGCACATATGGTCAATTGAATGTTTATCCCAACCCTCTCATTTGGCACTAGTTTCAGCCCGAATTGTGCAAGTCACCTAAGGTCACGAATCGTCCCGAACGTGTAGCCCAAATTGTGAAAATTTCAAACCGCTACTGCTTGCTTGTATGAGTAGGTAGCCATCTGAAACTTGGCATATATAAAGGTCATTAACATGTCTACATGCATGCACAATCTTATGTCAACTGATTGCATAACTTGCGAACTATAGGCCATCGAAATTTTTGTAAACAAAAGTTTGTGCGACTTTAGCTCCCAAACGGAATAAAAGCTAAAGCTGAAATAGCCTTCATTCTATTTCACTTATTTGTGTCTACACATGTATATGTTTTGCAGAGACTCAAAGCTCTTGAGAATGGAGAAAATGAGGTGTCAATTTTGCATTGGACCCTATGGGAAAATGCATTAAACGCCTACTGCTACGACGTTCAGCGACCGATAACATCCATCTTTACACTGTAAACGGTAATTAAATAGGTACATGCCTGGGGCAAATAACAGCGCAAATAATTGTCCATGTGCAGAGTAATAAAGGAGCAAACTTTTATATATGGGCCTGCAGTGGAAGTTATTCTTAAAAGGTGACTTTCACGAATCGTTCTGAAACTGTGCTAAATTACAGATAATTCCCATATATTTCTTGGGAGAAAATGCCCTGAAATTCTCCTTTCTCCGTTGTCGAGATATTCGAGGGCAAAGTCGTGCAGTTTTCGACTTCCAGGGGCTATAACTCGAAAACTAGAGAACGAGAATTTTTGGCACATATGGTCAATTGAATGTTTATCCCAACCCTCTCATTTGGCACTAGTTTCAGCCCGAATTGTGCAAGTCACCTAAGGTCACGAATCGTCCCGAACGTGTAGCCCAAATTGTGAAAATTTCAAACCGCTACTGCTTGCTTGTATGAGTAGGTAGCCATCTGAAACTTGGCATATATAAAGGTCATTAACATGTCTACATGCATGCACAATCTTATGTCAACTGATTGCATAACTTGCGAACTATAGGCCATCGAAATTTTTGTAAACAAAAGTTTGTGCGACTTTAGCTCCCAAACGGAATAAAAGCTAAAGCTGAAATAGCCTTCATTCTATTTCACTTATTTGTGTCTACACATGTATATGTTTTGCAGAGACTCAAAGCTCTTGAGAATGGAGAAAATGAGGTGTCAATTTTGCATTGGACCCTATGGGAAAATGCATTAAACGCCTACTGCTCCGACGTTCAGCGACCGATAACATCCATCTTTACACTGTAAACGGTAATTACATAGGTACATGCCTGGGGCAAATAACAGCGCAAATAATTGTCCAAGTGCAGAGTAATAAAGGAGCAAACTTATATATATGGGCCTGCAGTGGAAGTTATTCTTAAAAGGTGACTTTCACGAATCGTTCTGAAACTGTGCTAAATTACAGATAATTCCCATATATTTCTTGGGAGAAAATGCCCCGAAATTCTCCTTTCTCCGTTGTCGAGATATTCGAGGGCAAAGTCGTGCAGTTTTCGACTACCAGGGGCTATAACTCGAAAACTAGAGAACGAGAATTTTTGGCACATATGGTCAATTGAATGTTTATCCCAACCCTCTCATTTGGCACTAGTTTCAGCCCGAATTGTGCAAGTCACCTAAGGTCACGAATCGTCCCGAACGTGTAGCCCAAATTGTGAAAATTTCAAACCGCTACTGCTTGCTTGTATGAGTAGGTAGCCATCTGAAACTTGGCATGTATAAAGGTCATTAACATGTCTACATGCATGCACAATCTTATGTCAACTGATTGCATAACTTGCGAACTATAGGCCATCGAAATTTTTGTAAACAAAAGTTTGTGCGACTTTAGCTCCCAAACGGAATAAAAGCTAAAGCTGAAATAGCCTTCATTCTATTTCACTTATTTGTGTCTACACATGTATATGTTTTGCAGAGACTCAAAGCTCTTGAGAATGGAGAAAATGAGGTGTCAATTTTGCATTGGACCCTATGGGAAAATGCATTAAACGCCTACTGTTCCGACGTTCAGCAACCGATAACATCCATCTTTACACTGTAAACGGTAATTACATAGGTACATGCCTGGGGCAAATAACAGCGCAAATAATTGTCCATGTGCAGAGTAATAAAGGAGCAAACTTTTATATATGGGCCTGCAGTGGAAGTTATTCTTAAAAGGTGACTTTCACGAATCGTTCTGAAACTGTGCTAAATTACAGATAATTCCCATATATTTCTTGGGAGAAAATGCCATGAAATTCTCCTTTCTCCGTTGTCGAGATATTCGAGGGCAAAGTCGTGCAGTTTTCGACTTCCAGGGGCTATAACTCGAAAACTAGAGAACGAGAATTTTTGGCACATATGGTCAATTGAATGTTTATCCCAACCCTCTCATTTGGCACTAGTTTCAGCCCGATTTGTGCAAGTCACCTAAGGTCACGAATCGTCCCGAACGTGTAGCCCAAATTGTGAAAATTTCAAACCGCTACTGCTTGCTTGTATGAGTAGGTAGCCATCTGAAACTTGGCATATATAAAGGTCATTAACATGTCTACATGCATGCACAATCTTATGTCAACTGATTGCATAACTTGCGAACTATAGGCCATCGAAATTTTTGTAAACAAAAGTTTGTGCGACTTTAGCTCCCAAACGGAATAAAAGCTAAAGCTGAAATAGCCTTCATTCTATTTCACTTATTTGTGTCTACACATGTATATGTTTTGCAGAGACTCAAAGCTCTTGAGAATGGAGAAAATGAGGTGTCAATTTTGCATTGGACCCTATGGGAAAATGCATTAAACGCCTACTGCTCCGACGTTCAGCGACCGATAACATCCATCTTTACACTGTAAACGGTAATTACATAGGTACATGCCTGGGGCAAATAACAGCGCAAATAATTGTCCATGTGCAGAGTAATAAAGGAGCAAACTTTTATATATGGGCCTGCAGTGGAAGTTATTCTTAAAAGGTGACTTTCACGAATCGTTCTGAAACTGTGCTAAATTACAGATAATTCCCATATATTTCTTGGGAGAAAATGCCATGAAATTCTCCTTTCTCCGTTGTCGAGATATTCGAGGGCAAAGTCGTGCAGTTTTCGACTTCCAGGGGCTATAACTCGAAAACTAGAGAACGAGAATTTTTGGCACATATGGTCAATTGAATGTTTACATCAACCCTCTCATTTGGCACTAGTTTCAGCCCGAATTGTGCAAGTCACCTAAGGTCACGAATCGTCCCGAACGTGTAGCCCAAATTGTGAAAATTTCAAACCGCTACTGCTTGCTTGTATGAGTAGGTAGCCATCTGAAACTTGGCATATATAAAGGTCATTAACATGTCTACATGCATGCACAATCTTATGTCAACTGATTGCATAACTTGCGAACTATAGGCCATCGAAATTTTTGTAAACAAAAGTTTGTGCGACTTTAGCTCCCAAACGGAATAAAAGCTAAAGCTGAAATAGCCTTCATTCTATTTCACTTATTTGTGTCTACACATGTATATGTTTTGCAGAGACTCAAAGCTCTTGAGAATGGAGAAAATGAGGTGTCAATTTTGCATTGGACCCTATGGGAAATGCATTAAACGCCTACTGCTCCGACGTTCAGCGACCGATAACATCCATCTTTACACTGTAAACGGTAATTACATAGGTACATGCCTGGGGCAAATAACAGCGCAAATAATTGTCCATGTGCAGAGTAATAAAGGAGCAAACTTTTATATATGGGCCTGCAGTGGAAGTTATTCTTAAAAGGTGACTTTCACGAATCGTTCTGAAACTGTGCTAAATTACAGATAATTCCCATATATTTCTTGGGAGAAAATGCCCTGAAATTCTCCTTTCTCCGTTGTCGAGATATTCGAGGGCAAAGTCGTGCAGTTTTCGACTTCCAGGGGCTATAACTCGAAAACTAGAGAACGAGAATTTTTGGCACATATGGTCAATTGAATGTTTATCCCAACCCTCTCATTTGGCACTAGTTTCAGCCCGAATTGTGCAAGTCACCTACGGTCACGAATCGTCCCGAACGTGTAGCCCAAATTGTGAAAATTTCAAACCGCTACTGCTTGCTTGTATGAGTAGGTAGCCATCTGAAACTTGGCATATATAAAGGTCATTAACATGTCTACATGCATGCACAATCTTATGTCAACTGATTGCATAACTTGCGAACTATAGGCCATCGAAATTTTTGTAAACAAAAGTTTGTGCGACTTTAGCTCCTAAACGGAATAAAAGCTAAAGCTGAAATAGCCTTCATTCTATTTCACTTATTTGTGTCTACACATGTATATGTTTTGCAGAGACTCAAAGCTCTTGAGAATGGAGAAAATGAGGTGTCAATTTTGCATTGGACCCTATGGGAAAATGCATTAAACGCCTACTGCTCCGACGTTCAGCGACCGATAACATCCATCTTTACACTGTAAACGGTAATTACATAGGTACATGCCTGGGGCAAATAACAGCGCAAATAATTGTCCATGTGCAGAGTAATAAAGGAGCAAACTTTTATATATGGGCCTGCAGTGGAAGTTATTCTTAAAAGGTGACTTTCACGAATCGTTCTGAAACTGTGCTAAATTACAGATAATTCCCATATATTTCTTGGGAGAAAATGCCCTGAAATTCTCCTTTCTCCGTTGTCGAGATATTCGAGGGCAAAGTCGTGCAGTTTTCGACTTCCAGGGGCTATAACTCGAAAACTAGAGAACGAGAATTTTTGGCACATATGGTCAATTGAATGTTTATCCCAACCCTCTCATTTGGCACTAGTTTCAGCCCGAATTGTGCAAGTCACCTAAGGTCACGAATCGTCCCGAACGTGTAGCCCAAATTGTGAAAATTTCAAACCGCTACTGCTTGCTTGTATGAGTAGGTAGCCATCTGAAACTTGGCATATATAAAGGTCATTAACATGTCTACATGCATGCACAATCTTATGTCAACTGATTGCATAACTTGCGAACTATAGGCCATCGAAATTTTTGTAAACAAAAGTTTGTGCGACTTTAGCTCCCAAACGGAATAAAAGCTAAAGCTGAAATAGCCTTCATTCTATTTCACTTATTTGTGTCTACACATGTATATGATTTGCAGAGACTCAAAGCTCTTGAGAATGGAGAAAATGAGGTGTCAATTTTGCATTGGACCCTATGGGAAAATGCATTAAACGCCTACTGCTCCGACGTTCAGCGACCGATAACATCCATCTTTACACTGTAAACGGTAATTACATAGGTACATGCCTGGGGCAAATAACAGCGCAAATAATTGTCCAAGTGCAGAGTAATAAAGGAGCAAACTTTTATATATGGGCCTGCAGTGGAAGTTATTCTTAAAAGGTGACTTTCACGAATCGTTCTGAAACTGTGCTAAATTACAGATAATTCCCATATATTTCTTGGGAGAAAATGCCCCGAAATTCTCCTTTCTCCGTTGTCGAGATATTCGAGGGCAAAGTCGTGCAGTTTTCGACTTCCAGGGGCTATAACTCGAAAACTAGAGAACGAGAATTTTTGGCACATATGGTCAATTGAATGTTTATCCCAACCCTCTCATTTGGCACTAGTTTCAGCCCGAATTGTGCAAGTCACCTAAGGTCACGAATCGTCCCGAACGTGTAGCCCAAATTGTGAAAATTTCAAACCGCTACTGCTTGCTTGTATGAGTAGGTAGCCATCTGAAACTTGGCATATATAAAGGTCATTAACATGTCTACATGCATGCACAATCTTATGTCAACTGATTGCATAACTTGCGAACTATAGGCCATCGAAATTTTTGTAAACAAAAGTTTGTGCGACTTTAGCTCCCAAACGGAATAAAAGCTAAAGCTGAAATAGCCTTCATTCTATTTCACTTATTTGTGTCTACACATGTATATGTTTTGCAGAGACTCAAAGCTCTTGAGAATGAAGAAAATGAGGTGTCAATTTTGCATTGGACCCTATGGGAAAATGCATTAAACGCCTACTGCTCCGACGTTCAGCGACCGATAACATCCATCTTTACACTGTAAACGGTAATTACATAGGTACATGCCTGGGGCAAATAACATCGCAAATAATTGTCCATGTGCAGAGTAATAAAGGAGCAAACTTTTATATATGGGCCTGCAGTGGAAGTTATTCTTAAGAGGTGACTTTCACGAATCGTTCTGAAACTGTGCTAAATTATAGATAATTCCCATATATTTCTTGGGAGAAAATGCCCTGAAATTCTCCTTTCTCCGTTGTCGAGATATTCGAGGGCAAAGTCGTGCAGTTTTCGACTTCCAGGGGCTATAACTCGAAAACTAGAGAACGAGAATTTTTGGCACATATGGTCAATTGAATGTTTATCCCAACCCTCTCATTTGGCACTAGTTTTAGCCCGAATTGTGCAAGTCACCTAAGGTCACGAATCGTCCCGAACGTGTAGCCCAAATTGTGAAAATTTCAAACCGCTACTGCTTGCTTGTATGAGTAGGTAGCCATCTGAAACTTGGCATATATAAAGGTCATTAACATGTCTACATGCATGCACAATCTTATGTCAACTGATTTCATAACTTGCGAACTATAGGCCATCGAAATTTTTGTAAACAAAAGTTTGTGCGACTTTAGCTCCCAAACGGAATAATAGCTAAAGCTGAAATAGCCTTCATTCTATTTCACTTATTTGTGTCTACACATGTATATGTTTTGCAGAGACTCAAAGCTCTTGAGAATGGAGAAAATGAGGTGTCAATTTTGCATTGGACCCTAAGGGAAAATGCATTAAACGCCTACTGCTCCGACGTTCAGAGACCGATAACATCCATCTTTACACTGTAAACGGTAATTACATAGGTACATGCCTGGGGCAATTAACAGCGCAAATAATTGTCCATGTGCAGAGTAATAAAGGAGCAAACTTTTATATATGGGCCTGCAGTGGAAGTTATTCTTAAAAGGTGACTTTCACGAATCGTTCTGAAACTGTGCTAAATTACAGATAATTCCCATATATTTCTTGGGAGAAAATGCCCTGAAATTCTCCTTTCTCCGTTGTCGAGATATTCGAGGGCAAAGTCGTGCAGTTTTCGACTTCCAGGGGCTATAACTCGAAAACTAGAGAACGAGAATTTTTGGCACATATGGTCAATTGAATGTTTATCCCAACCCTCTCATTTGGCACTAGTTTCAGCCCGAATTGTGCAAGTCACCTAAGGTCACGAATCGTCCCGAACGTGTAGCCCAAATTGTGAAAATTTCAAACCGCTACTGCTTGCTTGTATGAGTAGGTAGCCATCTGAAACTTGGCATATATAAAGGTCATTAACATGTCTACATGCATGCACAATCTTATGTCAACTGATTGCATAACTTGCGAACTATAGGCCATCGAAATTTTTGTAAACAAAAGTTTGTGCGACTTTAGCTCCCAAACGGAATAAAAGCTAAAGCTGAAATAGCCTTCATTCTATTTCACTTATTTGTGTCTACACATGTATATGTTTTGCAGAGACTCAAAGCTCTTGAGAATGGAGAAAATGAGGTGTCAATTTTGCATTGGACCCTATGGGAAATGCATTAAACGCCTACTGCTCCGACGTTCAGCGACCGATAACATCCATCTTTACACTGTAAACGGTAATTACATAGGTACATGCCTGGGGCAAATAACAGCGCAAATAATTGTCCATGTGCAGAGTAATAAAGGAGCAAACTTTTATATATGGGCCTGCAGTGGAAGTTATTCTTAAAAGGTGACTTTCACGAATCGTTCTGAAACTGTGCTAAATTACAGATAATTCCCATATATTTCTTGGGAGAAAATGCCCTGAAATTCTCCTTTCTCCGTTGTCGAGATATTCGAGGGCAAAGTCGTGCAGTTTTCGACTTCCAGGGGCTATAACTCGAAAACTAGAGAACGAGAATTTTTGGCACATATGGTCAATTGAATGTTTATCCCAACCCTCTCATTTGGCACTAGTTTCAGCCCGAATTGTGCAAGTCACCTACGGTCACGAATCGTCCCGAACGTGTAGCCCAAATTGTGAAAATTTCAAACCGCTACTGCTTGCTTGTATGAGTAGGTAGCCATCTGAAACTTGGCATATATAAAGGTCATTAACATGTCTACATGCATGCACAATCTTATGTCAACTGATTGCATAACTTGCGAACTATAGGCCATCGAAATTTTTGTAAACAAAAGTTTGTGCGACTTTAGCTCCCAAACGGAATAAAAGCTAAAGCTGAAATAGCCTTCATTCTATTTCACTTATTTGTGTCTACACATGTATATGTTTTGCAGAGACTCAAAGCTCTTGAGAATGGAGAAAATGAGGTGTCAATTTTGCATTGGACCCTATGGGAAAATGCATTAAACGCCTACTGCTCCGACGTTCAGCGACCGATAACATCCATCTTTACACTGTAAACGGTAATTACATAGGTACATGCCTGGGGCAAATAACAGCGCAAATAATTGTCCATGTGCAGAGTAATAAAGGAGCAAACTTTTATATATGGGCCTGCAGTGGAAGTTATTCTTAAAAGGTGACTTTCACGAATCGTTCTGAAACTGTGCTAAATTACAGATAATTCCCATATATTTCTTGGGAGAAAATGCCCTGAAATTCTCCTTTCTCCGTTGTCGAGATATTCGAGGGCAAAGTCGTGCAGTTTTCGACTTCCAGGGGCTATAACTCGAAAACTAGAGAACGAGAATTTTTGGCACATATGGTCAATTGAATGTTTATCCCAACCCTCTCATTTGGCACTAGTTTCAGCCCGAATTGTGCAAGTCACCTAAGGTCACGAATCGTCCCGAACGTGTAGCCCAAATTGTGAAAATTTCAAACCGCTACTGCTTGCTTGTATGAGTAGGTAGCCATCTGAAACTTGGCATATATAAAGGTCATTAACATGTCTACATGCATGCACAATCTTATGTCAACTGATTGCATAACTTGCGAACTATAGGCCATCGAAATTTTTGTAAACAAAAGTTTGTGCGACTTTAGCTCCCAAACGGAATAAAAGCTAAAGCTGAAATAGCCTTCATTCTATTTCACTTATTTGTGTCTACACATGTATATGTTTTGCAGAGACTCAAAGCTCTTGAGAATGGAGAAAATGAGGTGTCAATTTTGCATTGGACCCTATGGGAAAATGCATTAAACGCCTACTGCTCCGACGTTCAGCGACCGATAACATCCATCTTTACACTGTAAACGGTAATTACATAGGTACATGCCTGGGGCAAATAACAGCGCAAATAATTGTCCATGTGCAGAGTAATAAAGGAGCAAACTTTTATATATGGGCCTGCAGTGGAAGTTATTCTTAAAAGGTGACTTTCACGAATCGTTCTGAAACTGTGCTAAATTACAGATAATTCCCATATATTTCTTGGGAGAAAATGCCCTGAAATTCTCCTTTCTCCGTTGTCGAGATATTCGAGGGCAAAGTCGTGCAGTTTTCGACTTCCAGGGGCTATAACTCGAAAACTAGAGAACGAGAATTTTTGGCACATATGGTCAATTGAATGTTTATCCCAACCCTCTCATTTGGCACTAGTTTCAGCCCGAATTGTGCAAGTCACCTAAGGTCACGAATCGTCCCGAACGTGTAGCCCAAATTGTGAAAATTTCAAACCGCTACTGCTTGCTTGTATGAGTAGGTAGCCATCTGAAACTTGGCATATATAAAGGTCATTAACATGTCTACATGCATGCACAATCTTATGTCAACTGATTGCATAACTTGCGAACTATAGGCCATCGAAATTTTTGTAAACAAAAGTTTGTGCGACTTTAGCTCCCAAACGGAATAAAAGCTAAAGCTGAAATAGCCTTCATTCTATTTCACTTATTTGTGTCTACACATGTATATGATTTGCAGAGACTCAAAGCTCTTGAGAATGGAGAAAATGAGGTGTCAATTTTGCATTGGACCCTATGGGAAAATGCATTAAACGCCTACTGCTCCGACGTTCAGCGACCGATAACATCCATCTTTACACTGTAAACGGTAATTACATAGGTACATGCCTGGGGCAAATAACAGCGCAAATAATTGTCCAAGTGCAGAGTAATAAAGGAGCAAACTTTTATATATGGGCCTGCAGTGGAAGTTATTCTTAAAAGATGACTTTCACGAATCGTTCTGAAACTGTGCTAAATTACAGATAATTCCCATATATTTCTTGGGAGAAAATGCCCCGAAATTCTCCTTTCTCCGTTGTCGAGATATTCGAGGGCAAAGTCGTGCAGTTTTCGACTTCCAGGGGCTATAACTCGAAAACTAGAGAACGAGAATTTTTGGCACATATGGTCAATTGAATGTTTATCCCAACCCTCTCATTTGGCACTAGTTTCAGCCCGAATTGTGCAAGTCACCTAAGGTCACGAATCGTCCCGAACGTGTAGCCCAAATTGTGAAAATTTCAAACCGCTACTGCTTGCTTGTATGAGTAGGTAGCCATCTGAAACTTGGCATATATAAAGGTCATTAACATGTCTACATGCATGCACAATCTTATGTCAACTGATTGCATAACTTGCGAACTATAGGCCATCGAAATTTTTGTAAACAAAAGTTTGTGCGACTTTAGCTCCCAAACGGAATAAAAGCTAAAGCTGAAATAGCCTTCATTCTATTTCACTTATTTGTGTCTACACATGTATATGTTTTGCAGAGACTCAAAGCTCTTGAGAATGAAGAAAATGAGGTGTCAATTTTGCATTGGACCCTATGGGAAAATGCATTAAACGCCTACTGCTCCGACGTTCAGCGACCGATAACATCCATCTTTACACTGTAAACGGTAATTACATAGGTACATGCCTGGGGCAAATAACATCGCAAATAATTGTCCATGTGCAGAGTAATAAAGGAGCAAACTTTTATATATGGGCCTGCAGTGGAAGTTATTCTTAAGAGGTGACTTTCACGAATCGTTCTGAAACTGTGCTAAATTATAGATAATTCCCATATATTTCTTGGGAGAAAATGCCCTGAAATTCTCCTTTCTCCGTTGTCGAGATATTCGAGGGCAAAGTCGTGCAGTTTTCGACTTCCAGGGGCTATAACTCGAAAACTAGAGAACGAGAATTTTTGGCACATATGGTCAATTGAATGTTTATCCCAACCCTCTCATTTGGCACTAGTTTTAGCCCGAATTGTGCAAGTCACCTAAGGTCACGAATCGTCCCGAACGTGTAGCCGAAATTGTGAAAATTTCAAACCGCTACTGCTTGCTTGTATGAGTAGGTAGCCATCTGAAACTTGGCATATATAAAGGTCATTAACATGTCTACATGCATGCACAATCTTATGTCAACTGATTGCATAACTTGCGAACTATAGGCCATCGAAATTTTTGTAAACAAAAGTTTGTGCGACTTTAGCTCCCAAACGGAATAATAGCTAAAGCTGAAATAGCCTTCATTCTATTTCACTTATTTGTGTCTACACATGTATATGTTTTGCAGAGACTCAAAGCTCTTGAGAATGGAGAAAATGAGGTGTCAATTTTGCATTGGACCCTAAGGGAAAATGCATTAAACGCCTACTGCTCCGACGTTCAGAGACCGATAACATCCATCTTTACACTGTAAACGGTAATTACATAGGTACATGCCTGGGGCAATTAACAGCGCAAATAATTGTCCATGTGCAGAGTAATAAAGGAGCAAACTTTTATATATGGGCCTGCAGTGGAAGTTATTCTTAAAAGGTGACTTTCACGAATCGTTCTGAAACTGTGCTAAATTACAGATAATTCCCATATATTTCTTGGGAGAAAATGCCCTGAAATTCTCCTTTCTCCGTTGTCGAGATATTCGAGGGCAAAGTCGTGCAGTTTTCGACTTCCAGGGGCTATAACTCGAAAACTAGAGAACGAGAATTTTTGGCACATATGGTCAATTGAATGTTTATCCCAACCCTCTCATTTGGCACTAGTTTCAGCCCGAATTGTGCAAGTCACCTAAGGTCACGAATCGTCCCGAACGTGTAGCCCAAATTGTGAAAATTTCAAACCGCTACTGCTTGCTTGTATGAGTAGGTAGCCATCTGAAACTTGGCATATATAAAGGTCATTAACATGTCTACATGCATGCACAATCTTATGTCAACTGATTGCATAACTTGCGAACTATAGGCCATCGAAATTTTTGTAAACAAAAGTTTGTGCGACTTTAGCTCCCAAACGGAATAAAAGCTAAAGCTGAAATAGCCTTCATTCTATTTCACTTATTTGTGTCTACACATGTATATGTTTTGCAGAGACTCAAAGCTCTTGAGAATGGAGAAAATGAGGTGTCAATTTTGCATTGGACCCTATGGGAAATGCATTAAACGCCTACTGCTCCGACGTTCAGCGACCGATAACATCCATCTTTACACTGTAAACGGTAATTACATAGGTACATGCCTGGGGCAAATAACAGCGCAAATAATTGTCCATGTGCAGAGTAATAAAGGAGCAAACTTTTATATATGGGCCTGCAGTGGAAGTTATTCTTAAAAGGTGACTTTCACGAATCGTTCTGAAACTGTGCTAAATTACAGATAATTCCCATATATTTCTTGGGAGAAAATGCCCTGAAATTCTCCTTTCTCCGTTGTCGAGATATTCGAGGGCAAAGTCGTGCAGTTTTCGACTTCCAGGGGCTATAACTCGAAAACTAGAGAACGAGAATTTTTGGCACATATGGTCAATTGAATGTTTATCCCAACCCTCTCATTTGGCACTAGTTTCAGCCCGAATTGTGCAAGTCACCTACGGTCACGAATCGTCCCGAACGTGTAGCCCAAATTGTGAAAATTTCAAACCGCTACTGCTTGCTTGTATGAGTAGGTAGCCATCTGAAACTTGGCATATATAAAGGTCATTAACATGTCTACATGCATGCACAATCTTATGTCAACTGATTGCATAACTTGCGAACTATAGGCCATCGAAATTTTTGTAAACAAAAGTTTGTGCGACTTTAGCTCCCAAACGGAATAAAAGCTAAAGCTGAAATAGCCTTCATTCTATTTCACTTATTTGTGTCTACACATGTATATGTTTTGCAGAGACTCAAAGCTCTTGAGAATGGAGAAAATGAGGTGTCAATTTTGCATTGGACCCTATGGGAAAATGCATTAAACGCCTACTGCTCCGACGTTCAGCGACCGATAACATCCATCTTTACACTGTAAACGGTAATTACATAGGTACATGCCTGGGGCAAATAACAGCGCAAATAATTGTCCATGTGCAGAGTAATAAAGGAGCAAACTTTTATATATGGGCCTGCAGTGGAAGTTATTCTTAAAAGGTGACTTTCACGAATCGTTCTGAAACTGTGCTAAATTACAGATAATTCCCATATATTTCTTGGGAGAAAATGCCCTGAAATTCTCCTTTCTCCGTTGTCGAGATATTCGAGGGCAAAGTCGTGCAGTTTTCGACTTCCAGGGGCTATAACTCGAAAACTAGAGAACGAGAATTTTTGGCACATATGGTCAATTGAATGTTTATCCCAACCCTCTCATTTGGCACTAGTTTCAGCCCGAATTGTGCAAGTCACCTAAGGTCACGAATCGTCCCGAACGTGTAGCCCAAATTGTGAAAATTTCAAACCGCTACTGCTTGCTTGTATGAGTAGGTAGCCATCTGAAACTTGGCATATATAAAGGTCATTAACATGTCTACATGCATGCACAATCTTATGTCAACTGATTGCATAACTTGCGAACTATAGGCCATCGAAATTTTTGTAAACAAAAGTTTGTGCGACTTTAGCTCCCAAACGGAATAAAAGCTAAAGCTGAAATAGCCTTCATTCTATTTCACTTATTTGTGTCTACACATGTATATAATTTGCAGAGACTCAAAGCTCTTGAGAATGGAGAAAATGAGGTGTCAATTTTGCATTGGACCCTATGGGAAAATGCATTAAACGCCTACTGCTCCGACGTTCAGCGACCGATAACATCCATCTTTACACTGTAAACGGTAATTACATAGGTACATGCCTGGGGCAAATAACAGCGCAAATAATTGTCCAAGTGCAGAGTAATAAAGGAGCAAACTTTTATATATGGGCCTGCAGTGGAAGTTATTCTTAAAAGGTGACTTTCACGAATCGTTCTGAAACTGTGCTAAATTACAGATAATTCCCATATATTTCTTGGGAGAAAATGCCCCGAAATTCTCCTTTCTCCGTTGTCGAGATATTCGAGGGCAAAGTCGTGCAGTTTTCGACTTCCAGGGGCTATAACTCGAAAACTAGAGAACGAGAATTTTTGGCACATATGGTCAATTGAATGTTTATCCCAACCCTCTCATTTGGCACTAGTTTCAGCCCGAATTGTGCAAGTCACCTAAGGTCACGAATCGTCCCGAACGTGTAGCCCAAATTGTGAAAATTTCAAACCGCTACTGCTTGCTTGTATGAGTAGGTAGCCATCTGAAACTTGGCATATATAAAGGTCATTAACATGTCTACATGCATGCACAATCTTATGTCAACTGATTGCATAACTTGCGAACTATAGGCCATCGAAATTTTTGTAAACAAAAGTTTGTGCGACTTTAGCTCCCAAACGGAATAAAAGCTAAAGCTGAAATAGCCTTCATTCTATTTCACTTATTTGTGTCTACACATGTATATGTTTTGCAGAGACTCAAAGCTCTTGAGAATGAAGAAAATGAGGTGTCAATTTTGCATTGGACCCTATGGGAAAATGCATTAAACGCCTACTGCTCCGACGTTCAGCGACCGATAACATCCATCTTTACACTGTAAACGGTAATTACATAGGTACATGCCTGGGGCAAATAACAGCGCAAATAATTGTCCATGTGCAGAGTAATAAAGGAGCAAACTTTTATATATGGGCCTGCAGTGGAAGTTATTCTTAAGAGGTGACTTTCACGAATCGTTCTGAAACTGTGCTAAATTATAGATAATTCCCATATATTTCTTGGGAGGAAAAAGCCCTGAAATTCTCCTTTCTCCGTTGTCGAGATATTCGAGGGCAAAGTCGTGCAGTTTTCGACTTCCAGGGGCTATAACTCGAAAACTAGAGAACGAGAATTTTTGGCACATATGGTCAATTGAATGTTTATCCCAACCCTCTCATTTGGCACTAGTTTTAGCCCGAATTGTGCAAGTCACCTAAGGTCACGAATCGTCCCGAACGTGTAGCCCAAATTGTGAAAATTTCAAACCGCTACTGCTTGCTTGTATGAGTAGGTAGCCATCTGAAACTTAACATATATAAAGGTCATTAACATGTCTACATGCATGCACAATCTTATGTCAACTGATTTCATAACTTGCGAACTATAGGCCATCGAAATTTTTGTAAACAAAAGTTTGTGCGACTTTAGCTCCCAAACGGAATAATAGCTAAAGCTGAAATAGCCTTCATTCTATTTCACTTATTTGTGTCTACACATGTATATGTTTTGCAGAGACTCAAAGCTCTTGAGAATGGAGAAAATGAGGTGTCAATTTTGCATTGGACCCTAAGGGAAAATGCATTAAACGCCTACTGCTCCGACGTTCAGAGACCGATAACATCCATCTTTACACTGTAAACGGTAATTACATAGGTACATGCCTGGGGCAATTAACAGCGCAAATAATTGTCCATGTGCAGAGTAATAAAGGAGCAAACTTTTATATATGGGCCTGCAGTGGAAGTTATTCTTAAAAGGTGACTTTCACGAATCGTTCTGAAACTGTGCTAAATTACAGATAATTCCCATATATTTCTTGGGAGAAAATGCCCTGAAATTCTCCTTTCTCCGTTGTCGAGATATTCGAGGGCAAAGTCGTGCAGTTTTCGACTTCCAGGGGCTATAACTCGAAAACTAGAGAACGAGAATTTTTGGCACATATGGTCAATTGAATGTTTATCCCAACCCTCTCATTTGGCACTAGTTTCAGCCCGAATTGTGCAAGTCACCTAAGGTCACGAATCGTCCCGAACGTGTAGCCCAAATTGTGAAAATTTCAAACCGCTACTGCTTGCTTGTATGAGTAGGTAGCCATCTGAAACTTGGCATATATAAAGGTCATTAACATGTCTACATGCATGCACAATCTTATGTCAACTGATTGCATAACTTGCGAACTATAGGCCATCGAAATTTTTGTAAACAAAAGTTTGTGCGACTTTAGCTCCCAAACGGAATAAAAGCTAAAGCTGAAATAGCCTTCATGCTATTTCACTTATTTGTGTCTACACATGTATATGTTTTGCAGAGACTCAAAGCTCTTGAGAATGGAGAAAATGAGGTGTCAATTTTGCATTGGACCCTATGGGAAAATGCATTAAACGCCTACTGCTCCGACGTTCAGCGACCGATAACATCCATCTTTACACTGTAAACGGTAATTACATAGGTACATGCCTGGGGCAAATAACAGCGCAAATAATTGTCCATGTGCAGAGTAATAAAGGAGCAAACTTTTATATATGGGCCTGCAGTGGAAGTTATTCTTAAAAGGTGACTTTCACGAATCGTTCTGAAACTGTGCTAAATTACAGATAATTCCCATATATTTCTTGGGAGAAAATGCCCTGAAATTCTCCTTTCTCCGTTGTCGAGATATTCGAGGGCAAAGTCGTGCAGTTTTCGACTTCCAGGGGCTATAACTCGAAAACTAGAGAACGAGAATTTTTGGCACATATGGTCAATTGAATGTTTATCCCAACCCTCTCATTTGGCACTAGTTTCAGCCCGAATTGTGCAAGTCACCTAAGGTCACGAATCGTCCCGAACGTGTAGCCCAAATTGTGAAAATTTCAAACCGCTACTGCTTGCTTGTATGAGTAGGTAGCCATCTGAAACTTGGCATATATAAAGGTCATTAACATGTCTACATGCATGCACAATCTTATGTCAACTGATTGCATAACTTGCGAACTATAGGCCATCGAATTTTTTGTAAACAAAAGTTTGTGCGACTTTAGCTCCCAAACGGAATAAAAGCTAAAGCTGAAATAGCCTTCATTCCATTTCACTTATTTGTGTCTACACATGTATATGATTTGCAGAGACTCAAAGCTCTTGAGAATGGAGAAAATGAGGTGTCAATTTTGCATTGGACCCTATGGGAAAATGCATTAAACGCCTACTGCTCCGACGTTCAGCGACCGATAACATCCATCTTTACACTGTAAACGGTAATTACATAGGTACATGCCTGGGGCAAATAACAGCGCAAATAATTGTCCAAGTGCAGAGTAATAAAGGAGCAAACTTTTATATATGGGCCTGCAGTGGAAGTTATTCTTAAAAGGTGACTTTCACGAATCGTTCTGAAACTGTGCTAAATTACAGATAATTTCCATATATTTCTTGGGAGAAAATGCCCCGAAATTCTCCTTTCTCCGTTGTCGAGATATTCGAGGGCAAAGTCGTGCAGTTTTCGACTTCCAGGGGCTATAACTCGAAAACTAGAGAACGAGAATTTTTGGCACATATGGTCAATTGAATGTTTATCCCAACCCTCTCATTTGGCACTAGTTTCAGCCCGAATTGTGCAAGTCACCTAAGGTCACGAATCGTCCCGAACGTGTAGCCCAAATTGTGAAAATTTCAAACCGCTACTGCTTGCTTGTATGAGTAGGTAGCCATCTGAAACTTGGCATATATAAAGGTCATTAACATGTCTACATGCATGCACAATCTTATGTCAACTGATTGCATAACTTGCGAACTATAGGCCATCGAAATTTTTGTAAACAAAAGTTTGTGCGACTTTAGCTCCCAAACGGAATAAAAGCTAAAGCTGAAATAGCCTTCATTCTATTTCACTTATTTGTGTCTACACATGTATATGTTTTGCAGAGACTCAAAGCTCTTGAGAATGGAGAAAATGAGGTGTCAATTTTGCATTGGACCCTATGGGAAAATGCATTAAACGCCTACTGCTCCGACGTTCAGCGACCGATAACATCCATCTTTACACTGTAAACGGTAATTACATAGGTACATGCCTGGGGCAAATAACAGCGCAAATAATTGTCCATGTGCAGAGTAATAAAGGAGCAAACTTTTATATATGGGCCTGCAGTGGAAGTTATTCTTAAGAGGTGACTTTCACGAATCGTTCTGAAACTGTGCTAAATTATAGATAATTCCCATATATTTCTTGGGAGAAAATGCCCTGAAATTCTCCTTTCTCCGTTGTCGAGATATTCGAGGGCAAAGTCGTGCAGTTTTCGACTTCAAGGGGCTATAACTCGAAAACTAGAGAACGAGAATTTTTGGCACATATGGTCAATTGAATGTTTATCCCAACCCTCTCATTTGGCACTAGTTTCAGCCCGAATTGTGCAAGTCACCTAAGGTCACGAATCGTCCCGAACGTGTAGCCCAAATTGTGAAAATTTCAAACCGCTACTGCTTGCTTGTATGAGTAGGTAGCCATCTGAAACTTGGCATATATAAAGGTCATTAACATGTCTACATGCATGCACAATCTTATGTCAACTGATTGCATAACTTGCGAACTATAGGCCATCGAAATTTTTGTAAACAAAAGTTTGTGCGACTTTAGCTCCCAAACGGAATAATAGCTAAAGCTGAAATAGCCTTCATTCTATTTCACTTATTTATGTCTACACATGTATATGTTTTGCAGAGACTCAAAGCTCTTGAGAATGGAGAAAATGAGGTGTCAATTTTGCATTGGACCCTATGGGAAAATGCATTAAACGCCTACTGCTCCGACGTTCAGAGACCGATAACATCCATCTTTACACTGTAAACGGTAATTACATAGGTACATGCCTGGGGCAAATAACAGCGCAAATAATTGTCCATGTGCAGAGTAATAAAGGAGCAAACTTTTATATATGGGCCTGCAGTGGAAGTTATTCTTAAAAGGTGACTTTCACGAATCGTTCTGAAACTGTGCTAAATTACAGATAATTTCCATATATTTCTTGGGAGAAAATGTCCTGAAATTCTCCTTTCTCCGTTGTAGAGATATTCGAGGGCAAAATCGTGCAGTTTTCGACTTCCAGGGGCTATAACTCGAAAACTAGAGAACGAGAATTTTTGGCACATATGGTCAATTGAATTTTTATCCCAACCCTCTCATTTGGCACTAGTTTCAGCCCGAATTGTGCAAGTCACCTAAGGTCACGAATCGTCCCGAACGTGTAGCCCAAATTGTGAAAATTTCAAACCGCTACTGCTTGCTTGTATGAGTAGGTAGCCATCTGAAACTTGGCATATATAAAGGTCATTAACATGTCTACATGCATGCACAATCTTATGTCAACTGATTGCATAACTTGCGAACTATAGGCCATCGAAATTTTTGTAAACAAAAGTTTGTGCGACTTTAGCTCCCAAACGGAATAAAAGCTAAAGCTGAAATAGCCTTCATTCTATTTCACTTATTTGTGTCTACACATGTATATGTTTTGCAGAGACTCAAAGCTCTTGAGAATGGAGAAAATGAGGTGTCAATTTTGCATTGGACCCTATGGGAAAATGCATTAAACGCCTACTGCTCCGACGTTCAGCGACAAATAACATCCATCTTTACACTGTAAACGGTAATTACATAGGTACATGCCTGGGGCAAATAACAGCGCAAATAATTGTCCATGTGCAGAGTAATAAAGGAGCAAACTTTTATATATGGGCCTGCAGTGGAAGTTATTCTTAAAAGGTGACTTTCACGAATCGTTCTGAAACTGTGCTAAATTACAGATAATTCCCATATATTTCTTGGGAGAAAATGCCCTGAAATTCTCCTTTCTCCGTTGTCGAGATATTCGAGGGCAAAGTCGTGCAGTTTTCGACTTCCAGGGGCTATAACTCGAAAACTAGAGAACGAGAATTTTTGGCACATATGGTCAATTGAATGTTTATCCCAACCCTCTCATTTGGCACTAGTTTCAGCCCGAATTGTGCAAGTCACCTAAGGTCACGAATCGTCCCGAACGTGTAGCCCAAATTGTGAAAATTTCAAACCGCTACTGCTTGCTTGTATGAGTAGGTAGCCATCTGAAACTTGGCATATATAAAGGTCATTAACATGTCTACATGCATGCACAATCTTATGTCAACTGATTGCATAACTTGCGAACTATAGGCCATCGAAATTTTTGTAAACAAAAGTTTGTGCGACTTTAGCTCCCAAACGGAATAAAAGCTAAAGCTGAAATAGCCTTCATTCTATTTCACTTATTTGTGTCTACACATGTATATGTTTTGCAGAGACTCAAAGCTCTTGAGAATGGAGAAAATGAGGTGTCAATTTTGCATTGGACCCTATGGGAAAATGCATTAAACGCCTACTGCTCCGACGTTCAGCGACCGATAACATCCATCTTTACACTGTAAACGGTAATTACATAGGTACATGCCTGGGGCAAATAACAGCGCAAATAATTGTCCATGTGCAGAGAAAAAAAGGAGCAAACTTTTATATATGGGCCTGCAGTGGAAGTTATTCTTAAAAGGTGACTTTCACGAATCGTTCTGAAACTGTGCTAAATTACAGATAATTCCCATATATTTCTTGGGAGAAAATGCCCTGAAATTCTCCTTTCTCCGTTGTCGAGATATTCGAGGGCAAAGTCGTGCAGTTTTCGACTTCCAGGGGCTATAACTCGAAAACTAGAGAACGAGAATTTTTGGCACATATGGTCAATTGAATGTTTATCCCAACCCTCTCATTTGGCACTAGTTTCAGCCCGAATTGTGCAAGTCACCTAAGGTCACGAATCGTCCCGAACGTGTAGCCCAAATTGTGAAAATTTCAAACCGCTACTGCTTGCTTGTATGAGTAGGTAGCCATCTGAAACTTGGCATATATAAAGGTCATTAACATGTCTACATGCATGCGCAATCTTATGTCAACTGATTGCATAACTTGCGAACTATAGGCCATCGAAATTTTTGTAAACAAAAGTTTATGCGACTTTAGCTTCCACACGGAATAAAAGCTAAAGCTGAAATAGCCTTCATTCTATTTCACTTATTTGTGTCTACACATGTATATGTTTTGCAGAGACTCAAAGCTCTTGAGAATGGAGAAAATGAGGTGTCAATTTTGCATTGGACCCTATGGGAAAATGCATTAAACGCCTACTGCTCCGACGTTCAGCGACCGATAACATCCATCTTTACACTGTAAACGGTAATTACATAGGTACATGCCTGGGGCAAATAACAGCGCAAATAATTGTCCATGTGCAGAGTAATAAAGCAGCAAACTTTTATATATGGGCCTGCAGTGGAAGTTATTCTTAAAAGGTGACTTTCACGAATCGTTCTGAAACTGTGCTAAATTACAGATAATTCCCATATATTTCTTGGGAGAAAATGCCCTGAAATTCTCCTTTCTCCGTTGTCGAGATATTCGAGGGCAAAGTCGTGCAGTTTTCGACTTCCAGGGGCTATAACTCGAAAACTAGAGAACGAGAATTTTTGGCACATATGGTCGATTGAATGTTTATCCCAACCCTCTCATTTGGCACTAGTTTCAGCCCGAATTGTGCAAGTCACCTAAGGTCACGAATCGTCCCGAACGTGTAGCCCAAATTGTGAAAATTTCAAACCGCTACTGCTTGCTTGTATGAGTAGGTAGCCATCTGAAACTTGGCATATATAAAGGTCATTAACATGTCTACATGCATGCACAATCTTATGTCAACTGATTGCATAACTTGCGAACTATAGGCCATCGAAATTTTTGTAAACAAAAGTTTGTGCGACTTTAGCTCCCAAACGGAATAAAAGCTAAAGCTGAAATAGCCTTCATTCTATTTCACTTATTTGTGTCTACACATGTATATGTTTTGCAGAGACTCAAAGCTCTTGAGAATGGAGAAAATGAGGTGTCAATTTTGCATTGGACCCTATGGGAAAATGCATTAAACGCCTACTGCTCCGACGTTCAGCGACCGATAACATCCATCTTTACACTGTAAACGGTAATTACATAGGTACATGCCTGGGGCAAATAACAGCGCAAATAATTGTCCATGTGCAGAGTAATAAAGGAGCAAACTTTTATATATGGGCCTGCAGTGGAAGTTATTCTTAAAAGGTGACTTTCACGAATCGTTCTGAAACTGTGCTAAATTACAGATAATTCCCATATATTTCTTGGGAGAAAATGCCCTGAAATTCTCCTTTCTCCGTTGTCGAGATATTCGAGGGCAAAGTCGTGCAGTTTTCGACTTCCAGGGGCTATAACTCGAAAACTAGAGAACGAGAATTTTTGGCACATATGGTCAATTGAATGTTTATCCCAACCCTCTCATTTGGCACTAGTTTCAGCCCGAATTGTGCAAGTCACCTAAGGTCACGAATCGTCCCGAACGTGTAGCCCAAATTGTGAAAATTTCAAACCGCTACTGCTTGCTTGTATGAGTAGGTAGCCATCTGAAACTTGGCATATATAAAGGTCATTAACATGTCTACATGCATGCACAATCTTATGTCAACTGATTGCATAACTTGCGAACTATAGGCCATCGAAATTTTTGTAAACAAAAGTTTGTGCGACTTTAGCTCCCAAACGGAATAAAAGCTAAAGCTGAAATAGCCTTCATTCTATTTCACTTATTTGTGTCTACACATGTATATGTTTTGCAGAGACTCAAAGCTCTTGAGAATGGAGAAAATGAGGTGTCAATTTTGCATTGGACCCTATGGGAAAATGCATTAAACGCCTACTGCTCCGACGTTCAGCGACCGATAACATCCATCTTTACACTGTAAACGGTAATTACATAGGTACATGCCTGGGGCAAATAACAGCGCAAATAATTGTCCATGTGCAGAGTAATAAAGGAGCAAACTTTTATATATGGGCCTGCAGTGGAAGTTATTCTTAAGAGGTGACTTTCACGAATCGTTCTGAAACTGTGCTAAATTATAGATAATTCCCATATATTTCTTGGGAGAAAATGCCCTGAAATTCTCCTTTCTCCGTTGTCGAGATATTCGAGGGCAAAGTCGTGCAGTTTTCGACTTCAAGGGGCTATAACTCGAAAACTAGAGAACGAGAATTTTTGGCACATATGGTCAATTGAATGTTTATCCCAACCCTCTCATTTGGCACTAGTTTCAGCCCGAATTGTGCAAGTCACCTAAGGTCACGAATCGTCCCGAACGTGTAGCCCAAATTGTGAAAATTTCAAACCGCTACTGCTTGCTTGTATGAGTAGGTAGCCATCTGAAACTTGGCATATATAAAGGTCATTAACATGTCTACATGCATGCACAATCTTATGTCAACTGATTGCATAACTTGCGAACTATAGGCCATCGAAATTTTTGTAAACAAAAGTTTGTGCGACTTTAGCTCCCAAACGGAATAATAGCTAAAGCTGAAATAGCCTTCATTCTATTTCACTTATTTATGTCTACACATGTATATGTTTTGCAGAGACTCAAAGCTCTTGAGAATGGAGAAAATGAGGTGTCAATTTTGCATTGGACCCTATGGGAAAATGCATTAAACGCCTACTGCTCCGACGTTCAGAGACCGATAACATCCATCTTTACACTGTAAACGGTAATTACATAGGTACATGCCTGGGGCAAATAACAGCGCAAATAATTGTCCATGTGCAGAGTAATAAAGGAGCAAACTTTTATATATGGGCCTGCAGTGGAAGTTATTCTTAAAAGGTGACTTTCACGAATCGTTCTGAAACTGTGCTAAATTACAGATAATTTCCATATATTTCTTGGGAGAAAATGTCCTGAAATTCTCCTTTCTCCGTTGTAGAGATATTCGAGGGCAAAATCGTGCAGTTTTCGACTTCCAGGGGCTATAACTCGAAAACTAGAGAACGAGAATTTTTGGCACATATGGTCAATTGAATTTTTATCCCAACCCTCTCATTTGGCACTAGTTTCAGCCCGAATTGTGCAAGTCACCTAAGGTCACGAGTCGTCCCGAACGTGTAGCCCAAATTGTGAAAATTTCAAACCGCTACTGCTTGCTTGTATGAGTAGGTAGCCATCTGAAACTTGGCATATATAAAGGTCATTAACATGTCTACATGCATGCACAATCTTATGTCAACTGATTGCATAACTTGCGAACTATAGGCCATCGAAATTTTTGTAAACAAAAGTTTGTGCGACTTTAGCTCCCAAACGGAATAAAAGCTAAAGCTGAAATAGCCTTCATTCTATTTCACTTATTTGTGTCTACACATGTATATGTTTTGCAGAGACTCAAAGCTCTTGAGAATGGAGAAAATGAGGTGTCAATTTTGCATTGGACCCTATGGGAAAATGCATTAAACGCCTACTGCTCCGACGTTCAGCGACCAATAACATCCATCTTTACACTGTAAACGGTAATTACATAGGTACATGCCTGGGGCAAATAACAGCGCAAATAATTGTCCATGTGCAGAGTAATAAAGGAGCAAACTTTTATATATGGGCCTGCAGTGGAAGTTATTCTTAAAAGGTGACTTTCACGAATCGTTCTGAAACTGTGCTAAATTACAGATAATTCCCATATATTTCTTGGGAGAAAATGCCCTGAAATTCTCCTTTCTCCGTTGTCGAGATATTCGAGGGCAAAGTCGTGCAGTTTTCGACTTCCAGGGGCTATAACTCGAAAACTAGAGAACGAGAATTTTTGGCACATATGGTCAATTGAATGTTTATCCCAACCCTCTCATTTGGCACTAGTTTCAGCCCGAATTGTGCAAGTCACCTAAGGTCACGAATCGTCCCGAACGTGTAGCCCAAATTGTGAAAATTTCAAACCGCTACTGCTTGCTTGTATGAGTAGGTAGCCATCTGAAACTTGGCATATATAAAGGTCATTAACATGTCTACATGCATGCACAATCTTATGTCAACTGATTGCATAACTTGCGAACTATAGGCCATCGAAATTTTTGTAAACAAAAGTTTGTGCGACTTTAGCTCCCAAACGGAATAAAAGCTAAAGCTGAAATAGCCTTCATTCTATTTCACTTATTTGTGTCTACACATGTATATGTTTTGCAGAGACTCAAAGCTCTTGAGAATGGAGAAAATGAGGTGTCAATTTTGCATTGGACCCTATGGGAAAATGCATTAAACGCCTACTGCTCCGACGTTCAGCGACCGATAACATCCATCTTTACACTGTAAACGGTAATTACATAGGTACATGCCTGGGGCAAATAACAGCGCAAATAATTGTCCATGTGCAGAGAAATAAAGGAGCAAACTTTTATATATGGGCCTGCAGTGGAAGTTATTCTTAAAAGGTGACTTTCACGAATCGTTCTGAAACTGTGCTAAATTACAGATAATTCCCATATATTTCTTGGGAGAAAATGCCCTGAAATTCTCCTTTCTCCGTTGTCGAGATATTCGAGGGCAAAGTCGTGCAGTTTTCGACTTCCAGGGGCTATAAATCGAAAACTAGAGAACGAGAATTTTTGGCACATATGGTCAATTGAATGTTTATCCCAACCCTCTCATTTGGCACTAGTTTCAGCCCGAATTGTGCAAGTCACCTAAGGTCACGAATCGTCCCGAACGTGTAGCCCAAATTGTGAAAATTTCAAACCGCTACTGCTTGCTTGTATGAGTAGGTAGCCATCTGAAACTTGGCATATATAAAGGTCATTAACATGTCTACATGCATGCACAATCTTATGTCAACTGATTGCATAACTTGCGAACTATAGGCCATCGAAATTTTTGTAAACAAAAGTTTATGCGACTTTAGCTTCCACACGGAATAAAAGCTAAAGCTGAAATAGCCTTCATTCTATTTCACTTATTTGTGTCTACACATGTATATGTTTTGCAGAGACTCAAAGCTCTTGAGAATGGAGAAAATGAGGTGTCAATTTTGCATTGGACCCTATGGGAAAATGCATTAAACGCCTACTGCTCCGACGTTCAGCGACCGATAACATCCATCTTTACACTGTAAACGGTAATTACATAGGTACATGCCTGGGGCAAATAACAGCGCAAATAATTGTCCATGTGCAGAGTAATAAAGCAGCAAACTTTTATATATGGGCCTGCAGTGGAAGTTATTCTTAAAAGGTGACTTTCACGAATCGTTCTGAAACTGTGCTAAATTACAGATAATTCCCATATATTTCTTGGGAGAAAATGCCCTGAAATTCTCCTTTCTCCGTTGTCGAGATATTCGAGGGCAAAGTCGTGCAGTTTTCGACTTCCAGGGGCTATAACTCGAAAACTAGAGAACGAGAATTTTTGGCACATATGGTCGATTGAATGTTTATCCCAACCCTCTCATTTGGCACTAGTTTCAGCCCGAATTGTGCAAGTCACCTAAGGTCACGAATCGTCCCGAACGTGTAGCCCAAATTGTGAAAATTTCAAACCGCTACTGCTTGCTTGTATGAGTAGGTAGCCATCTGAAACTTGGCATATATAAAGGTCATTAACATGTCTACATGCATGCACAATCTTATGTCAACTGATTGCATAACTTGCGAACTATAGGCCATCGAAATTTTTGTAAACAAAAGTTTGTGCGACTTTAGCTCCCAAACGGAATAAAAGCTAAAGCTGAAATAGCCTTCATTCTATTTCACTTATTTGTGTCTACACATGTATATGTTTTGCAGAGACTCAAAGCTCTTGAGAATGGAGAAAATGAGGTGTCAATTTTGCATTGGACCCTATGGGAAAATGCATTAAACGCCTACTGCTCCGACGTTCAGCGACCGATAACATCCATCTTTACACTGTAAACGGTAATTACATAGGTACATGCCTGGGGCAAATAACAGCGCAAATAATTGTCCATGTGCAGAGTAATAAAGGAGCAAACTTTTATATATGGGCCTGCAGTGGAAGTTATTCTTAAAAGGTGACTTTCACGAATCGTTCTGAAACTGTGCTAAATTACAGATAATTCCCATATATTTCTTGGGAGAAAATGCCCTGAAATTCTCCTTTCTCCGTTGTCGAGATATTCGAGGGCAAAGTCGTGCAGTTTTCGACTTCCAGGGGCTATAACTCGAAAACTAGAGAACGAGAATTTTTGGCACATATGGTCAATTGAATGTTTATCCCAACCCTCTCATTTGGCACTAGTTTCAGCCCGAATTGTGCAAGTCACCTAAGGTCACGAATCGTCCCGAACGTGTAGCCCAAATTGTGAAAATTTCAAACCGCTACTGCTTGCTTGTATGAGTAGGTAGCCATCTGAAACTTGGCATATATAAAGGTCATTAACATGTCTACATGCATGCACAATCTTATGTCAACTGATTGCATAACTTGCGAACTATAGGCCATCGAAATTTTTGTAAACAAAAGTTTGTGCGACTTTAGCTCCCAAACGGAATAAAAGCTAAAGCTGAAATAGCCTTCATTCTATTTCACTTATTTGTGTCTACACATGTATATGTTTTGCAGAGACTCAAAGCTCTTGAGAATGGAGAAAATGAGGTGTCAATTTTGCATTGGACCCTATGGGAAAATGCATTAAACGCCTACTGCTCCGACGTTCAGCGACCGATAACATCCATCTTTACACTGTAAACGGTAATTACATAGGTACATGCCTGGGGCAAATAACAGCGCAAATAATTGTCCATGTGCAGAGAAATAAAGGAGCAAACTTTTATATATGGGCCTGCAGTGGAAGTTATTCTTAAAAGGTGACTTTCACGAATCGTTCTGAAACTGTGCTAAATTACAGATAATTCCCATATATTTCTTGGGAGAAAATGCCCTGAAATTCTCCTTTCTCCGTTGTCGAGATATTCGAGGGCAAAGTCGTGCAGTTTTCGACTTCCAGGGGCTATAACTCGAAAACTAGAGAACGAGAATTTTTGGCACATATGGTCAATTGAATGTTTATCCCAACCCTCTCATTTGGCACTAGTTTCAGCCCGAATTGTGCAAGTCACCTAAGGTCACGAATCGTCCCGAACGTGTAGCCCAAATTGTGAAAATTTCAAACCGCTACTGCTTGCTTGTATGAGTAGGTAGCCATCTGAAACTTGGCATATATAAAGGTCATTAACATGTCTACATGCATGCACAATCTTATGTCAACTGATTGCATAACTTGCGAACTATAGGCCATCGAAATTTTTGTAAACAAAAGTTTATGCGACTTTAGCTCCCACACGGAATAAAAGCTAAAGCTGAAATAGCCTTCATTCTATTTCACTTATTTGTGTCTACACATGTATATGTTTTGCACAGACTCAAAGCTCTTGAGAATGGAGAAAATGGTTGTCAATTTTGCATTGGACCCTATGGGAAAATGCATTAAACGCCTACTGCTCCGACGTTCAGCGACCGATAACATCCATCTTTACACTGTAAACGGTAATTACATAGGTACATGCCTGGGGCAAATAACAGCGCAAATAATTGTCCATGTGCAGAGTAATAAAGCAGCAAACTTTTATATATGGGCCTGCAGTGGAAGTTATTCTTAAAAGGTGACTTTCACGAATCGTTCTGAAACTGTGCTAAATTACAGATAATTCCCATATATTTCTTGGGAGAAAATGCCCTGAAATTCTCCTTTCTCCGTTGTCGAGATATTCGAGGGCAAAGTCGTGCAGTTTTCGACTTCCAGGGGCTATAACTCGAAAACTAGAGAACGATAATTTTTGGCACATATGGTCGATTGAATGTTTATCCCAACCCTCTCATTTGGCACTAGTTTCAGCCCGAATTGTGCAAGACACCTAAGGTCACGAATCGTCCCGAACGTGTAGCCCAAATTGTGAAAATTTCAAACCGCTACTGCTTGCTTGTATGAGTAGGTAGCCATCTGAAACTTGGCATATATAAAGGTCATTAACATGTCTACATGCATGCACAATCTTATGTCAACTGATTGCATAACTTGCGGACTATAGGCCATCGAAATTTTTGTAAACAAAAGTTTGTGCGACTTTAGCTCCCAAACGGAATAAAAGCTAAAGCTGAAATAGCCTTCATTCTATTTCACTTATTTGTGTCTACACATGTATATGTTTTGCAGAGACTCAAAGCTCTTGAGAATGGAGAAAATGAGGTGTCAATTTTGCATTGGACCCTATGGGAAAATGCATTAAACGCCTACTGCTCCGACGTTCAGCGACCGATAACATCCATCTTTACACTGTAAACGGTAATTACATAGGTACATGCCTGGGGCAAATAACAGCGCAAATAATTGTCCATGTGCAGAGAAATAATGGAGCAAACTTTTATATATGGGCCTGCAGTGGAAGTTATTCTTAAAAGGTGACTTTCACGAATCGTTCTGAAACTGTGCTAAATTACAGATAATTCCCATATATTTCTTGGGAGAAAATGCCCTGAAATTCTCCTTTCTCCGTTGTCGAGATATTCGAGGGCAAAGTCGTGCAGTTTTCGACTTCCAGGGGCTATAACTCGAAAACTAGAGAACGAGAATTTTTGGCACATATGGTCAATTGAATGTTTATCCCAACCCTCTCATTTGGCACTAGTTTCAGCCCGAATTGTGCAAGTCACCTAAGGTCACGAATCGTCCCGAACGTGTAGCCCAAATTGTGAAAATTTCAAACCGCTACTGCTTGCTTGTATGAGTAGGTAGCCATCTGAAACTTGGCATATATAAAGGTCATTAACATGTCTACATGCATGCACAATCTTATGTCAACTGATTGCATAACTTGCGAACTATAGGCCATCGAAATTTTTGTAAACAAAAGTTTGTGCGACTTTAGCTCCCAAACGGAATAAAAGCTAAAGCTGAAATAGCCTTCATTTTATTTCACTTATTTGTGTCTACACATGTATATGTTTTGCAGAGACTCAAAGCTCTTGAGAATGGAGAAAATGAGGTGTCAATTTTGCATTGGACCCTATGGGAAAATGCATTAAACGCCTACTGCTCCGACGTTCAGCGACCGATAACATCCATCTTTACACTGTAAACGGTAATTACATAGGTACATGCCTGGGGCAAATAACAGCGCAAATAATTGTCCATGTGCAGAGTAATAAAGGAGCAAACTTTTATATATGGGCCTGCAGTGGAAGTTATTCTTAAAAGGTGACTTTCACGAATCGTTCTGAAACTGTGCTAAATTACAGATAATTCCCATATATTTCTTGGGAGAAAATGCCCTGAAATTCTCCTTTCTCCGTTGTCGAGACATTCGAGGGCAAAGTCGTGCAGTTTTCGACTTCCAGGGGCTATACCTCGAAAACTAGAGAACGAGAATTTTTGGCACATATGGTCAATTGAATGTTTATCCCAACCCTCTCATTTGGCACTAGTTTCAGCCCGAATTGTGCAAGTCACCTAAGGTCACGAATCGTCCCGAACGTGTAACCCAAATTGTGAAAATTTCAAACCGCTACTGCTTGCTTGTATGAGTAGGTAGCCATCTGAAACTTGGCATATATAAAGGTCATTAACATGTCTACATGCATGCACAATCTTATGTTAACTGATTGCAGAACTTGCGAACTATAGGCCATCGAAATTTTTGTAAACAAAAGTTTGTGCGACTTCAGCTCCCAAACGGAATAAAAGCTAAAGCTGAAATAGCCTTCATTCTATTTCACTTATTTGTGTCTACACATGTATATGTTTTGCAGAGACTCAAAGCTCTTGAGAATGGAGAAAATGAGGTGTCAATTTTGCATTGGACCCTATGGGAAAATGCATTAAACGCCTACTGCTCCGACGTTCAACGACCGATAACATCCATCTTTACACTGTAAACGGTAATTACATATGTACATGCCTGGGGCAAATAACAGCGCAAATAATTGTCCATGTGCAGAGTAATAAAGGAGCAAACTTTTATATATGGGCCTGCAGTGGAAGTTATTCTTAAAAGGTGACTTTCACGAATCGTTCTGAAACTGTGCTAAATTACAGATAATTCCCATATATTTCTTGGGAGAAAATGCCCTGAAATTCTCCTTTCTCCGTTGTCGAGATATTCGAGGGCAAAGTCGTGCAGTTTTCGACTTCCAGGGGCTATAACTCGAAAACTAGAGAACGAGAATTTTTGGCACATATGGTCAATTGAATGTTTATCCCAACCCTCTCATTTGGCACTAGTTTCAGCCAGAATTGTGCAAGTCACCTAAGGTCACGAATCGTCCCGAACGTGTAGCCAAAATTGTGAAAATTTCAAACCGCTACTGCTTGCTTGTATGAGTAGGTAGCCATCTGAAACTTGGCATATATAAAGGTCATTAACATGTCTACATGCATGCACAATCTTATGTCAACTGATTGCATAACTTGCGAACTATAGGCTATCGAAATTTTTGTAAACAAAAGTTTGTGCGACTTTAGCTCCCAAATGGAATAAAAGCTAAAGCTGAAATAGCCTTCATTCTATTTCACTTATTTGTGTCTACACATGTATATGTTTTGCAGAGACTCAAAGCTCTTGAGAATGGAGAAAATGAGGTGTCAATTTTGCATTGGACCCTATGGGAAAATGCATTAAACGCCTACTGCTCCGACGTTCAGCGACCGATAACATCCATCTTTACACTGTAATTGGTAATTACATAAGTACATGCCTGGGGCAAATAACAGCGCAAATAATTGTCCATGTGCAGAGTAATAAAGGAGCAAACTTTTATATATGGGCCTGCAGTGGAAGTTATTCTTAAAAGGTGACTTTCACGAATCGTTCTGAAACTGTGCTAAATTACAGATAATTCCCATATATTTCTTGGGAGAAAATGCCCTGAAATTCTCCTTTCTCCGTTGTCGAGATATTCGAGGGCAAAGTCGTGCAGTTTTCGACTTCCAGGGGCTATAACTCGAAAACTAGAGAACGAGAATTTTTGGCACATATGGTCAATTGAATGTTTATCCCAACCCTCTCATTTGGCACTAGTTTCAGCCCGAATTGTGCAAGTCACCTAAGGTCACGAATCGTCCCGAACGTGTAGCCCAAATTGTGAAAATTTCAAACCGCTACTGCTTGCTTGTATGAGTAGGTAGCCATCTGAAACTTGGCATATATAAAGGTCATTAACATGTCTACATGCATGCACAATCTTATGTCAACTGATTGCATAACTTGCGAACTATAGGCCATCGAAATTTTTGTAAACAAAAGTTTGTGCGACTTTAGCTCCCAAACGGAATAAAAGCTAAAGCTGAAATAGCCTTCATTCTATTTCACTTATTTGTGTCTACACATGTATATGTTTTGCAGAGACTCAAAGCTCTTGAGAATGGAGAAAATGAGGTGTCAATTTTGCATTGGACCCTATGGGAAAATGCATTAAACGCCTACTGCTCCGACGTTCAGCGACCGATAACATCCATCTTTACACTGTAAACGGTAATTACATAGGTACATGCCTGGGGCAAATAACAGCGCAAATAATTGTCCATGTGCAGAGAAATAAAGGAGCAAACTTTTATATATGGGCCTGCAGTGGAAGTTATTCTTAAAAGGTGACTTTCACGAATCGTTCTGAAACTGTGCTAAATTACAGATAATTCCCATATATTTCTTGGGAGAAAATGCCCTGAAATTCTCCTTTCTCCGTTGTCGAGATATTCGAGGGCAAAGTCGTGCAGTTTTCGACTTCCAGGGGCTATAACTCGAAAACTAGAGAACGAGAATTTTTGGCACATATGGTCAATTGAATGTTTATCCCAACCCTCTCATTTGGCACTAGTTTCAGCCCGAATTGTGCAAGTCACCTAAGGTCACGAATCGTCCCGAACGTGTAGCCCAAATTGTGAAAATTTCAAACCGCTACTGCTTGCTTGTATGAGTAGGTAGCCATCTGAAACTTGGCATATATAAAGGTCATTAACATGTCTACATGCATGCACAATCTTATGTCAACTGATTGCATAACTTGCGAACTATAGGCCATCGAAATTTTTGTAAACAAAAGTTTGTGCGACTTTAGCTCCCAAACGGAATAAAAGCTAAAGCTGAAATAGCCTTCATTCTATTTCACTTATTTGTGTCTACACATGTATATGTTTTGCAGAGACTCAAAGCTCTTGAGAATGGAGAAAATGAGGTGTCAATTTTGCATTGGACCCTATGGGAAAATGCATTAAACGCCTACTGCTCCGACGTTCAGCGACCGATAACATCCATCTTTACACTGTATTCGGTAATTACATAGGTACATGCCTGGGGCAAATAACAGCGCAAATAATTGTCCATGTGCAGAGTAATAAAGGAGCAAACTTTTATATATGGGCCTGCAGTGGAAGTTATTCTTAAAAGGTGACTTTCACGAATCGTTCTGAAACTGTGCTAAATTACAGATAATTCCCATATATTTCTTGGGAGAAAATGCCCTGAAATTCTCCTTTCTCCGTTGTCGAGATATTCGAGGGCAAATTCGTGCAGTTTTCGACTTCCAGGGGCTATAACTCGAAAACTAGAGAACGAGAATTTTTGGCACATATGGTCAATTGAATGTTTATCCCAACCCTCTCATTTGGCACTAGTTTCAGCCCGAATTGTGCAAGTCACCTAAGGTCACGAATCGTCCCGAACGTGTAGCCCAAATTGTGAAAATTTCAAACCGCTACTGCTTGCTTGTATGAGTAGGTAGCCATCTGAAACTTGGCATATATAAAGGTCATTAACATGTCTACATGCATGCACAATCTTATGTCAACTGATTGCATAACTTGCGAACTATAGGCCATCGAAATTTTTGTAAACAAAAGTTTGTGCGACTTTAGCTCCCAAACGGAATAAAAGCTAAAGCTGAAATAGCCTTCATTCTATTTCACTTATTTGTGTCTACACATGTATATGTTTTGCAGAGACTCAAAGCTCTTGAGAATGGAGAAAATGAGGTGTCAATTTTGCATTGGACCCTATGGGAAAATGCATTAAACGCCTACTGCTCCGACGTTCAACGACCGATAACATCCATCTTTACACTGTAAACGGTAATTACATATGTACATGCCTGGGGCAAATAACAGCGCAAATAATTGTCCATGTGCAGAGTAATAAAGGAGCAAACTTTTATATATGGGCCTGCAGTGGAAGTTATTCTTAAAAGGTGACTTTCACGAATCGTTCTGAAACTGTGCTAAATTACAGATAATTCCCATATATTTCTTGGGAGAAAATGCCCTGAAATTCTCCTTTCTCCGTTGTCGAGATATTCGAGGGCAAAGTCGTGCAGTTTTCGACTTCCAGGGGCTATAACTCGAAAACTAGAGAACGAGAATTTTTGGCACATATGGTCAATTGAATGTTTATCCCAACCCTCTCATTTGGCACTAGTTTCAGCCCGAATTGTGCAAGTCACCTAAGGTCACAAATCGTCCCGAACGTGTAGCCCAAATTGTGAAAATTTCAAACCGCTACTGCTTGCTTGTATGAGTAGGTAACCATCTGAAACTTGGCATATATAAAGGTCATTAACATGTCTACATGCATGCACAATCTTATGTCAACTGATTGCATAACTTGCGAACTATAGGCCATCGAAATTTTTGTAAACAAAAGTTTGTGCGACTTTAGCTCCCAAATGGAATAAAAGCTAAAGCTGAAATAGCCTTCATTCTATTTCACTTATTTGTGTCTACACATGTATATGTTTTGCAGAGACTCAAAGCTCTTGAGAATGGAGAAAATGAGGTGTCAATTTTGCATTGGACCCTATGGGAAAATGCATTAAACGCCTACTGCTCCGACGTTCAACGACCGATAACATCCATCTTTACACTGTAAACGGTAATTACATATGTACATGCCTGGGGCAAATAACAGCGCAAATAATTGTCCATGTGCAGAGTAATAAAGGAGCAAACTTTTATATATGGGCCTGCAGTGGAAGTTATTCTTAAAAGGTGACTTTCACGAATCGTTCTGAAACTGTGCTAAATTACAGATAATTCCCATATATTTCTTGGGAGAAAATGCCCTGAAATTCTCCTTTCTCCGTTGTCGAGATATTCGAGGGCAAAGTCGTGCAGTTTTCGACTTCCAGGGGCTATAACTCGAAAACTAGAGAACGAGAATTTTTGGCACATATGGTCAATTGAATGTTTATCCCAACCCTCTCATTTGGCACTAGTTTCAGCCCGAATTGTGCAAGTCACCTAAGGTCACGAATCGTCCCGAACGTGTAGCCCAAATTGTGAAAATTTCAAACCGCTACTGCTTGCTTGTATGAGTAGGTAGCCATCTGAAACTTGGCATATATAAAGGTTATTAACATGTCTACTTGCATGCACAATCTTATGTCAACTGATTGCATAACTTGCGAACTATAGGCCATCGAAATTTTTGTAAACAAAAGTTTGTGCGACTTTAGCTCCCAAACGGAATAAAAGCTAAAGCTGAAATAGCCTTCATTCTATTTCACTTATTTGTGTCTACACATGTATATGTTTTGCAGAGACTCAAAGCTCTTGAGAAACGAGAAAATGAGGTGTCAATTTTGCATTGGACCCTATGGGAAAATGCATTAAACGCCTACTGCTCCGACGTTCAGCGACCGATAACATCCATCTTTACACTGTAAACGGTAATTACATAGGTACATGCCTGGGGCAAATAACAGCGCAAATAATTGTCCATGTGCAGAGTAATAAAGGAGCAAACTTTTATATATGGGCCTGCAGTGGAAGTTATTCTTAAAAGGTGACTTTCACGAATCGTTCTGAAACTGTGCTAAATTACAGATAATTCCCATATATTTCTTGGGAGAAAATGCCCTGAAATTCTCCTTTCTCCGTTGTCGAGATATTCGAGGGCAAAGTCGTGCAGTTTTCGACTTCCAGGGGCTATAACTCGAAAACTAGAGAACGAGAATTTTTGGCACATATGGTCAATTGAATGTTTATCCCAACCCTCTCATTTGGCACTAGTTTCAGCCCGAATTGTGCAAGTCACCTAAGGTCACGAATCGTCCCGAACGTGTAGCCCAAATTGTGAAAATTTCAAACCGCTACTGCTTGCTTGTATGAGTAGGTAGCCATCTGAAACTTGGCATATATAAAGGTCATTAACATGTCTACATGCATGCACAATCTTATGTCAACTGATTGCATAACTTGCGAACTATAGGCCATCGAAATTTTTGTAAACAAAAGTTTGTGCGACTTTAGCTCCCAAATGGAATAAAAGCTAAAGCTGAAATAGCCTTCATTCTATTTCACTTATTTGTGTCTACACATGTATATGTTTTGCAGAGACTCAAAGCTCTTGAGAATGGAGAAAATGAGGTGTCAATTTTGCATTGGACCCTATGGGAAAATGCATTAAACGCCTACTGCTCCGACGTTCAGCGACCGATAACATCCATCTTTACACTGTAAACGGTAATTACATAGGTACATGCCTGGGGCAAATAACAGCGCAAATAATTGTCCATGTGCAGAGTAATAAAGGAGCAAACTTTTATATATGGGCCTGCAGTGGAAGTTATTCTTAAAAGGTGACTTTCACGAATCGTTCTGAAACTGTGCTAAATTACAGATAATTCCCATATATTTCTTGGGAGAAAATGCCCTGAAATTCTCCTTTCTCCGTTGTCGAGATATTCGAGGGCAAAGTCGTGCAGTTTTCGACTTCCAGGGGCTATAACTCGAAAACTAGAGAACGAGAATTTTTGGCACATATGGTCAATTGAATGTTTATCCCAACCCTCTCATTTGGCACTAGTTTCAGCCCGAATTGTGCAAGTCACCTAAGGTCACGAATCGTCCCGAACGTGTAGCCCAAATTGTGAAAATTTCAAACCGCTACTGCTTGCTTGTATGAGTAGGTAGCCATCTGAAACTTGGCATATATAAAGGTCATTAACATGTCTACATGCATGCACAATCTTATGTCAACTGATTGCATAACTTGCGAACTATAGGCCATCGAAATTTTTGTAAACAAAAGTTTGTGCGACTTTAGCTCCCAAACGGAATAAAAGCTAAAGCTGAAATAGCCTTCATTCTATTTCACTTATTTGTGTCTACACATGTATATGTTTTGCAGAGACTCAAAGCTCTTGAGAATGGAGAAAATGAGGTGTCAATTTTGCATTGGACCCTATGGGAAAATGCATTAAACGCCTACTGCTCCGACGTTCAACGACCGATAACATCCATCTTTACACTGTAAACGGTAATTACATATGTACATGCCTGGGGCAAATAACAGCGCAAATAATTGTCCATGTGCAGAGTAATAAAGGAGCAAACTTTTATATATGGGCCTGCAGTGGAAGTTATTCTTAAAAGGTGACTTTCACGAATCGTTCTGAAACTGTGCTAAATTACAGATAATTCCCATATATTTCTTGGGAGAAAATGCCCTGAAATTCTCCTTTCTCCGTTGTTGAGATATTCGAGGGCAAAGTCGTGCAGTTTTCGACTTCCAGGGGCTATAACTCGAAAACTAGAGAACGAGAATTTTTGGCACATATGGTCAATTGAATGTTTATCCCAACCCTCTCATTTGGCACTAGTTTCAGCCCGAATTGTGCAAGTCACCTAAGGTCACGAATCGTCCCGAACGTGTAGCCCAAATTGTGAAAATTTCAAACCGCTACTGCTTGCTTGTATGAGTAGGTAGCCATCTGAAACTTGGCATATATAAAGGTCATTAACATGTCTACATGCATGCACAATCTTATGTCAACTGATTGCATAACTTGCGAACTATAGGCCATCGAAATTTTTGTAAACAAAAGTTTGTGCGACTTTAGCTCCCAAACGGAATAAAAGCTAAAGCTGAAATAGCCTTCATTCTATTTCACTTATTTGTGTCTACACATGTATATGTTTTGCAGAGACTCAAAGCTCTTGAGAAACGAGAAAATGAGGTGTCAATTTTGCATTGGACCCTATGGGAAAATGCATTAAACGCCTACTGCTCCGACGTTCAGCGACCGATAACATCCATCTTTACACTGTAAACGGTAATTACATAGGTACATGCCTGGGGCAAATAACAGCGCAAATAATTGTCCATGTGCAGAGTAATAAAGGAGCAAACTTTTATATATGGGCCTGCAGTGGAAGTTATTCTTAAAAGGTGACTTTCACGAATCGTTCTGAAACTGTGCTAAATTACAGATACTTCCCATATATTTCTTGGGAGAAAATGCCCTGAAATTCTCCTTTCTCCGTTGTCGAGATATTCGAGGGCAAAGTCGTGCAGTTTTCGACTTCCAGGGGCTATAACTCGAAAACTAGAGAACGAGAATTTTTGGCACATATGGTCAATTGAATGTTTATCCCAACCCTCTCATTTGGCACTAGTTTCAGCCAGAATTGTGCAAGTCACCTAAGGTCACGAATCGTCCCGAACGTGTAGCCCAAATTGTGAAAATTTCAAACCGCTACTGCTTGCTTGTATGAGTAGGTAGCCATCTGAAACTTGGCATATATAAAGGTCATTAACATGTCTACATGCATGCACAATCTTATGTCAACTGATTGCATAACTTGCGAACTATAGGCCATCGAAATTTTTGTAAACAAAAGTTTGTGCGACTTTAGCTCCCAAATGGAATAAAAGCTAAAGCTGAAATAGCCTTCATTCTATTTCACTTATTTGTGTCTACACATGTATATGTTTTGCAGAGACTCAAAGCTCTTGAGAAACGAGAAAATGAGGTGTCAATTTTGCATTGGACCCTATGGGAAAATGCATTAAACGCCTACTGCTCCGACGTTCAGCGACCGATAACATCCATCTTTACACTGTAAACGGTAATTACATAGGTACATGCCTGGGGCAAATGACAGCGCAAATAATTGTCCATGTGCAGAGTAATAAAGGAGCAAACTTTTATATATGGGCCTGCAGTGGAAGTTATTCTTAAAAGGTGACTTTCACGAATCGTTCTGAAACTGTGCTAAATTACAGATAATTCCCATATATTTCTTGGGAGAAAATGCCCTGAAATTCTCCTTTCTCCGTTGTCGAGATATTCGAGGGCAAAGTCGTGCAGTTTTCGACTTCCAGGGGCTATAACTCGAAAACTAGAGAACGAGAATTTTTGGCACATATGGTCAATTGAATGTTTATCCCAACCCTCTCATTTGGCACTAGTTTCAGCCCGAATTGTGCAGGTCACCTAAGGTCACGAATCGTCCCGAACGTGTAGCCCAAATTGTGAAAATTTCAAACCGCTACTGCTTGCTAGTATGAGTAGGTAGCCATCTGAAACTTAGCATATATAAAGGTCATTAACATGTCTACATGCATGCACAATCTTATGTCAACTGATTGCATAACTTGCGAACTATAGGCCATCGAAATTTTTGTAAACAAAAGTTTGTGCGACTTTAGCTCCCAAACGGAATAAAAGCTAAAGCTGAAATAGCCTTCATTCTATTTCACTTATTTGTGTCTACACATGTATATGTTTTGCAGAGACTCAAAGCTCTTGAGAATGGAGAAAATGAGGTGTCAATTTTGCATTGGACCCTATGGGAAAATGCATTAAACGCCTACTGCTCCGACGTTCAGCGACCGATAACATCCATCTTTACACTGTAAACGGTAATTACATAGGTACATGCCTGGGGCAAATAACAGCGCAAATAATTGTCCATGTGCAGAGTAATAAAGGAGCAAACTTTTATATATGGGCCTGCAGTGGAAGTTATTCTTAAAAGGTGACTTTCACGAATCGTTCTGAAACTGTGCTAAATTACAGATAATTCCCATATATTTCTTGGGAGAAAATGCCCTGAAATTCTCCTTTCTCCGTTGTCGAGATATTCGAGGGCAAAGTCGTGCAGTTTTCGACTTCCAGGGGCTATAACTCGAAAACTAGAGAACGAGAATTTTTGGCACATATGGTCAATTGAATGTTTATCTCAACCCTCTCATTTGGCACTAGTTTCAGCCCGAATTGTGCAAGTCACCTAAGGTCACGAATCGTCCCGAACGTGTAGCCCAAATTGTGAAAATTTCAAACCGCTACTGCTTGCTTGTATGAGTAGGTAGCCATCTGAAACTTGGCATATATAAAGGTCATTAACATGTCTACATGCATGCACAATCTTATGTCAACTGATTGCATAACTTGCGAACTATAGGCCATCGAAATTTTTGTAAACAAAAGTTTGTGCGACTTTAGCTCCCAAACGGAATAAAAGCTAAAGCTGAAATAGCCTTCATTCTATTTCACTTATTTGTGTCTACACATGTATATGTTTTGCAGAGACTCAAAGCTCTTGAGAAACGAGAAAATGAGGTGTCAATTTTGCATTGGACCCTATGGGAAAATGCATTAAACGCCTACTGCTCCGACGTTCAACGACCGATAACATACATCTTTACACTGTAAACGGTAATTACATAGGTACATGCCTGGGGCAAATAACAGCGCAAATAATTGTCCATGTGCAGAGTAATAAAGGAGCAAACTTTTATATATGGGCCTGCAGTGGAAGTTATTCTTAAAAGGTGACTTTCACGAATCGTTCTGAAACTGTGCTAAATTACAGATAATTCCCATATATTTCTTGGGAGAAAATGCCCTGAAATTCTCCATTCTCCGTTGTCGAGATATTCGAGGGCAAAGTCGTGCAGTTTTCGACTTCCAGGGGCTATAACTCGAAAACTAGAGAACGAGAATTTTTGGCACATATGGTCAATTGAATGTTTATCCCAACCCTCTCATTTGGCACTAGTTTCAGCCCGAATTGTGCAAGTCACCTAAGGTCACGAATCGTCCCGAACGTGTAGCCCAAATTGTGAAAATTTCAAACCGCTACTGCTTGCTTGTATGAGTAGGTAGCCATCTGAAACTTGGCATATATAAAGGTCATTAACATGTCTACATGCATGCACAATCTTATGTCAACTGATTGCATAACTTGCGAACTATAGGCCATCGAAATTTTTGTAAACAAAAGTTTGTGCGACTTTAGCTCCCAAACGGAATAAAAGCTAAAGCTGAAATAGCCTTCATTCTATTTCACTTATTTGTGTCTACACATGTATATGTTTTGCAGAGACTCAAAGCTCTTGAGAAACGAAAAAAATGAGGTGTCAATTTTGCATTGGACCCTATGGGAAAATGCATTAAACGCCTACTGCTCCGACGTTCAGCGACCGATAACCTCCATCTTTACACTGTAAACGGTAATTACATAGGTACATGCCTTGGGCAAATAACAGCGCAAATAATTGTCCATGTGCAGAGTAATAAAGGAGCAAACTTTTATATATGGGCCTGCAGTGGAAGTTATTCTTAAAAGGTGACTTTCACGAATCGTTCTGAAACTGTGCTAAATTACAGATAATTCCCATATATTTCTTGGGAGAAAATGCCCTGAAATTCTCCTTTCTCCGTTGTCGAGATATTCGAGGGCAAAGTCGTGCAGTTTTCGACTTCCAGGGGCTATAACTCGAAAACTAGAGAACGAGAATTTTTGGCACATATGGTCAATTGAATGTTTATCCCAACCCTCTCATTTGGCACTAGTTTCAGCCCGAATTGTGCAAGTCACCTAAGGTCACGAATCGTCCCGAACGTGTAGCCCAAATTGTGAAAATTTCAAACCGCTACTGCTTGCTTGTATGAGTAGGTAGCCATCTGAAACTTGGCATATATAAAGGTCATTAACATGTCTACATGCATGCACAATCTTATGTCAACTGATTGCATAACTTGCGAACTATAGGCCATCGAAATTTTTGTAAACAAAAGTTTGTGCGACTTTAGCTCCCAAACGGAATAAAAGCTAAAGCTGAAATAGCCTTCATTCTATTTCACTTATTTGTGTCTACACATGTATATGTTTTGCAGAGACTCAAAGCTCTTGAGAATGGAGAAAATGAGGTGTCAATTTTGCATTGGACCCTATGGGAAAATGCATTAAACGCCTACTGCTCCGACGTTCAACGACCGATAACATCCATCTTTACACTGTAAACGGTAATTACATATGTACATGCCTGGGGCAAATAACAGCGCAAATAATTGTCCATGTGCAGAGTAATAAAGGAGCAAACTTTTATATATGGGCCTGCAGTGGAAGTTATTCTTAAAAGGTGACTTTCACGAATCGTTCTGAAACTGTGCTAAATTACAGATAATTCCCATATATTTCTTGGGAGAAAATGCCCTGAAATTCTCCTTTCTCCGTTGTCGAGATATTCGAGGGCAAAGTCGTGCAGTTTTCGACTTCCAGGGGCTATAACTCGAAAACTAGAGAACGAGAATTTTTGGCACATATGGTCAATTGAATGTTTATCCCAACCCTCTCATTTGGCACTAGTTTCAGCCCGAATTGTGCAAGTCACCTAAGGTCACGAATCGTCCCGAACGTGTAGCCCAAATTGTGAAAATTTCAAACCGCTACTGCTCGCTTGTATGAGTAGGTAGCCATCTGAAACTTGGCATATATAAAGGTCATTAACATGTCTACATGCATGCACAATCTTATGTCAACTGATTGCATAACTTGCGAACTATAGGCCATCGAAATTTTTGTAAACAAAAGTTTGTGCGACTTTAGCTCCCAAACGGAATAAAAGCTAAAGCTGAAATAGCCTTCATTCTATTTCACTTATTTGTGTCTACACATGTATATGTTTTGCAGAGACTCAAAGCTCTTGAGAATGGAGAAAATGAGGTGTCAATTTTGCATTGGACCCTATGGGAAAATGCATTAAACGCCTACTGCTCCGACGTTCAGCGACCGATAACATCCATCTTTACACTGCAAACGGTAATTACATAGGTACATGCCTGGGGCAAATAACAGCGCAAATAATTGTCCATGTGCAGAGTAATAAAGGAGCAAACTTTTATATATGGGCCTGCAGTGGAAGTTATTCTTAAAAGGTGACTTTCACGAATCGTTCTGAAACTGTGCTAAATTACAGATAATTCCCATATATTTCTTGGGAGAAAATGCCCTGAAATTCTCCTTTCTCCGTTGTCGAGATATTCGAGGGCAAAGTCGTGCAGTTTTCGACTTCCAGGGGCTATAACTCGAAAACTAGAGAACGAGAATTTTTGGCACATATGGTCAATTGAATGTTTATCCCAACCCTCTCATTTGGCACTAGTTTCAGCCCGAATTGTGCAAGTCACCTAAGGTCACGAATCGTCCCGAACGTGTAGCCCAAATTGTGAAAATTTCAAACCGCTACTGCTCGCTTGTATGAGTAGGTAGCCATCTGAAACTTGGCATATATAAAGGTCATTAACATGTCTACATGCATGCACAATCTTATGTCAACTGATTGCATAACTTGCGAACTATAGGCCATCGAAATTTTTGTAAACAAAAGTTTGTGCGACTTTAGCTCCCAAACGGAATAAAAGCTAAAGCTGAAATAGCCTTCATTCTATTTCACTTATTTGTGTCTACACATGTATATGTTTTGCAGAGACTCAAAGCTCTTGAGAATGGAGAAAATGAGGTGTCAATTTTGCATTGGACCCTATGGGAAAATGCATTAAACGCCTACTGCTCCGACGTTCAGCGACCGATAACATCCATCTTTACACTGTAAACGGTAATTACATAGGTACATGCCTGGGGCAAATAACAGCGCAAATAATTGTCCATGTGCAGAGTAATAAAGGAGCAAACTTTTATATATGGGCCTGCAGTGGAAGTTATTCTTAAAAGGTGACTTTCACGAATCGTTCTGAAACTGTGCTAAATTACAGATACTTCCCATATATTTCTTGGGAGAAAATGCCCTGAAATTCTCCTTTCTCCGTTGTCGAGATATTCGAGGGCAAAGTCGTGCAGTTTTCGACTTCCAGGGGCTATAACTCGAAAACTAGAGAACGAGAATTTTTGGCACATATGGTCAATTGAATGTTTATCCCAACCCTCTCATTTGGCACTAGTTTCAGCCCGAATTGTGCAAGTCACCTAAGGTCACGAATCGTCCCGAACGTGTAGCCCAAATTGTGAAAATTTCAAACCGCTACTGCTTGCTTGTATGAGTAGGTAGCCATCTGAAACTTGGCATATATAAAGGTCATTAACATGTCTACATGCATGCACAATCTTATGTCAACTGATTGCATAACTTGCGAACTATAGGCCATCGAAATTTTTGTAAACAAAAGTTTGTGCGACTTTAGCTCCCAAACGGAATAAAAGCTAAAGCTGAAATAGCCTTCATTCTATTTCACTTATTTGTGTCTACACATGTATATGTTTTGCAGAGACTCAAAGCTCTTGAGAATGGAGAAAATGAGGTGTCAATTTTGCATTGGACCCTATGGGAAAATGCATTAAACGCCTACTGCTCCGACGTTCAACGACCGATAACATCCATCTTTACACTGTAAACGGTAATTACATATGTACATGCCTGGGGCAAATAACAGCGCAAATAATTGTCCATGTGCAGAGTAATAAAGGAGCAAACTTTTATATATGGGCCTGCAGTGGAAGTTATTCTTAAAAGGTGACTTTCACGAATCGTTCTGAAACTGTGCTAAATTACAGATAATTCCCATATATTTCTTGGGAGAAAATGCCCTGAAATTCTCCTTTCTCCGTTGTCGAGATATTCGAGGGCAAAGTCGTGCAGTTTTCGACTTCCAGGGGCTATAACTCGAAAACTAGAGAACGAGAATTTTTGGCACATATGGTCAATTGAATGTTTATCCCAACCCTCTCATTTGGCACTAGTTTCAGCCCGAATTGTGCAAGTCACCTAAGGTCACGAATCGTCCCGAACGTGTAGCCCAAATTGTGAAAATTTCAAACCGCTACTGCTTGCTTGTATGAGTAGGTAGCCATCTGAAACTTGGCATATATAAAGGTCATTAACATGTCTACATGCATGCACAATCTTATGTCAACTGATTGCATAACTTGCGAACTATAGGCCATCGAAATTTTTGTAAACAAAAGTTTGTGCGACTTTAGCTCCCAAACGGAATAAAAGCTAAAGCTGAAATAGCCTTCATTCTATTTCACTTATTTGTGTCTACACATGTATATGTTTTGCAGAGACTCAAAGCTCTTGAGAATGGAGAAAATGAGGTGTCAATTTTGCATTGGACCCTATGGGAAAATGCATTAAACGCCTACTGCTCCGACGTTCAGCGACCGATAACATCCATCTTTACACTGCAAACGGTAATTACATAGGTACATGCCTGGGGCAAATAACAGCGCAAATAATTGTCCATGTGCAGAGTAATAAAGGAGCAAACTTTTATATATGGGCCTGCAGTGGAAGTTATTCTTAAAAGGTGACTTTCACGAATCGTTCTGAAACTGTGCTAAATTACAGATAATTCCCATATATTTCTTGGGAGAAAATGCCCTGAAATTCTCCTTTCTCCGTTGTCGAGATATTCGAGGGCAAAGTCGTGCAGTTTTCGACTTCCAGGGGCTATAACTCGAAAACTAGAGAACGAGAATTTTTGGCACATATGGTCAATTGAATGTTTATCCCAACCCTCTCATTTGGCACTAGTTTCAGCCCGAATTGTGCAAGTCACCTAAGGTCACGAATCGTCCCGAACGTGTAGCCCAAATTGTGAAAATTTCAAACCGCTACTGCTCGCTTGTATGAGTAGGTAGCCATCTGAAACTTGGCATATATAAAGGTCATTAACATGTCTACATGCATGCACAATCTTATGTCAACTGATTGCATAACTTGCGAACTATAGGCCATCGAAATTTTTGTAAACAAAAGTTTGTGCGACTTTAGCTCCCAAACGGAATAAAAGCTAAAGCTGAAATAGCCTTCATTCTATTTCACTTATTTGTGTCTACACATGTATATGTTTTGCAGAGACTCAAAGCTCTTGAGAATGGAGAAAATGAGGTGTCAATTTTGCATTGGACCCTATGGGAAAATGCATTAAACGCCTACTGCTCCGACGTTCAGCGACCGATAACATCCATCTTTACACTGTAAACGGTAATTACATAGGTACATGCCTGGGGCAAATAACAGCGCAAATAATTGTCCATGTGCAGAGTAATAAAGGAGCAAACTTTTATATATGGGCCTGCAGTGGAAGTTATTCTTAAAAGGTGACTTTCACGAATCGTTCTGAAACTGTGCTAAATTACAGATACTTCCCATATATTTCTTGGGAGAAAATGCCCTGAAATTCTCCTTTCTCCGTTGTCGAGATATTCGAGGGCAAAGTCGTGCAGTTTTCGACTTCCAGGGGCTATAACTCGAAAACTAGAGAACGAGAATTTTTGGCACATATGGTCAATTGAATGTTTATCCCAACCCTCTCATTTGGCACTAGTTTCAGCCCGAATTGTGCAAGTCACCTAAGGTCACGAATCGTCCCGAACGTGTAGCCCAAATTGTGAAAATTTCAAACCGCTACTGCTTGCTTGTATGAGTAGGTAGCCATCTGAAACTTGGCATATATAAAGGTCATTAACATGTCTACATGCATGCACAATCTTATGTCAACTGATTGCATAACTTGCGAACTATAGGCCATCGAAATTTTTGTAAACAAAAGTTTGTGCGACTTTAGCTCCCAAACGGAATAAAAGCTAAAGCTGAAATAGCCTTCATTCTATTTCACTTATTTGTGTCTACACATGTATATGTTTTGCAGAGACTCAAAGCTCTTGAGAATGGAGAAAATGAGGTGTCAATTTTGCATTGGACCCTATGGGAAAATGCATTAAACGCCTACTGCTCCGACGTTCAACGACCGATAACATCCATCTTTACACTGTAAACGGTAATTACATATGTACATGCCTGGGGCAAATAACAGCGCAAATAATTGTCCATGTGCAGAGTAATAAAGGAGCAAACTTTTATATATGGGCCTGCAGTGGAAGTTATTCTTAAAAGGTGACTTTCACGAATCGTTCTGAAACTGTGCTAAATTACAGATAATTCCCATATATTTCTTGGGAGAAAATGCCCTGAAATTCTCCTTTCTCCGTTGTCGAGATATTCGAGGGCAAAGTCGTGCAGTTTTCGACTTCCAGGGGCTATAACTCGAAAACTAGAGAACGAGAATTTTTGGCACATATGGTCAATTGAATGTTTATCCCAACCCTCTCATTTGGCACTAGTTTCAGCCCGAATTGTGCAAGTCACCTAAGGTCACGAATCGTCCCGAACGTGTAGCCCAAATTGTGAAAATTTCAAACCGCTACTGCTTGCTTGTATGAGTAGGTAGCCATCTGAAACTTGGCATATATAAAGGTCATTAACATGTCTACATGCATGCACAATCTTATGTCAACTGATTGCATAACTTGCGAACTATAGGCCATCGAAATTTTTGTAAACAAAAGTTTGTGCGACTTTAGCTCCCAAACGGAATAAAAGCTAAAGCTGAAATAGCCTTCATTCTATTTCACTTATTTGTGTCTACACATGTATATGTTTTGCAGAGACTCAAAGCTCTTGAGAATGGAGAAAATGAGGTGTCAATTTTGCATTGGACCCTATGGGAAAATGCATTAAACGCCTACTGCTCCGACGTTCAGCGACCGATAACATCCATCTTTACACTGTAAACGGTAATTACATAGGTACATGCCTGGGGCAAATAACAGCGCAAATAATTGTCCATGTGCAGAGTAATAAAGGAGCAAACTTTTATATATGGGCCTGCAGTGGAAGTTATTCTTAAAAGGTGACTTTCACGAATCGTTCTGAAACTGTGCTAAATTACAGATAATTCCCATATATTTCTTGGGAGAAAATGCCCTGAAATTCTCCTTTCTCCGTTGTCGAGATATTCGAGGGCAAAGTCGTGCAGTTTTCGACTTCCAGGGGCTATAACTCGAAAACTAGAGAACGAGAATTTTTGGCACATATGGTCAATTGAATGTTTATCCCAACCCTCTCATTTGGCACTAGTTTCAGCCCGAATTGTGCAAGTCACCTAAGGTCACGAATCGTCCCGAACGTGTAGCCCAAATTGTGAAAATTTCAAACCGCTACTGCTTGCTTGTATGAGTAGGTAGCCATCTGAAACTTGGCATATATAAAGGTCATTAACATGTCTACATGCATGCACAATCTTATGTCAACTGATTGCATAACTTGCGAACTATAGGCCATCGAAATTTTTGTAAACAAAAGTTTGTGCGACTTTAGCTCCCAAACGGAATAAAAGCTAAAGCTGAAATAGCCTTCATTCTATTTCACTTATTTGTGTCTACACATGTATATGTTTTGCAGAGACTCAAAGCTCTTGAGAATGGAGAAAATGAGGTGTCAATTTTGCATTGGACCCTATGGGAAAATGCATTAAACGCCTACTGCTCCGACGTTCAGCGACCGATAACATCCATCTTTACACTGTAAACGGTAATTACATAGGTACATGCCTGGGGCAAATAACAGCGCAAATAATTGTCCATGTGCAGAGTAATAAAGGAGCAAACTTTTATATATGGGCCTGCAGTGGAAGTTATTCTTAAAAGGTGACTTTCACGAATCGTTCTGAAACTGTGCTAAATTACAGATAATTCCCATATATTTCTTGGGAGAAAATGCCCTGAAATTCTCCTTTCTCCGTTGTCGAGATATTCGAGGGCAAAGTCGTGCAGTTTTCGACTTCCAGGGGCTATAACTCGAAAACTAGAGAACGAGAATTTTTGGCACATATGGTCAATTGAATGTTTATCCCAACCCTCTCATTTGGCACTAGTTTCAGCCCGAATTGTGCAAGTCACCTAAGGTCACGAATCGTCCCGAACGTGTAGCCCAAATTGTGAAAATTTCAAACCGCTACTGCTTGCATGTATGAGTAGGTAGCCATCTGAAACTTGGCATATATAAAGGTCATTAACATGTCTACATGCATGCACAATCTTATGTCAACTGATTGCATAACTTGCGAACTATAGGCCATCGAAATTTTTGTAAACAAAAGTTTGTGCGACTTTAGCTCCCAAACGGAATAAAAGCTAAAGCTGAAATAGCCTTCATTCTATTTCACTTATTTGTGTCTACACGTGTATATGTTTTGCAGAGACTCAAAGCTCTTGAGAATGGAGAAAATGAGGTGTCAATTTTGCATTGGACCCTATGGGAAAATGCATTAAACGCCTACTGCTCCGACGTTCAGCGACCGATAACATCCATCTTTACACTGTAAACGGTAATTACATAGGTACATGCCTGGGGCAAATAACAGCGCAAATAATTGTCCATGTGCAGAGTAATAAAGGAGCAAACTTTTATATATGGGCCTGCAGTGGAAGTTATTCTTAAAAGGTGACTTTCACGAATCGTTCTGAAACTGTGCTAAATTACAGATAATTCCCATATATTTCTTGGGACAAAATGCCCTGAAATTCTCCTTTCTCCGTTGTCGAGATATTCGAGGGCAAAGTCGTGCAGTTTTCGACTTCCAGGGGCTATAACTCGAAAACTAGAGAACGAGAATTTTTGGCACATATGGTCAATTGAATGTTTATCCCAACCCTCTCATTTGGCACTAGTTTCAGCCCGAATTGTGCAAGTCACCTAAGGTCACGAATCGTCCCGAACGTGTAGCCCAAATTGTGAAAATTTCAAACCGCTACTGCTTGCTTGTATGAGTAGGTAGCCATCTGAAACTTGGCATATATAAAGGTCATTAACATGTCTACATGCATGCACAATCTTATGTCAACTGATTGCATAACTTGCGAACTATAGGCCATCGAAATTTTTGTAAACAAAAGTTTGTGCGACTTTAGCTCCCAAACGGAATAAAAGCTAAAGCTGAAATAGCCTTCATTCTATTTCACTTATTTGTGTCTACACATGAATATGTTTTGCAGAGACTCAAAGCTCTTGAGAATGGAGAAAATGAGGTGTCAATTTTGCATTGGACCCTATGGGAAAATGCATTAAACGCCTACTGCTCCGACGTTCAGCGACCGATAACATCCATCTTTACACTGTAAACGGTAATTACATAGGTACATGCCTGGGGCAAATAACAGCGCAAATAATTGTCCATGTGCAGAGTAATAAAGGAGCAAACTTTTATATATGGGCCTGCAGTGGAAGTTATTCTTAAAATGTGACTTTCACGAATCGTTCTGAAACTGTGCTAAATTACAGATAATTCCCATATATTTCTTGGGAGAAAATGCCCTGAAATTCTCCTTTCTCCGTTGTCGAGATATTCGAGGGCAAAGTCGTGCAGTTTTTGACTTCCAGGGGCTATAACTCAAAAACTAGAGAACGAGAATTTTTGGCACATATGGTCAATTGAATGTTTATCCCAACCCTCTCATTTGGCACTAGTTTCAGCCCGAATTGTGCAAGTCACCTAAGGTCACGAATCGTCCCGAACGTGTAGCCCAAATTGTGAAAATTTCAAACCGCTACTGCTTGCTTGTATGAGTAGGTAGCCATCTGAAACTTGGCATATATAAAGGTCATTAACATGTCTACATGCATGCACAATCTTATGTCAACTGATTGCATAACTTGCGAACTATAGGCCATCGAAATTTTTGTAAACAAAAGTTTGTGCGACTTTAGCTCCCAAACGGAATAAAAGCTAAAGCTGAAATAGCCTTCATTCTATTTCACTTATTTGTGTCTACACATGTATATGTTTTGCAGAGACTCAAAGCTCTTGAGAATGGAGAAAATGAGGTGTCAATTTTGCATTGGACCCTATGGGAAAATGCATTAAACGCCTACTGCTCCGACGTTCAGCGACCGATAACATCCATCTTTACACTGTAAACGGTAATTACATAGGTACATGCCTGGGGCAAATAACAGCGCAAATAATTGTCCATGTGCAGAGTAATAAAGGAGCAAACTTTTATATATGGGCCTGCAGTGGAAGTTATTCTTAAAAGGTGACTTTCACGAATCGTTCTGAAACTGTGCTAAATTACAGATAATTCCCATATATTTCTTGGGAGAAAATGCCCTGAAATTCTCCTTTCTCCGTTGTCGAGATATTCGAGGGCAAAGTCGTGCAGTTTTCGACTTCCAGGGGCTATAACTCGAAAACTAGAGAACGAGAATTTTTGGCACATATGGTCAATTGAATGTTTATCCCAACCCTCTCATTTGGCACTAGTTTCAGCCCGAATTGTGCAAGTCACCTAAGGTCACGAATCGTCCCGAACGTGTAGCCCAAATTGTGAAAATTTCAAACCGCTACTGCTTGCTTGTATGAGTAGGTAGCCATCTGAAATTTGGCATATATAAAGGTCATTAACATGTCTACATGTATGCACAATCTTATGTCAACTGATTGCATATCTTGCGAACTATAGGCCATCGAAATTTTTGTAAACAAAAGTTTGTGCGACTTTAGCTCCCAAACGGAATAAAAGCTAAAGCTGAAATAGCCTTCATTCTATTTCACTTATTTGTGTCTACACATGTATATGTTTTGCAGAGACTCAAAGCTCTTGAGAATGGAGAAAATGAGGTGTCAATTTTGCATTGGACCCTATGGGAAAATGCATTAAACGCCTACTGCTCCGACGTTCAGCGACCGATAACATCCATCTTTACACTGTAAACGGTAATTACATAGGTACATGCCTGGGGCAAATAACAGCGCAAATAATTGTCCATGTGCAGAGTAATAAAGGAGCAAACTTTTATATATGGGCCTGCAGTGGAAGTTATTCTTAAAAGGTGACTTTCACGAATCGTTCTGAAACTGTGCTAAATTACAGATAATTCCCATATATTTCTTGGGAGAAAATGCCCTGAAATTCTCCTTTCTCCGTTGTCGAGATATTCGAGGGCAAAGTCGTGCAGTTTTCGACTTCCAGGGGCTATAACTCGAAAACTAGAGAACGAGAATTTTTGGCACATATGGTCAATTGAATGTTTATCCCAACCCTCTCATTTGGCACTAGTTTCAGCCCGAATTGTGCAAGTCACCTAAGGTCACGAATCGTCCCGAACGTGTAGCCCAAATTGTGAAAATTTCAAACCGCTACTGCTTGCTTGTATGAGTAGGTAGCCATCTGAAACTTGGCATATATAAAGGTCATTAACATGTCTACATGCATGCACAATCTTATGTCAACTGATTGCATAACTTGCGAACTATAGGCCATCGAAATTTTTGTAAACAAAAGTTTGTGCGACTTTAGCTCCCAAACGGAATAAAAGCTAAAGCTGAAATAGCCTTCATTCTATTTCACTTATTTGTGTCTACACATGTATATGTTTTGCAGAGACTCAAAGCTCTTGAGAATGGAGAAAATGAGGTGTCAATTTTGCATTGGACCCTATGGGAAAATGCATTAAACGCCTACTGCTCCGACGTTCAGCGACCGATAACATCCATCTTTACACTGTAAACGGTAATTACATAGGTACATGCCTGGGGCAAATAACAGCGCAAATAATTGTCCATGTGCAGAGTAATAAAGGAGCAAACTTTTATAAATGGGCCTGCAGTGGAAGTTATTCTTAAAAGGTAACTTCCCGAATCGTTCTGAAACTGTGCTAAATTACAGATAATTCCCATATATTTCTTGGGAGAAAATGCCCTGAAATTCTCCTTTCTCCGTTGTCGAGATATTCGAGGGCAAAGTCGTGCAGTTTTCGACTTCCAGGGGCTATAACTCGAAAACTAGAGAACGAGAATTTTTGGCACATATGGTCAATTGAATGTTTATCCCAACCCTCTCATTTGGCACTAGTTTCAGCCCGAATTGTGCAAGTCACCTAAGGTCACGAATCGTCCCGAACGTGTAGCCCAAATTGTGAAAATTTCAAACGGCTACTGCTTGCTTGTATGAGTAGGTAGCCATCTGAAACTTGGCATATATAAAGGTCATTAACATGTCTACATGTATGCACAATCTTATGTCAACTGATTGCATAACTTGCGAACTATAGGCCATCGAAATTTTTGTAAACAAAAGTTTGTGCGACTTTAGCTCCCAAACGGAATAATAGCTAAAGTTGAAATAGCCTTCATTCTATTTCACTTATTTGTGTCTACACATGTATATGTTTTGCAGAGACTCAAAGCTCTTGAGAATGGAGAAAATGAGGTGTCAATTTTGCATTGGACCCTATGGGAAAATGCATTAAACGCCTACTGCTCCGAAGTTCAGCGACCGATAACATCCATCTTTACACTGTAAACGGTAATTACATAGGTACATGCCTGGGGCAAATAACAGCGCAAATAATTGTCCATGTGCAGAGTAATAAAGGAGCAAACTTTTATATATGGGCCTGCAGTGGAAGTTATTCTTAAAAGGTGACTTTCACGAATCGTTCTGAAACTGTGCTAAATTACAGATAATTCCCATATATTTCTTGGGAGAAAATGCCCTGAAATTCTCCTTTCTCCGTTGTCGAGATATTCGAGGGCAAAGTCGTGCAGTTTTCGACTTCCAGGGGCTATAACTCGAAAACTAGAGAACGAGAATTTTTGGCACATATGGTCAATTGAATGTTTATCCCAACCCTCTCATTTGGCACTAGTTTCAGCCCGAATTGTGCAAGTCACCTAAGGTCACGAATCGTCCCGAACGTGTAGCCCAAATTGTGAAAATTTCAAACCGCTACTGCTTGCTTGTATGAGTAGGTAGCCATCTGAAACTTGGCATATATAAAGGTCATTAACATGTCTACATGCATGCACAATCTTATGTCAACTGATTGCATAACTTGCGAACTATAGGCCATCGAAATTTTTGTAAACAAAAGTTTGTGCGACTTTAGCTCCCAAACGGAATAAAAGCTAAAGTTGAAATAGCCTTCATTCTATTTCACTTATTTGTGTCTACACATGTATATGTTTTGCAGAGACTCAAAGCTCTTGAGAATGGAGAAAATGAGGTGTCAATTTTGCATTGGACCCTATGGGAAAATGCATTAAACGCCTACTGCTCCGACGTTCAGCGACCGATAACATCCATCTTTACACTGTAAACGGTAATTACATAGGTACATGCCTGGGGCAAATAACAGCGCAAATAATTGTCCATGTGCAGAGTAATAAAGGAGCAAACTTTTATATATGGGCCTGCAATGGAAGTTATTCTTAAAAGGTGACTTTCACGAATCGTTCTGAAACTGTGCTAAATTACAGATAATTCCCATATATTTCTTGGGAAAAATGCCCTGAAATTCTCCTTTCTCCGTTGTCGAGATATTCGAGGGCAAAGTCGTGCAGTTTTCGACTTCCAGGGGCTATAACTCGAAAACTAGAGAACGAGAATTTTTGGCACATATGGTCAATTGAATGTTTATCCCAACCCTCTCATTTGGCACTAGTTTCAGCCCGAATTGTGCAAGTCACCTAAGGTCACGAATCGTCCCGAACGTGTAGCCCAAATTGTGAAAATTTCAAACCGCTACTGCTTGCTTGTATGAGTAGGTAGCCATCTGAAATTTGGCATATATAAAGGTCATTAACATGTCTACATGTATGCACAATCTTATGTCAACTGATTGCATATCTTGCGAGCTATAGGCCATCGAAATTTTTGTAAACAAAAGTTTGTGCGACTTTAGCTCCCAAACGGAATAAAAGCTAAAGCTGAAATAGCCTTCATTCTATTTCACTTATTTGTGTCTACACATGTATATGTTTTGCAGAGACTCAAAGCTCTTGAGAATGGAGAAAATGAGGTGTCAATTTTGCATTGGACCCTATGGGAAAATGCATTAAACGCCTACTGCTCCGACGTTCAGCGACCGATAACATCCATCTTTACACTGTAAACGGTAATTACATAGGTACATGCCTGGGGCAAATAACAGCGCAAATAATTGTCCATGTACAGAGTAATAAAGGAGCAAACTTTTATATATGGGCCTGCAGTGGAATTATTCTTAAAAGGTGACTTTCACGAATCGTTCTGAAACTGTGCTAAATTACAGATAATTCCATATATTTCTTGGGAGAAAATGCCCTGAAATTCTCCTTTCTCCGTTGTCGAGATATTCGAGGGCAAAGTCGTGCAGTTTTCGACTTCCAGGGGCTATAACTCGAAAACTAGAGAACGAGAATTTTTGGCACATATGGTCACTTGAATGTTTATCCCAACCCTCTCATTTGGCACTAGTTTCAGCCCGAATTGTGCAAGTCACCTAAGGTCACGAATCGTCCCGAACGTGTAGCCCAAATTGTGAAAATTTCAAACCGCTACTGCTTGCTTGTATGAGTAGGTAGCCATCTGAAACTTGGCATATATAAAGGTCATTAACATGTCTACATGCATGCACAATCTTATGTCAACTGATTGCATAACTTGCGAACTATAGGCCATCGAAATTTTTGTAAACAAAAGTTTGTGCGACTTTAGCTCCCAAACGGAATAAAAGCTAAAGCTGAAATAGCCTTCATTCTATTTCACTTATTTGTGTCTACACATGTATATGTTTTGCAGAGACTCAAAGCTCTTGAGAATGGAGAAAATGAGGTGTCAATTTTGCATTGGACCCTATGGGAAAATGCATTAAACGCCTACTGCTCCGACGTTCAGCGACCGATAACATCCATCTTTACACTGTAAACGGTAATTACATAGGTACATGCCTGGGGCAAATAACAGCGCAAATAATTGTCCATGTACAGAGTAATAAAGGAGCAAACTTTTATAAATGGGCCTGCAGTGGAAGTTATTCTTAAAAGGTAACTTCCCGAATCGTTCTGAAACTGTGCTAAATTACAGATAATTCCCATATATTTCTTGGGAGAAAATGCCCTGAAATTCTCCTTTCTCCGTTGTCGAGATATTCGAGGGCAAAGTCGTGCAGTTTTCGACTTCCAGGGGCTATAACTCGAAAACTAGAGAACGAGAATTTTTGGCACATATGGTCAATTGAATGTTTATCCCAACCCTCTCATTTGGCACTAGTTTCAGCCCGAATTGTGCAAGTCACCTAAGGTCACGAATCGTCCCGAACGTGTAGCCCAAATTGTGAAAATTTCAAACCGCTACTGCTTGCTTGTATGAGTAGGTAGCCATCTGAAACTTGGCATATATAAAGGTCATTAACATGTCTACAGGTATGCACAATCTTATGTCAACTGATTGCATAACTTGCGAACTATAGGCCATCGAAATTTTTGTAAACAAAAGTGTGTGCGACTTTAGCTCCCAAACGGAATAAAAGCTAAAGCTGAAATAGCCTTCATTCTATTTCACTTATTTGTGTCTACACATGTATATGTTTTGCAGAGACTCAAAGCTCTTGAGAATGGAGAAAATGAGGTGTCAATTTTGCATTGGACCCTATGGGAAAATGCATTAAACGCCTACTGCTCCGACGTTCAGCGACCGATAACATCCATCTTTACACTGTAAACGGTAATTACATAGGTACATGCCTGGGGCAAATAACAGCGCAAATAATTGTCCATGTGCAGAGTAATAAAGGAGCAAACTTTTATATATGGGCCTGCAGTGGAAGTTATTCTTAAAAGGTGACTTTCACGAATCGTTCTGAAACTGTGCTAAATTACAGATAATTCCCATATATTTCTTGGGAGAAAATGCCCTGAAATTCTCCTTTCTCCGTTGTCGAGATATTCGAGGGCAAAGTCGTGCAGTTTTCGACTTCCAGGGGCTATAACTCGAAAACTAGAGAACGAGAATTTTTGGCACATATGGTCAATTGAATGTTTATCCCAACCCTCTCATTTGGCACTAGTTTCAGCCCGAATTGTGCAAGTCACCTAAGGTCACGAATCGTCCCGAACGTGTAGCCCAAATTGTGAAAATTTCAAACCGCTACTGCTTGCTTGTATGAGTAGGTAGCCATCTGAAACTTGGCATATATAAAGGTCATTAACATGTCTACATGCATGCACAATCTTATGTCAACTGATTGCATAACTTGCGAACTATAGGCCATCAAAATTTTTGTAAACAAAAGTTTGTGCGACTTTAGCTCCCAAACAGAATAAAAGCTAAAGGTGAAATAGCCTTCATTCTATTTCACTTATTTGTGTCTACACATGTATATGTTTTGCAGAGACTCAAAGCTCTTGAGAATGGAGAAAATGAGGTGTCAATTTTGCATTGGACCCTATGGGAAAATGCATTAAACGCCTACTGCTCCGACGTTCAGCGACCGATAACATCCATCTTTACACTGTAAACGGTAATTACATAGGTACATGCCTGGGGCAAATAACAGCGCAAATAATTGTCCATGTGCAGAGTAATAAAGGAGCAAACTTTTATATATGGGCCTGCAATGGAAGTTATTCTTAAAAGGCGACTTTCACGAATCGTTCTGAAACTGTGCTAAATTACAGATAATTCCCATATATTTCTTGGGAAAAAATGCCCTGAAATTCTCCTTTCTCCGTTGTCGAGATATTCGAGGGCAAAGTCGTGCAGTTTTCGACTTCCAGGGGCTATAACTCAAAAACTAGAGAACGAGAATTTTTGGCACATATGGTCAATTGAATGTTTATCCCAACCCTCTCATTTGGCACTAGTTTCAGCCCGAATTGTGCAAGTCACCTAAGGTCACGAATCGTCCCGAACGTGTAGCCCAAATTGTGAAAATTTCAAACCGCTACTGCTTGCTTGTATGAGTAGGTAGCCATCTGAAACTTGGCATATATAAAGGTCATTAACATGTCTACATGTATGCACAATCTTATGTCAACTGATTGCATATCTTGCGAACTATAGGCCATCGAAATTTTTGTAAACAGAAGTTTGTGCGACTTTAGCTCCCAAACGGAATAAAAGCTAAAGCTGAAATAGCCTTCATTCTATTTCACTTATTTGTGTCTACACATGTATATGTTTTGCAGAGACTCAAAGCTCTTGAGAATGGAGAAAATGAGGTGTCAATTTTGCATTGGACCCTATGGGAAAATGCATTAAACGCCTACTGCTCCGACGTTCAGCGACCGATAACATCCATCTTTACACTGTAAACGGTAATTACATAGGTACATGCCTGGGGCAAATAACAGCGCAAATAATTGTCCATGTACAGAGTAATAAAGGAGCAAACTTTTATATATGGGCCTGCAGTGGAATTATTCTTAAAAGGTGACTTTCACGAATCGTTCTGAAACTGTGCTAAATTACAGATAATTCCATATATTTCTTGGGAGAAAATGCCCTGAAATTCTCCTTTCTCCGTTGTCGAGATATTCGAGGGCAAAGTCGTGCAGTTTTCGACTTCCAGGGGCTATAACTCGAAAACTAGAGAACGAGAATTTTTGGCACATATGGTCACTTGAATGTTTATCCCAACCCTCTCATTTGGCACTAGTTTCAGCCCGAATTGTGCAAGTCACCTAAGGTCACGAATCGTCCCGAACGTGTAGCCCAAATTGTGAAAATTTCAAACCGCTACTGCTTGCTTGTATGAGTAGGTAGCCATCTGAAACTTGGCATATATAAAGGTCATTAACATGTCTACATGCATGCACAATCTTATGTCAACTGATTGCATAACTTGCGAACTATAGGCCATCGAAATTTTTGTAAACAAAAGTTTGTGCGACTTTAGCTCCCAAACGGAATAAAAGCTAAAGCTGAAATAGCCTTCATTCTATTTCACTTATTTGTGTCTACACATGTATATGTTTTGCAGAGACTCAAAGCTCTTGAGAATGGAGAAAATGAGGTGTCAATTTTGCATTGGACCCTATGGGAAAATGCATTAAACGCCTACTGCTCCGACGTTCAGCGACCGATAACATCCATCTTTACACTGTAAACGGTAATTACATAGGTACATGCCTGGGGCAAATAACAGCGCAAATAATTGTCCATGTACAGAGTAATAAAGGAGCAAACTTTTATAAATGGGCCTGCAGTGGAAGTTATTCTTAAAAGGTAACTTCCCGAATCGTTCTGAAACTGTGCTAAATTACAGATAATTCCCATATATTTCTTGGGAGAAAATGCCCTGAAATTCTCCTTTCTCCGTTGTCGAGATATTCGAGGGCAAAGTCGTGCAGTTTTCGACTTCCAGGGGCTATAACTCGAAAACTAGAGAACGAGAATTTTTGGCACATATGGTCAATTGAATGTTTATCCCAACCCTCTCATTTGGCACTAGTTTCAGCCCGAATTGTGCAAGTCACCTAAGGTCACGAATCGTCCCGAACGTGTAGCCCAAATTGTGAAAATTTCAAACCGCTACTGCTTGCTTGTATGAGTAGGTAGCCATCTGAAACTTGGCATATATAAAGGTCATTAACATGTCTACAGGTATGCACAATCTTATGTCAACTGATTGCATAACTTGCGAACTATAGGCCATCGAAATTTTTGTAAACAAAAGTTTGTGCGACTTTAGCTCCCAAACGGAATAAAAGCTAAAGCTGAAATAGCCTTCATTCTATTTCACTTATTTGTGTCTACACATGTATATGTTTTGCAGAGACTCAAAGCTCTTGAGAATGGAGAAAATGAGGTGTCAATTTTGCATTGGACCCTATGGGAAAATGCATTAAACGCCTACTGCTCCGACGTTCAGCGACCGATAACATCCATCTTTACACTGTAAACGGTAATTACATAGGTACATGCCTGGGGCAAATAACAGCGCAAATAATTGTCCATGTGCAGAGTAATAAAGGAGCAAACTTTTATATATGGGCCTGCAGTGGAAGTTATTCTTAAAAGGTGACTTTCACGAATCGTTCTGAAACTGTGCTAAATTACAGATAATTCCCATATATTTCTTGGGAGAAAATGCCCTGAAATTCTCCTTTCTCCGTTGTCGAGATATTCGAGGGCAAAGTCGTGCAGTTTTCGACTTCCAGGGGCTATAACTCGAAAACTAGAGAACGAGAATTTTTGGCACATATGGTCAATTGAATGTTTATCCCAACCCTCTCATTTGGCACTAGTTTCAGCCCGAATTGTGCAAGTCACCTAAGGTCACGAATCGTCCCGAACGTGTAGCCCAAATTGTGAAAATTTCAAACCGCTACTGCTTGCTTGTATGAGTAGGTAGCCATCTGAAACTTGGCATATATAAAGGTCATTAACATGTCTACAGGTATGCACAATCTTATGTCAACTGATTGCATAACTTGCGAACTATAGGCCATCGAAATTTTTGTAAACAAAAGTTTGTGCGACTTTAGCTCCCAAACAGAATAAAAGCTAAAGGTGAAATAGCCTTCATTCTATTTCACTTATTTGTGTCTACACATGTATATGTTTTGCAGAGACTCAAAGCTCTTGAGAATGGAGAAAATGAGGTGTCAATTTTGCATTGGACCCTATGGGAAAATGCATTAAACGCCTACTGCTCCGACGTTCAGCGACCGATAACATCCATCTTTACACTGTAAACGGTAATTACATAGGTACATGCCTGGGGCAAATAACAGCGCAAATAATTGTCCATGTGCAGAGTAATAAAGGAGCAAACTTTTATATATGGGCCTGCAATGGAAGTTATTCTTAAAAGGCGACTTTCACGAATCGTTCTGAAACTGTGCTAAATTACAGATAATTCCCATATATTTCTTGGGAAAAAATGCCCTGAAATTCTCCTTTCTCCGTTGTCGAGATATTCGAGGGCAAAGTCGTGCAGTTTTCGACTTCCAGGGGCTATAACTCAAAAACTAGAGAACGAGAATTTTTGGCACATATGGTCAATTGAATGTTTATCCCAACCCTCTCATTTGGCACTAGTTTCAGCCCGAATTGTGCAAGTCACCTAAGGTCACGAATCGTCCCGAACGTGTAGCCCAAATTGTGAAAATTTCAAACCGCTACTGCTTGCTTGTATGAGTAGGTAGCCATCTGAAACTTGGCATATATAAAGGTCATTAACATGTCTACATGTATGCACAATCTTATGTCAACTGATTGCATATCTTGCGAACTATAGGCCATCGAAATTTTTGTAAACAGAAGTTTGTGCGACTTTAGCTCCCAAACGGAATAAAAGCTAAAGCTGAAATAGCCTTCATTCTATTTCACTTATTTGTGTCTACACATGTATATGTTTTGCAGAGACTCAAAGCTCTTGAGAATGGAGAAAATGAGGTGTCAATTTTGCATTGGACCCTATGGGAAAATGCATTAAACGCCTACTGCTCCGACGTTCAGCGACCGATAACATCCATCTTTACACTGTAAACGGTAATTACATAGGTACATGCCTGGGGCAAATAGCAGCGCAAATAATTGTCCATGTGCAGAGTAATAAAGGAGCAAACTTTTATATATGGGCCTGCAGTGGAAGTTATTCTTAAAAGGTGACTTTCACGAATCGTTCTGAAACTGTGCTAAATTACAGATAATTCCCATATATTTCTTGGGAGAAAATGCCCTGAAATTCTCCTTTCTCCGTTGTCGAGATATTCGAGGGCAAACTCGTGCAGTTTTCGACTTCCAGGGGCTATAACTCGAAAACTAGAGAACGAGAATATTTGGCACATATGGTCAATTGAATGTTTATCCCAACCCTCTCATTTGGCACTAGTTTCAGCCCGAATTGTGCAAGTCACCTAAGGTCACGAATCGTCCCGACCGTGTAGCCCAAATTGTGAAAATTTCAAACCGCTACTGCTTGCTTGTATGAGTAGGTAGCCATCTGAAACTTGGCATATATAAAGGTCATTAACATGTCTACATGCATGCACAATCTTATGTCAACTGATTGCATAACTTGCGAACTATAGGCCATCGAAATTTTTGTAAACAAAAGTTTGTGCGACTTTAGCTCCCAAACGGAATAAAAGCTAAAGCTGAAATAGCCTTCATTCTATTTCACTACTTTGTGTCTACACATGTATATGTTTTGCAGAGACTCAAAGCTCTTGAGAATGGAGAAAATGAGGTGTCAATTTTGCATTGGACCCTATGGGAAAATGCATTAAACGCCTACTGCTCCGACGTTCAGCGACCGATAACATCCATCTTTACACTGTAAACGGTAATTACATAGGTACATGCCTGGGGCAAATAACAGCGCAAATAATTGTCCATGTGCAGAGTAATAAAGGAGCAAACTTTTATAAATGGGCCTGCAGTGGAAGTTATTCTTAAAAGGTAACTTCCCGAATCGTTCTGAAACTGTGCTAAATTACAGATAATTCCCATATATTTCTTGGGAGAAAATGCCCTGAAATTCTCCTTTCTCCGTTGTCGAGATATTCGAGGGCAAAGTCGTGCAGTTTTCGACTTCCAGGGGCTATAACTCGAAAACTAGAGAACGAGAATTTTTGGCACATATGGTCAATTGAATGTTTATCCCAACCCTCTCATTTGGCACTAGTTTCAGCCCGAATTGTGCAAGTCACCTAAGGTCACGAATCGTCCCGAACGTGTAGCCCAAATTGTGAAAATTTCAAACCGCTACTGCTTGCTTGTATGAGTAGGTAGCCATCTGAAACTTGGCATATATAAAGGTCATTAACATGTCTACATGTATGCACAATCTTATGTCAACTGATTGCATAACTTGCTAACTATAGGCCATCGAAATTTTTGTAAACAAAAATTTGTGCGACTTTAGCTCCCAAACGGAATAAAAGCTAAAGTTGAAATAGCCTTCATTCTATTTCACTTATTTGTGTCTACACATGTATATGTTTTGCAGAGACTCAAAGCTCTTGAGAATGGAGAAAATGAGGTGTCAATTTTGCATTGGACCCTATGGGAAAATGCATTAAACGCCTACTGCTCCGACGTTCAGCGACCGATAACATCCATCTTTACACTGTAAACGGTAATTACATAGGTACATGCCTGGGGCAAATAACAGCGCAAATAATTGTCCATGTGCAGAGTAATAAAGGAGCAAACTTTTATATATGGGCCTGCAGTGGAAGTTATTCTTAAAAGGTGACTTTCACGAATCGTTCTGAAACTGTGCTAAATTACAGATAATTCCCATATATTTCTTGGGAGAAAATGCCCTGAAATTCTCCTTTCTCCGTTGTCGAGATATTCGAGGGCAAAGTCGTGCAGTTTTCGACTTCCAGGGGCTATAACTCGAAAACTAGAGAACGAGAATTTTTGGCACATATGGTCAATTGAATGTTTATCCCAACCCTCTCATTTGGCACTAGTTTCAGCCCGAATTGTGCAAGTCACCTAAGGTCACGAATCGTCCAGAACGTGTAGCCCAAATTGTGAAAATTTCAAACCGCTACTGCTTGCTTGTATGAGTAGGTAGCCATCTGAAACTTGGCATATATAAAGGTCATTAACATGTCTACATGCATGCACAATCTTATGTCAACTGATTGCATAACTTGCGAACTATAGGCCATCGAAATTTTTGTAAACAAAAGTTTGTGCGACTTTAGCTCCCAAACGGAATAAAAGCTAAAGCTGAAATAGCCTTCATTCTATTTCACTTATTTGTGTCTACACATGTATATGTTTTGCAGAGACTCAAAGCTCTTGAGAATGGAGAAAATGAGGTGTCAATTTTGCATTGGACCCTATGGGAAAATGCATTAAACGCCTACTGCTCCGACGTTCAGCGACCGATAACATCCATCTTTACACTGTAAACGGTAATTACATAGGTACATGCCTGGGGCAAATAACAGCGCAAATAATTGTCCATGTGCAGAGTAATAAAGGAGCAAACTTTTATATATGGGCCTGCAGTGGAAGTTATTCTTAAAAGGTGACTTTCACGAATCGTTCTGAAACTGTGCTAAATTACAGATAATTCCCATATATTTCTTGGGAGAAAATGCCCTGAAATTCTCCTTTCTCCGTTGTCGAGATATTCGAGGGCAAACTCGTGCAGTTTTCGACTTCCAGGGGCTATAACTCGAAAACTAGAGAACGAGAATATTTGGCACATATGGTCAATTGAATGTTTATCCCAACCCTCTCATTTGGCACTAGTTTCAGCCCGAATTGTGCAAGTCACCTAAGGTCACGAATCGTCCCGACCGTGTAGCCCAAATTGTGAAAATTTCAAACCGCTACTGCTTGCTTGTATGAGTAGGTAGCCATCTGAAACTTGGCATATATAAAGGTCATTAACATGTCTACATGCATGCACAATCTTATGTCAACTGATTGCATAACTTGCGAACTATAGGCCATCGAAATTTTTGTAAACAAAAGTTTGTGCGACTTTAGCTCCCAAACGGAATAAAAGCTAAAGCTGAAATAGCCTTCATTCTATTTCACTACTTTGTGTCTACACATGTATATGTTTTGCAGAGACTCAAAGCTCTTGAGAATGGAGAAAATGAGGTGTCAATTTTGCATTGGACCCTATGGGAAAATGCATTAAACGCCTACTGCTCCGACGTTCAGCGACCGATAACATCCATCTTTACACTGTAAACGGTAATTACATAGGTACATGCCTGGGGCAAATAACAGCGCAAATAATTGTCCATGTGCAGAGTAATAAAGGAGCAAACTTTTATAAATGGGCCTGCAGTGGAAGTTATTCTTAAAAGGTAACTTCCCGAATCGTTCTGAAACTGTGCTAAATTACAGATAATTCCCATATATTTCTTGGGAGAAAATGCCCTGAAATTCTCCTTTCTCCGTTGTCGAGATATTCGAGGGCAAAGTCGTGCAGTTTTCGACTTCCAGGGGCTATAACTCGAAAACTAGAGAACGAGAATTTTTGGCACATATGGTCAATTGAATGTTTATCCCAACCCTCTCATTTGGCACTAGTTTCAGCCCGAATTGTGCAAGTCACCTAAGGTCACGAATCGTCCCGAACGTGTAGCCCAAATTGTGAAAATTTCAAACCGCTACTGCTTGCTTGTATGAGTAGGTAGCCATCTGAAACTTGGCATATATAAAGGTCATTAACATGTCTACATGTATGCACAATCTTATGTCAACTGATTGCATAACTTGCTAACTATAGGCCATCGAAATTTTTGTAAACAAAAATTTGTGCGACTTTAGCTCCCAAACGGAATAAAAGCTAAAGTTGAAATAGCCTTCATTCTATTTCACTTATTTGTGTCTACACATGTATATGTTTTGCAGAGACTCAAAGCTCTTGAGAATGGAGAAAATGAGGTGTCAATTTTGCATTGGACCCTATGGGAAAATGCATTAAACGCCTACTGCTCCGACGTTCAGCGACCGATAACATCCATCTTTACACTGTAAACGGTAATTACATAGGTACATGCCTGGGGCAAATAACAGCGCAAATAATTGTCCATGTGCAGAGTAATAAAGGAGCAAACTTTTATATATGGGCCTGCAGTGGAAGTTATTCTTAAAAGGTGACTTTCACGAATCGTTCTGAAACTGTGCTAAATTACAGATAATTCCCATATATTTCTTGGGAGAAAATGCCCTGAAATTCTCCTTTCTCCGTTGTCGAGATATTCGAGGGCAAAGTCGTGCAGTTTTCGACTTCCAGGGGCTATAACTCGAAAACTAGAGAACGAGAATTTTTGGCACATATGGTCAATTGAATGTTTATCCCAACCCTCTCATTTGGCACTAGTTTCAGCCCGAATTGTGCAAGTCACCTAAGGTCACGAATCGTCCAGAACGTGTAGCCCAAATTGTGAAAATTTCAAACCGCTACTGCTTGCTTGTATGAGTAGGTAGCCATCTGAAACTTGGCATATATAAAGGTCATTAACATGTCTACATGCATGCACAATCTTATGTCAACTGATTGCATAACTTGCGAACTATAGGCCATCGAAATTTTTGTAAACAAAAGTTTGTGCGACTTTAGCTCCCAAACGGAATAAAAGCTAAAGCTGAAATAGCCTTCATTCTATTTCACTTATTTGTGTCTACACATGTATATGTTTTGCAGAGACTCAAAGCTCTTGAGAATGGAGAAAATGAGGTGTCAATTTTGCATTGGACCCTATGGGAAAATGCATTAAACGCCTACTGCTCCGACGTTCAGCGACCGATAACATCCATCTTTACACTGTAAACGGTAATTACATAGGTACATGCCTGGGGCAAATAACAGCGCAAATAATTGTCCATGTGCAGAGTAATAAAGGAGCAAACTTTTATATATGGGCCTGCAGTGGAAGTTATTCTTAAAAGGTGACTTTCACGAATCGTTCTGAAACTGTGCTAAATTACAGATAATTCCCATATATTTCTTGGGAGAAAATGCCCTGAAATTCTCCTTTCTCCGTTGTCGAGATATTCGAGGGCAAAGTCGTGCAGTTTTCGACTTCCAGGGGCTATAACTCGAAAACTAGAGAACGAGAATTTTTGGCACATATGGTCAATTGAATGTTTATCCCAACACTCTCATTTGGCACTAGTTTCAGCCCGAATTGTGCAAGTCACCTAAGGTCACGAATCGTCCCGAACGTGTAGCCCAAATTGTGAAAATTTCAAACCGCTACTGCTTGCTTGTATGAGTAGGTAGCCATCTGAAACTTGGCATATATAAAGGTCATTAACATGTCTACATGCATGCACAATCTTATGTCAACTGATTGCATAACTTGCGACCTATAGGCCATCGAAATTTTTGTAAACAAAAGTTTGTGCGACTTTAGCTCCCAAACGGAATAAAAGCTAAAGCTGAAATAGCCTTCATTCTATTTCACTACTTTGTGTCTACACATGTATATGTTTTGCAGAGACTCAAAGCTCTTGAGAATGGAGAAAATGAGGTGTCAATTTTGCATTGGACCCTATGGGAAAATGCATTAAACGCCTACTGCTCCGACGTTCAACGACCGATAACATCCATCTTTACACTGTAAACGGTAATTACATAGGTACATGCCTGGGGCAAATAACAGCGCAAATAATTGTCCATGTGCAGAGTAATAAAGGAGCAAACTTTTATATATGGGCCTGCAGTGGAAGTTATTCTTAAGAGGTGACTTTCACGAATCGTTCTGAAACTGTGCTAAATTATAGATAATTCCCATATATTTCTTGGGAGAAAATGCCCTGAAATTCTCCTTTCTCCGTTGTCGAGATATTCGAGGGCAAAGTCGTGCAGTTTTCGACTTCCAGGGGCTATAACTCGAAAACTAGAGAACGAGAATTTTTGGCACATATGGTCAATTGAATGTTTATCCCAACCCTCTCATTTGGCACTAGTTTCAGCCCGAATTGTGCAAGTCACCTAAGGTCACGAATCGTCCCGAACGTGTAGCCCAAATTGTGAAAATTTCAAACCGCTACTGCTTGCTTGTATGAGTAGGTAGCCATCTGAAATTTGGCATATATAAAGGTCATTAACATGTCTACATGTATGCACAATCTTATGTCAACTGATTGCATAACTTGCGAACTATAGGCCATCGAAATTTTTGTAAACAAAAGTTTGTGCGACTTTAGCTCCCAAACGGAATAAAAGGTAAAGTTGAAATAGCCTTCATTCTATTTCACTTATTTGTGTCTACACATGTATATGTTTTGCAGAGACTCAAAGCTCTTGAGAATGGAGAAAATGAGGTGTCAATTTTGCATTGGACCCTATGGGAAAATGCATTAAACGCCTAATGCTCCGAAGTTCAGCGACCGATAACATCCATCTTTACACTGTAAACGGTAATTACATAGGTACATGCCTGGGGCAAATAACAGCGCAAATAATTGTCCATGTGCAGAGTAATAAAGGAGCAAACTTTTATATATGGGCCTGCAGTGGAAGTTATTCTTAAAAGGTGACTTTCACGAATCGTTCTGAAACTGTGCTAAATTACAGATAATTCCCATATATTTCTTGGGAGAAAATGCCCTGAAATTCTCCTTTCTCCGTTGTCGAGATATTCGAGGGCAAAGTCGTGCAGTTTTCGACTTCCAGGGGCTATAACTCGAAAACTAGAGAACGAGAATTTTTGGCACATATGGTCAATTGAATGTTTATCCCAACCCTCTCATTTGGCACTAGTTTCAGCCCGAATTGTGCAAGTCACCTAAGGTCACGAATCGTCCAGAACGTGTAGCCCAAATTGTGAAAATTTCAAACCGCTACTGCTTGCTTGTATGAGTAGGTAGCCATCTGAAACTTGGCATATATAAAGGTCATTAACATGTCTACATGCATGCACAATCTTATGTCAACTGATTGCATAACTTGCGAACTATAGGCCATCGAAATTTTTGTAAACAAAAGTTTGTGCGACTTTAGCTCCCAAACGGAATAAAAGCTAAAGTTGAAATAGCCTTCATTCTATTTCACTTATTTGTGTCTACACATGTATATGTTTTGCAGAGACTCAAAGCTCTTGAGAATGGAGAAAATGAGGTGTCAATTTTGCATTGGACCCTATGGGAAAATGCATTAAACGCCTACTGCTCCGACGTTCAGCGACCGATAACATCCATCTTTACACTGTAAACGGTAATTACATAGGTACATGCCTGGGGCAAATAACAGCGCAAATAATTGTCCATGTGCAGAGTAATAAAGGAGCAAACTTTTATATATGGGCCTGCAATGGAAGTTATTCTTAAAAGGTGACTTTCACGAATCGTTCTGAAACTGTGCTAAATTACAGATAATTCCCATATATTTCTTGGGAAAAAATGCCCTGAAATTCTCCTTTCTCCGTTGTCGAGATATTCGAGGGCAAAGTTGTGCAGTTTTCGACTTCCAGGGGCTATAACTCGAAAACTAGAGAACGAGAATTTTTGGCACATATGGTCAATTGAATGTTTATCCCAACCCTCTCATTTGGCACTAGTTTCAGCCCGAATTGTGCAAGTCACCTAAGGTCACGAATCGTCCCGAACGTGTAGCCCAAATTGTGAAAATTTCAAACCGCTACTGCTTGCTTGTATGAGTAGGTAGCCATCTGAAATTTGGCATATATAAAGGTCATTAACATGTCTACATGTATGCACAATCTTATGTCAACTGATTGCATATCTTGCGAGCTAGAGGCCATCGAAATTTTTGTAAACAAAAGTTTGTGCGACTTTAGCTCCCAAACGGAATAAAAGCTAAAGCTGAAATAGCCTTCATTCTATTTCACTTATTTGTGTCTACACATGTATATGTTTTGCAGAGACTCAAAGCTCTTGAGAATGGAGAAAATGAGGTGTCAATTTTGCATTGGACCCTATGGGAAAATGCATTAAACGCCTACTGCTCCGACGTTCAGCGACCGATAACATCCATCTTTACACTGTAAACGGTAATTACATAGGTACATGCCTGGGGCAAATAACAGCGCAAATAATTGTCTATGTACAGAGTAATAAAGGAGCAAACTTTTATATATGGGCCTGCAGTGGAATTATTCTTAAAAGGTGACTTTCACGAATCGTTCTGAAACTGTGCTAAATTACAGATAATTCCCATATATTTCTTGGGAGAAAATGCCCTGAAATTCTCCTTTCTCCGTTGTCGAGATATTCGAGGGCAAAGTCGTGCAGTTTTCGACTTCCAGGGGCTATAACTCGAAAACTAGAGAACGAGAATTTTTGGCACATATGGTCAATTGAATGTTTATCCCAACCCTCTCATTTGGCACTAGTTTCAGCCCGAATTGTGCAAGTCACCTAAGGTCACGAATCGTCCCGAACGTGTAGCCCAAATTGTGAAAATTTCAAACCGCTACTGCTTGCTTGTATGAGTAGGTAGCCATCTGAAACTTGGCATATATAAAGGTCATTAACATGTCTACATGCATGCACAATCTTATGTCAACTGATTGCATAACTTGCGAACTATAGGCCATCAAAATTTTTGTAAACAAAAGTTTGTGCGACTTTAGCTCCCAAACGGAATAAAAGCTAAAGTTGAAATAGCCTTCATTCTATTTCACTTATTTGTGTCTACACATGTATATGTTTTGCAGAGACTCAAAGCTCTTGAGAATGGAGAAAATGAGGTGTCAATTTTGCATTGGACCCTATGGGAAAATGCATTAAACGCCTACTGCTCCGACGTTCAGCGACCGATAACATCCATCTTTACACTGTAAACGGTAATTACATAGGTACATGCCTGGGGCAAATAACAGCGCAAATAATTGTCCATGTGCAGAGTAATAAAGGAGCAAACTTTTATATATGGGCCTGCAATGGAAGTTATTCTTAAAAGGCGACTTTCACGAATCGTTCTGAAACTGTGCTAAATTACAGATAATTCCCATATATTTCTTGGGAAAAAATGCCCTGAAATTCTCTTTTCTCCGTTGTCGAGATATTCGAGGGCAAAGTCGTGCAGTTTTCGACTTCCAGGGGCTATAACTCAAAAACTAGAGAACGAGAATTTTTGGCACATATGGTCAATTGAATGTTTATCCCAACCCTCTCATTTGGCACTAGTTTCAGCCCGAATTGTGCAAGTCACCTAAGGTCACGAATCGTCCCGAACGTGTAGCCCAAATTGTGAAAATTTCAAACCGCTACTGCTTGCTTGTATGAGTAGGTAGCCATCTGAAACTTGGCATATATAAAGGTCATTAACATGTCTACATGTATGCACAATCTTATGTCAACTGATTGCATATCTTGCGAACTATAGGCCATCGAAATTTTTGTAAACAGAAGTTTGTGCGACTTTAGCTCCCAAACGGAATAAAAGCTAAAGCTGAAATAGCCTTCATTCTATTTCACTTATTTGTGTCTACACATGTATATGTTTTGCAGAGACTCAAAGCTCTTGAGAATGGAGAAAATGAGGTGTCAATTTTGCATTGGACCCTAAGGGAAAATGCATTAAACGCCTACTGCTCCGACGTTCAGCGACCGATAACATCCATCTTTACACTGTAAACGGTAATTACATAGGTACATGCCTGGGGCAAATAGCAGCGCAAATAATTGTCCATGTGCAGAGTAATAAAGGAGCAAACTTTTATATATGGGCCTGCAGTGGAAGTTATTCTTAAAAGGTGACTTTCACGAATCGTTCTGAAACTGTGCTAAATTACAGATAATTCCCATATATTTCTTGGGAGAAAATGCCCTGAAATTCTCCTTTCTCCGTTGTCGAGATATTCGAGGGCAAAGTCGTGCAGTTTTCGACTTCCAGGGGCTATAACTCGAAAACTAGAGAACGAGAATATTTGGCACATATGGTCAATTGAATGTTTATCCCAACCCTCTCATTTGGCACTAGTTTCAGCCCGAATTGTGCAAGTCACCTAAGGTCATGAATCGTCCCGAACGTGTAGCCCAAATTGTGAAAATTTCAAACCGCTACTGCTTGCTTGTATGAGTAGGTAGCCATCTGAAACTTGGCATATATAAAGGTCATTAACATGTCTACATGCATGCACAATCTTATGTCAACTGATTGCATAACTTGCGAACTATAGGCCATCGAAATTTTTGTAAACAAAAGTTTGTGCGACTTTAGCTCCCAAACGGAATAAAAGCTAAAGCTGAAATAGCCTTCATTCTATTTCACTTATTTGTGTCTACACATGTATATGTTTTGCAGAGACTCAAAGCTCTTGAGAATGGAGAAAATGAGGTGTCAATTTTGCATTGGACCCTATGGGAAAATGCATTAAACGCCTACTGCTCCGACGTTCAGCGACCGATAACATCCATCTTTACACTGTAAACGGTAATTACATAGGTACATGCCTGGGGCAAATAACAGCGCAAATAATTGTCCATGTGCAGAGTAATAAAGGAGCAAACTTTTATAAATGGGCCTGCAGTGGAAGTTATTCTTAAAAGGTAACTTCCCGAATCGTTCTGAAACTGTGCTAAATTACAGATAATTCCCATATATTTCTTGGGAGAAAATGCCCTGAAATTCTCCTTTCTCCGTTGTCGAGATATTCGAGGGCAAAGTCGTGCAGTTTTCGACTTCCAGGGGCTATAACTCGAAAACTAGAGAACGAGAATTTTTGGCACATATGGTCAATTGAATGTTTATCCCAACCCTCTCATTTGGCACTAGTTTCAGCCCGAATTGTGCAAGTCACCTAAGGTCACGAATCGTCCCGAACGTGTAGCCCAAATTGTGAAAATTTCAAACCGCTACTGCTTGCTTGTATGAGTAGGTAGCCATCTGAAACTTGGCATGTATAAAGGTCATTAATATGTCTACATGTATGCACAATCTTATGTCAACTGATTGCATAACTTGCGAACTATAGGCCATCGAAATTTTTGTAAACAAAAATTTGTGCGACTTTAGCTCCCAAACGGAATAAAAGCTAAAGTTGAAATAGCCTTCATTCTATTTCACTTATTTGTGTCTACACATGTATATGTTTTGCAGAGACTCAAAGCTCTTGAGAATGGAGAAAATGAGGTGTCAATTTTGCATTGGACCCTATGGGAAAATGCATTAAACGCCTACTGCTCCGACGTTCAGCGACCGATAACATCCATCTTTACACTGTAAACGGTAATTACATAGGTACATGCCTGGGGCAAATAACAGCGCAAATAATTGTCCATGTGCAGAGTAATAAAGGAGCAAACTTTTATATATGGGCCTGCAGTGGAAGTTATTCTTAAAAGGTGACTTTCACGAATCGTTCTGAAACTGTGCTAAATTACAGATAATTCCCATATATTTCTTGGGAGAAAATGCCCTGAAATTCTCCTTTCTCCGTTGTCGAGATATTCGAGGGCAAAGTCGTGCAGTTTTCGACTTCCAGGGGCTATAACTCGAAAACTAGAGAACGAGAATTTTTGGCACATATGGTCAATTGAATGTTTATCCCAACCCTCTCATTTGGCACTAGTTTCAGCCCGAATTGTGCAAGTCACCTAAGGTCACGAATCGTCCCGAACGTGTAGCCCAAATTGTGAAAATTTCAAACCGCTACTGCTTGCTTGTATGAGTAGGTAGCCATCTGAAACTTGGCATATATAAAGGTCATTAACATGTCTACATGCATGCACAATCTTATGTCAACTGATTGCATAACTTGCGAACTATAGGCCATCGAAATTTTTGTAAACAAAAGTTTGTGCGACTTTAGCTCCCAAACGGAATAAAAGCTAAAGCTGAAATAGCCTTCATTCTATTTCACTTATTTGTGTCTACACATGTATATGTTTTGCAGAGACTCAAAGCTCTTGAGAATGGAGAAAATGAGGTGTCAATTTTGCATTGGACCCTATGGGAAAATGCATTAAACGCCTACTGCTCCGACGTTCAGCGACCGATAACATCCATCTTTACACTGTAAACGGTAATTACATAGGTACATGCCTGGGGCAAATAACAGCGCAAATAATTGTCCATGTGCAGAGTAATAAAGGAGCAAACTTTTATATATGGGCCTGCAGTGGAAGTTATTCTTAAAAGGTGACTTTCACGAATCGTTCTGAAACTGTGCTAAATTACAGATAATTCCCATATATTTCTTGGGAGAAAATGCCCTGAAATTCTCCTTTCTCCGTTGTCGAGATATTCGAGGGCAAAGTCGTGCAGTTTTCGACTTCCAGGGGCTATAACTCGAAAACTAGAGAACGAGAATTTTTGGCACATATGGTCAATTGAATGTTTATCCCAACACTCTCATTTGGCACTAGTTTCAGCCCGAATTGTGCAAGTCACCTAAGGTCACGAATCGTCCCGAACGTGTAGCCCAAATTGTGAAAATTTCAAACCGCTACTGCTTGCTTGTATGAGTAGGTAGCCATCTGAAACTTGGCATATATAAAGGTCATTAACATGTCTATATGCATGCACAATCTTATGTCAACTGATTGCATAACTTGCGAACTATAGGCCATCGAAATTTTTGTAAACAAAAGTTTGTGCGACTTTAGCTCCCAAACGGAATAAAAGCTAAAGCTGAAATAGCCTTCATTCTATTTCACTTATTTGTGTCTACACATGTATATGTTTTGCAGAGACTCAAAGCTCTTGAGAATGGAGAAAATGAGGTGTCAATTTTGCATTGGACCCTATGGGAAAATGCATTAAACGCCTACTGCTCCGACGTTCAGCGACCGATAACATCCATCTTTACACTGTAAACGGTAATTACATAGGTACATGCCTGGGGCAAATAACAGCGCAAATAATTGTCCATGTGCAGAGTAATAAAGGAGCAAACTTTTATATATGGGCCTGCAGTGGAAGTTATTCTTAAAAGGTGACTTTCACGAATCGTTCTGAAACTGTGCTAAATTACAGATAATTCCCATATATTTCTTGGGAGAAAATGCCCTGAAATTCTCCTTTCTCCGTTGTCGAGATATTCGAGGGCAAAGTCGTGCAGTTTTCGACTTCCAGGGGCTATTACTCGAAAACTAGAGAACGAGAATTTTTGGCACATATGGTCAATTGAATGTTTATCCCAACCCTCTCATTTGGCACTAGTTTCAGCCCGAATTGTGCAAGTCACCTAAGGTCACGAATCGTCCCGAACGTGTAGCCCAAATTGTGAAAAATTCAAACCGCTACTGCTTGCTTGTATGAGTAGGTAGCCATCTGAAACTTGGCATATATAAAGGTCATTAACATGTCTACATGCATACACAATCTTATGTCAACTGATTGCATAACTTGTGAACTATAGGCCATCGAATGTTTTGTAAACAAAAGTTTGTGCGACTTTAGCTCCCAAACGGAATAAAAGCTAAAGCTGAAATAGCCTTCATTCTATTTCACTTATTTGTGTCTACACATGTATATGATTTGCAGAGACTCAAAGCTCTTGAGAATGGAGAAAATGAGGTGTCAATTTTGCATTGGACCCTATGGGAAAATGCATTAAACGCCTACTGCTCCGACGTTCAGCGACCGATAACATCCATCTTTACACTGTAAACGGTAATTACATAGGTACATGCCTGGGGCAAATAACAGCGCAAATAATTGTCCAAGTGCAGAGTAATAAAGGAGCAAATTTTTATATATGGGCCTGCAGTGGAAGTTATTCTTAAAAGGTGACTTTCACGAATCGTTCTGAAACTGTGCTAAATTACAGATAATTCCCATATATTTCTTGGGAGAAAATGCCCCGAAATTCTCCTTTCTCCGTTGTCGAGATATTCGAGGGCAAAGTCGTGCAGTTTTCGACTTCCAGGGGCTATAACTCGAAAACTAGAGAACGAGAATTTTTGGCACATATGGTCAATTGAATGTTTATCCCAACCCTCTCATTTGGCACTAGTTTCAGCCCGAATTGTGCAAGTCACCTAAGGTCACGAATCGTCCCGAACGTGTAGCCCAAATTGTGAAAATTTCAAACCGCTACTGCTTGCTTGTATGAGTAGGTAGCCATCTGAAACTTGGCATATATAAAGGTCATTAACATGTCTACATGCATGCACAATCTTATGTCAACTGATTGCATAACTTGCGAACTATAGGCCATCGAAATTTTTGTAAACAAAAGTTTGTGCGACTTTAGCTCCCAAACGGAATAAAAGCTAAAGCTGAAATAGCCTTCATTCTATTTCACTTATTTGTGTCTACACATGTATGTGTTTTGCAGAGACTCAAAGCTCTTGAGAATGGAGAAAATGAGGTGTCAATTTTGCATTGGACCCTATGGGAAAATGCATTAAACGCCTACTGCTCCGACGTTCAGCAACCGATAACATCCATCTTTACACTGTAAACGGTAATTACATAGGTACATGCCTGGGGCAAATAACAGCGCAAATAATTGTCCATGTGCAGAGTAATAAAGGAGCAAACTTTTATATATGGGCCTGCAGTGGAAGTTATTCTTAAGAGGTGACTTTCACGAATCGTTCTGAAACTGTGCTAAATTATAGATAATTCCCATATATTTCTTGGGAGAAAATGCCCTGAAATTCTCCTTTCTCCGTTGTCGAGATATTCGAGGGAAAAGTCGTGCAGTTTTCGACTTCCAGGGGCTATAACTCGAAAACTAGAGAACGAGAATTTTTGGCACATATGGTCAATTGAATGTTTATCCCAACCCTCTCATTTGGCACTAGTTTCAGCCTGAATTGTGCAAGTCACCTAAGGTCACGAATCGTCCCGAACGTGTAGCCCAAATTGTGAAAATTTCAAACCGCTACTGCTTGCTTGTATGAGTAGGTAGCCATCTGAAACTTGGCATATATAAAGGTCATTAACATGTCTACATGCATGCACAATCTTATGTCAACTGATTGCATAACTTGCGAACTATAGGCCATCGAAATTTTTGTAAACAAAAGTTTGTGCGACTTTAGCTCCCAAACGGAATAAAAGCTAAAGCTGAAATAGCCTTCATTCTATTTCACTTATTTGTGTCTACACATGTATATGTTTTGCAGAGACTCAAAGCTCTTGAGAATGGAGAAAATGAGGTGTCAATTTTGCATTGGACCCTATGGGAAAATGCATTAAACGCCTACTGCTCCGACGTTCAGCGACCGATAACATCCATCTTTACACTGTAAACGGTAATTACATAGGTACATGCCTGGGGCAAATAACAGCGCAAATAATTGTCCATGTGCAGAGTAATAAAGGAGCAAACTTTTATATATGGGCCTGCAGTGGAAGTTATTCTTAAAAGGTGACTTTCACGAATCGTTCTGAAACTGTGCTAAATTACAGATAATTCCCATATATTTCTTGGGAGAAAATGCCCTGAAATTCTCCTTTCTCCGTTGTCGAGATATTCGAGGGCAAAGTCGTGCAGTTTTCGACTTCCAGGGGCTATAACTCGAAAACTAGAGAACGAGAATTTTTGGCACATATGGTCAATTGAATGTTTATCCCAACCCTCTCATTTGGCACTAGTTTCAGCCCGAATTGTGCAAGTCACCTAAGGTCACGAATCGTCCCGAACGTGTAGCCCAAATTGTGAAAATTTCAAACCGCTACTGCTTGCTTGTATGAGTAGGTAGCCATCTGAAACTTGGCATATATAAAGGTCATTAACATGTCTACATGCATGCACAATCTTATGTCAACTGATTGCATAACTTGCGAACTATAGGCCATCGAAATTTTTGTAAACAAAAGTTTGTGCGACTTTAGCTCCCAAACGGAATAAAAGCTAAAGCTGAAATAGCCTTCATTCTATTTCACTTATTTGTGTCTACACATGTATATGTTTTGCAGAGACTCAAAGCTCTTGAGAAACGAGAAAATGAGGTGTCAATTTTGCATTGGACCCTATGGGAAAATGCATTAAACGCCTACTGCTCCGACGTTCAGCGACCGATAACATCCATCTTTACACTGTAAACGGTAATTACATAGGTACATGCCTGGGGCAAATAACAGCGCAAATAATTGTCCATGTGCAGAGTAATAAAGGAGCAAACTTTTATATATGGGCCTGCAGTGGAAGTTATTCTTAAAAGGTGACTTTCACGAATCGTTCTGAAACTGTGCTAAATTACAGATAATTCCCATATATTTCTTGGGAGAAAATGCCCTGAAATTCTCCTTTCTCCGTCGTCGAGATATTCGAGGGCAAAGTCGTGCAGTTTTCGACTTCCAGGGGCTATAACCTGAAAACTAGAGAACGAGAATTTTTGGCACATATGGTCAATTGAATGTTTATCCCAACCCTCTCATTTGGCACTAGTTTCAGCCCGAATTGTGCAAGTCACCTAAGGTCACGAATCGTCCCGAACGTGTAGCCCAAATTGTGAAAATTTCAAACCGCTACTACTTGCTTGTATGAGTAGGTAGCCATCTGAAACTTGGCATATATAAAGGTCATTAACATGTCTACATGCATGCACAATCTTATGTCAACTGATTGCATAACTTGCGAAATATAGGCCATCGAAATTTTTGTAAACAAAAGTTTGTGCTACTTTAGCTCCCAAACGGAATAAAAGCTAAAGCTGAAATAGCCGTCATTCTATTTCACTTATTTGTGTCTACACATGTATATGTTTTGCAGAGACTCAAAGCTCTTGAGAATGGAGAAAATGAGGTGTCAATTTTGCATTGGACCCTATGGGAAAATGCATTAAACGCCTACTGCTCCGACGTTCAGCGACCGATAACATCCATCTTTACACTGTAAACGGTAATTACATAGGTACATGCCTGGGGCAAATAACAGCGCAAATAATTGTCCATGTGCAGAGTAATAAAGGAGCAAACTTTTATATATGGGCCTGCAGTGGAAGTTATTCTTAAAAGGTGACTTTCACGAATCGTTCTGAAACTGTGCTAAATTACAGATAATTCCCATATATTTCTTGGGAGAAAATGCCCTGAAATTCTCCTTTCTCCGTTGTCGAGATATTCGAGGGCAAAGTCGTGCAGTTTTCGACTTCCAGGGGCTATAACTCGAAAACTAGAGAACGAGAATTTTTGGCACATATGGTCAATTGAATGTTTATCCCAACCCTCTCATTTGGCACTAGTTTCAGCCCGAATTGTGCAAGTCACCTAAGGTCACGAATCGTCCCGAACGTGTAGCCCAAATTGTGAAAATTTCAAACCGCTACTGCTTGCTTGTATGAGTAGGTAGCCATCTGAAACTTGGCATATATAAAGGTCATTAACATGTCTACATGCATGCACAATCTTATGTCAACTGATTGCATAACTTGCGAACTATAGGCCATCGAAATTTTTGTAAACAAAAGTTTGTGCGACTTTAGCTCCCAAATGGAATAAAAGCTAAAGCTGAAATAGCCTTCATTCTATTTCACTTATTTGTGTCTACACATGTATATGTTTTGCAGAGACTCAAAGCTCTTGAGAATGGAGAAAATGAGGTGTCAATTTTGCATTGGACCCTATGGGAAAATGCATTAAACGCCTACTGCTCCGACGTTCAGCGACCGATAACATCCATCTTTACACTGTAAACGGTAATTACATAGGTACATGCCTGGGGCAAATAACAGCGCAAATAATTGTCCATGTGCAGAGTAATAAAGGAGCAAACTTTTATATATGGGCCTGCAGTGGAAGTTATTCTTAAAAGGTGACTTTCACGAATCGTTCTGAAACTGTGCTAAATTACAGATAATTCCCATATATTTCTTGGGAGAAAATGCCCTGAAATTCTCCTTTCTCCGTTGTCGAGATATTCGAGGGCAAAGTCGTGCAGTTTTCGACTTCCAGGGGCTATAACTCGAAAACTAGAGAACGAGAATTTTTGGCACATATGGTCAATTGAATGTTTATCCCAACCCTCTCATTTGGCACTAGTTTCAGCCCGAATTGTGCAGGTCACCTAAGGTCACGAATCGTCCCGAACGTGTAGCCCAAATTGTGAAAATTTCAAACCGCTACTGCTTGCTTGTATGAGTAGGTAGCCATCTGAAACTTGGCATATAAAGGTCATTAACATGTCTACATGCATGCACAATCTTATGTCAACTGATTGCATAACTTGCGAACTATAGGCCATCGAAATTTTTGTAAACAAAAGTTTGTGCTACTTTAGCTCCCAAACGGAATAAAAGCTAAAGCTGAAATAGCCTTCATTCTATTTCACTTATTTGTGTCTACACATGTATATGTTTTGCAGAGACTCAAAGCTCTTGAGAATGGAGAAAATGAGGTGTCAATTTTGCATTGGACCCTATGGGAAAATGCATTAAACGCCTACTGCTCCGACGTTCAGCGACCGATAACCTCCATCTTTACACTGTAAACGGTAATTACATAGGTACATGCCTGGGGCAAATAACAGCGCAAATAATTGTCCATGTGCAGAGTAATAAAGGAGCAAACTTTTATATATGGGCCTGCAGTGGAAGTTATTCTTAAAAGGTGACTTTCACGAATCGTTCTGAAACTGTGCTAAATTACAGATAATTCCCATATATTTCTTGGGAGAAAATGCCCTGAAATTCTCCTTTCTCCGTTGTCGAGATATTCGAGGGCAAAGTCGTGCAGTTTTCGACTTCCAGGGGCTATAACTCGAAAACTAGAGAACGAGAATTTTTGGCACATATGGTCAATTGAATGTTTATCCCAACCCTCTCATTTGGCACTAGTTTCAGCCCGAATTGTGCAAGTCACCTAAGGTCACGGATCGTCCCGAACGTGTAGCCCAAATTGTGAAAATTTCAAACCGCTACTGCTTGCTTGTATGAGTAGGTAGCCATCTGAAACTTGGCATATATAAAGGTCATTAACATGTCTACATGCATGCACAATCTTATGTCAACTGATTGCATAACTTGCGAACTATAGGCCATCGAAATTTTTGTAAACAAAAGTTTGTGCGACTTTAGCTCCCAAACGGAATAAAAGCTAAAGCTGAAATAGCCTTCATTCTATTTCACTTATTTGTGTCTACACATGTATATGTTTTGCAGAGACTCAAAGCTCTTGAGAATGGAGAAAATGAGGTGTCAATTTTGCATTGGACCCTATGGGAAAATGCATTAAACGCCTACTGCTCCGACGTTCAGCGACCGATAACATCCATCTTTACACTGTAAACGGTAATTACATAGGTACATGCCTGGGGCAAATAACAGCGCAAATAATTTTCCATGTGCAGAGTAATAAAGGAGCAAACTTTTATATATGGGCCTGCAGTGGAAGTTATTCTTAAAAGGTGACTTTCACGAATCGTTCTGAAACTGTGCTAAATTACAGATAATTCCCATATATTTCTTGGGAGAAAATGCCCTGAAATTCTCCTTTCTCCGTTGTCGAGATATTCGAGGGCAAAGTCGTGTAGTTTTCGACTTCCAGGGGCTATAACTCGAAAACTAGAGAACGAGAATTTTTGGCACATATGGTCAATTGAATGTTTATCCCAACCCTCTCATTTGGCACTAGTTTCAGCCCGAATTGTGCAAGTCACCTAAGGTCACGAATCGTCCCGAACGTGTAGCCCAAATTGTGAAAATTTCAAACCGCTACTGCTTGCTTGTATGAGTAGGTAGCCATCTGAAACTTGGCATATATAAAGGTCATTAACATGTCTACATGCATGCACAATCTTATGTCAACTGATTGCATAACTTGCGAACTATAGGCCATCGAAATTTTTGTAAACAAAAGTTTGTGCGACTTTAGCTCCCAAACGGAATAAAAGCTAAAGCTGAAATAGCCTTCATTCTATTTCACTTATTTGTGTCTACACATGTATATGTTTTGCAGAGACTCAAAGCTCTTGAGAATGGAGAAAATGAGGTGTCAATTTTGCATTGGACCCTATGGGAAAATGCATTAAACGCCTACTGCTCCGACGTTCAACGACCGATAACATCCATCTTTACACTGTAAACGGTAATTACATAGGTACATGCCTGGGGCAAATAACAGCGCAAATAATTGTCCATGTGCAGAGTAATAAAGGAGCAAACTTTTATATATGGGCCTGCAGTGGAAGTTATTCTTAAAAGGTGACTTTCACGAATCGTTCTGAAACTGTGCTAAATTACAGATAATTCCCATATATTTCTTGGGAGAAAATGCCCTGAAATTCTCCGTTCTCCGTTGTCGAGATATTCGAGGGCAAAGTCGTGCAGTTTTCGACTTCCAGGGGCTATAACTCGAAAACTAGAGAACGAGAATTTTTGGCACATATGGTCAATTGAATGTTTATCCCAACCCTCTCATTTGGCACTAGTTTCAGCCCGAATTGTGCAAGTCACCTAAGGTCACGAATCGTCCCGAACGTGTAGCCCAAATTGTGAAAATTTCAAACCGCTACTGCTTGCTTGTATGAGTAGGTAGCCATCTGAAACTTGGCATATATAAAGGTCATTAACATGTCTACATGCATGCACAATCTTATGTCAACTGATTGCATAACTTGCGAACTATAGGCCATCGAAATTTTTGTAAACAAAAGTTTGTGCGACTTTAGCTCCCAAACGGAATAAAAGCTAAAGTTGAAATAGCCTTCATTCTATTTCACTTATTTGTGTCTACACATGTATATGTTTTGCAGAGACTCAAAGCTCTTGAGAATGGAGAAAATGAGGTGTCAATTTTGCATTGGACCCTATGGGAAAATGCATTAAACGCCTACTGCTCCGACGTTCAGCGACCGATAACATCCATCTTTACACTGTGAACGGTAATTACATAGGTACATGCCTGGGGCAAATAACAGCGCAAATAATTGTCCATGTGCAGAGTAATAAAGGAGCAAACTTTTATATATGGGCCTGCAATGGAAGTTATTCTTAAAAGGTGACTTTCACGAATCGTTCTGAAACTGTGCTAAATTACAGATAATTCCCATATATTTCTTGGGAGAAAATGCCCTGAAATTCTCCTTTCTCCGTTGTCGAGATATTCGAGGGCAAAGTCGTGCAGTTTTCGACTTCCAGGGGCTATAACTCGAAAACTAGAGAACGAGAATTTTTGGCACATATGGTCAATTGAATGTTTATCCCAACCCTCTCATTTGGCACTAGTTTCAGCCCGAATTGTGCAAGTCACCTAAGGTCACGAATCGTCCCGAACGTGTAGCCCAAATTGTGAAAATTTCAAACCGCTACTGCTTGCTTGTATGAGTAGGTAGCCATCTGAAACTTGGCATATATAAAGGTCATTAACATGTCTACATGTATGCACAATCTTATGTCAACTGATTGCATATCTTGCGAACTATAGGCCATCGAAATTTTTGTAAACAGAAGTTTGTGCGACTTTAGCTCCCAAACGGAATAAAAGCTAAAGCTGAAATAGCCTTCATTCTATTTCACTTATTTGTGTCTACACATGTATATGTTTTGCAGAGACTCAAAGCTCTTGAGAATGGAGAAAATGAGGTGTCAATTTTGCATTGGACCCTATGGGAAAATGCATTAAACGCCTACTGCTCCGACGTTCAGCGACCGATAACATCCATCTTTACACTGTAAACGGTAATTACATAGGTACATGCCTGGGGCAAATAGCAGCGCAAATAATTGTCCATGTGCAGAGTAATAAAGGAGCAAACTTTTATATATGGGCCTGCAGTGGAAGTTATTCTTAAAAGGTGACTTTCACGAATCGTTCTGAAACTGTGCTAAATTACAGATAATTCCCATATATTTCTTGGGAGAAAATGCCCTGAAATTCTCCTTTCTCCGTTGTCGAGATATTCGAGGGCAAAGTCGTGCAGTAGTTTTCGACTTCCAGGGGCTATAACTCGAAAACTAGAGAACGAGAATTTTTGGCACATATGGTCAATTGAATGTTTATCCCAACCCTCTCATTTGGCACTAGTTTCAGCCCGAATTGTGCAAGTCACCTAAGGTCACGAATCGTCCCGAACGTGTAGCCCAAATTGTGAAAATTTCAAACCGCTACTGCTTGCTTGTATGAGTAGGTAGCCATCTGAAACTTGGCATATATAAAGGTCATTAACATGTCTACATGCATGCACAATCTTATGTCAACTGATTGCATAACTTGCGAACTATAGGCCATCGAAATTTTTGTAAACAAAAGTTTGTGCTACTTTAGCTCCCAAACGGAATAAAAGCTAAAGCTGAAATAGCCTTCATTCTATTTCACTTATTTGTGTCTACACATGTATATGTTTTGCAGAGACTCAAAGCTCTTGAGAATGGAGAAAATGAGGTGTCAATTTTGCATTGGACCCTATGGGAAAATGCATTAAACGCCTACTGCTCCGACGTTCAGCGACCGATAACATCCATCTTTACACTGTAAACGGTAATTACATAGGTACATGCCTGGGGCAAATAACAGCGCAAATAATTGTCCATGTGCAGAGTAATAAAGGAGCAAACTTTTATATATGGGCCTGCAGTGGAAGTTATTCTTAAAAGGTGACTTTCACGAATCGTTCTGAAACTGTGCTAAATTACAGATAATTCCCATATATTTCTTGGGAGAAAATGCCCTGAAATTCTCCTTTCTCCGTTGTCGAGATATTCGAGGGCAAAGTCGTGCAGTTTTCGACTTCCAGGGGCTATAACTCGAAAACTAGAGAACGAGAATTTTTGGCACATATGGTCAATTGAATGTTTATCCCAACCCTCTCATTTGGCACTAGTTTCAGCCCGAATTGTGCAAGTCACCTAAGGTCACGAATCGTCCCGAACGTGTAGCCCAAATTGTGAAAATTTCAAACCGCTACTGCTTGCTTGTATGAGTAGGTAGCCATCTGAAACTTGGCATATATAAAGGTCATTAACATGTCTACATGCATGCACAATCTTATGTCAACTGATTGCATAACTTGCGAACTATAGGCCATCGAAATTTTTGTAAACAAAAGTTTGTGCGACTTTAGCTCCCAAACGGAATAAAAGCTAAAGCTGAAATAGCCTTCATTCTATTTCACTTATTTGTGTCTACACATGTATATGTTTTGCAGAGACTCAAAGCTCTTGAGAAACGAGAAAATGAGGTGTCAATTTTGCATTGGACCCTATGGGAAAATGCATTAAACGCCTACTGCTCCGACGTTCAGCGACCGATAACATCCATCTTTACACTGTAAACGGTAATTACATAGGTACATGCCTGGGGCAAATAACAGCGCAAATAATTGTCCATGTGCAGAGTAATAAAGGAGCAAACTTTTATATATGGGCCTGCAGTGGAAGTTATTCTTAAAAGGTGACTTTCACGAATCGTTCTGAAACTGTGCTAAATTACAGATAATTCCCATATATTTCTTGGGAGAAAATGCCCTGAAATTCTCCTTTCTCCGTCGTCGAGATATTCGAGGGCAAAGTCGTGCAGTTTTCGACTTCCAGGGGCTATAACCTGAAAACTAGAGAACGAGAATTTTTGGCACATATGGTCAATTGAATGTTTATCCCAACCCTCTCATTTGGCACTAGTTTCAGCCCGAATTGTGCAAGTCACCTAAGGTCACGAATCGTCCCGAACGTGTAGCCCAAATTGTGAAAATTTCAAACCGCTACTACTTGCTTGTATGAGTAGGTAGCCATCTGAAACTTGGCATATATAAAGGTCATTAACATGTCTACATGCATGCACAATCTTATGTCAACTGATTGCATAACTTGCGAAATATAGGCCATCGAAATTTTTGTAAACAAAAGTTTGTGCTACTTTAGCTCCCAAACGGAATAAAAGCTAAAGCTGAAATAGCCTTCATTCTATTTCACTTATTTGTGTCTACACATGTATATGTTTTGCAGAGACTCAAAGCTCTTGAGAATGGAGAAAATGAGGTGTCAATTTTGCATTGGACCCTATGGGAAAATGCATTAAACGCCTACTGCTCCGACGTTCAGCGACCGATAACATCCATCTTTACACTGTAAACGGTAATTACATAGGTACATGCCTGGGGCAAATAACAGCGCAAATAATTGTCCATGTGCAGAGTAATAAAGGAGCAAACTTTTATATATGGGCCTGCAGTGGAAGTTATTCTTAAAAGGTGACTTTCACGAATCGTTCTGAAACTGTGCTAAATTACAGATAATTCCCATATATTTCTTGGGAGAAAATGCCCTGAAATTCTCCTTTCTCCGTTGTCGAGATATTCGAGGGCAAAGTCGTGCAGTTTTCGACTTCCAGGGGCTATAACTCGAAAACTAGAGAACGAGAATTTTTGGCACATATGGTCAATTGAATGTTTATCCCAACCCTCTCATTTGGCACTAGTTTCAGCCCGAATTGTGCAAGTCACCTAAGGTCACGAATCGTCCCGAACGTGTAGCCCAAATTGTGAAAATTTCAAACCGCTACTGCTTGCTTGTATGAGTAGGTAGCCATCTGAAACTTGGCATATATAAAGGTCATTAACATGTCTACATGCATGCACAATCTTATGTCAACTGATTGCATAACTTGCGAACTATAGGCCATCGAAATTTTTGTAAACAAAAGTTTGTGCGACTTTAGCTCCCAAATGGAATAAAAGCTAAAGCTGAAATAGCCTTCATTCTATTTCACTTATTTGTGTCTACACATGTATATGTTTTGCAGAGACTCAAAGCTCTTGAGAATGGAGAAAATGAGGTGTCAATTTTGCATTGGACCCTATGGGAAAATGCATTAAACGCCTACTGCTCCGACGTTCAGCGACCGATAACATCCATCTTTACACTGTAAACGGTAATTACATAGGTACATGCCTGGGGCAAATAACAGCGCAAATAATTGTCCATGTGCAGAGTAATAAAGGAGCAAACTTTTATATATGGGCCTGCAGTGGAAGTTATTCTTAAAAGGTGACTTTCACGAATCGTTCTGAAACTGTGCTAAATTACAGATAATTCCCATATATTTCTTGGGAGAAAATGCCCTGAAATTCTCCTTTCTCCGTTGTCGAGATATTCGAGGGCAAAGTCGTGCAGTTTTCGACTTCCAGGGGCTATAACTCGAAAACTAGAGAACGAGAATTTTTGGCACATATGGTCAATTGAATGTTTATCCCAACCCTCTCATTTGGCACTAGTTTCAGCCCGAATTGTGCAGGTCACCTAAGGTCACGAATCGTCCCGAACGTGTAGCCCAAATTGTGAAAATTTCAAACCGCTACTGCTTGCTTGTATGAGTAGGTAGCCATCTGAAACTTGGCATATAAAGGTCATTAACATGTCTACATGCATGCACAATCTTATGTCAACTGATTGCATAACTTGCGAACTATAGGCCATCGAAATTTTTGTAAACAAAAGTTTGTGCTACTTTAGCTCCCAAACGGAATAAAAGCTAAAGCTGAAATAGCCTTCATTCTATTTCACTTATTTGTGTCTACACATGTATATGTTTTGCAGAGACTCAAAGCTCTTGAGAATGGAGAAAATGAGGTGTCAATTTTGCATTGGACCCTATGGGAAAATGCATTAAACGCCTACTGCTCCGACGTTCAGCGACCGATAACCTCCATCTTTACACTGTAAACGGTAATTACATAGGTACATGCCTGGGGCAAATAACAGCGCAAATAATTGTCCATGTGCAGAGTAATAAAGGAGCAAACTTTTATATATGGGCCTGCAGTGGAAGTTATTCTTAAAAGGTGACTTTCACGAATCGTTCTGAAACTGTGCTAAATTACAGATAATTCCCATATATTTCTTGGGAGAAAATGCCCTGAAATTCTCCTTTCTCCGTTGTCGAGATATTCGAGGGCAAAGTCGTGCAGTTTTCGACTTCCAGGGGCTATAACTCGAAAACTAGAGAACGAGAATTTTTGGCACATATGGTCAATTGAATGTTTATCCCAACCCTCTCATTTGGCACTAGTTTCAGCCCGAATTGTGCAAGTCACCTAAGGTCACGGATCGTCCCGAACGTGTAGCCCAAATTGTGAAAATTTCAAACCGCTACTGCTTGCTTGTATGAGTAGGTAGCCATCTGAAACTTGGCATATATAAAGGTCATTAACATGTCTACATGCATGCACAATCTTATGTCAACTGATTGCATAACTTGCGAACTATAGGCCATCGAAATTTTTGTAAACAAAAGTTTGTGCGACTTTAGCTCCCAAACGGAATAAAAGCTAAAGCTGAAATAGCCTTCATTCTATTTCACTTATTTGTGTCTACACATGTATATGTTTTGCAGAGACTCAAAGCTCTTGAGAATGGAGAAAATGAGGTGTCAATTTTGCATTGGACCCTATGGGAAAATGCATTAAACGCCTACTGCTCCGACGTTCAGCGACCGATAACATCCATCTTTACACTGTAAACGGTAATTACATAGGTACATGCCTGGGGCAAATAACAGCGCAAATAATTTTCCATGTGCAGAGTAATAAAGGAGCAAACTTTTATATATGGGCCTGCAGTGGAAGTTATTCTTAAAAGGTGACTTTCACGAATCGTTCTGAAACTGTGCTAAATTACAGATAATTCCCATATATTTCTTGGGAGAAAATGCCCTGAAATTCTCCTTTCTCCGTTGTCGAGATATTCGAGGGCAAAGTCGTGTAGTTTTCGACTTCCAGGGGCTATAACTCGAAAACTAGAGAACGAGAATTTTTGGCACATATGGTCAATTGAATGTTTATCCCAACCCTCTCATTTGGCACTAGTTTCAGCCCGAATTGTGCAAGTCACCTAAGGTCACGAATCGTCCCGAACGTGTAGCCCAAATTGTGAAAATTTCAAACCGCTACTGCTTGCTTGTATGAGTAGGTAGCCATCTGAAACTTGGCATATATAAAGGTCATTAACATGTCTACATGCATGCACAATCTTATGTCAACTGATTGCATAACTTGCGAACTATAGGCCATCGAAATTTTTGTAAACAAAAGTTTGTGCGACTTTAGCTCCCAAATGGAATAAAAGCTAAAGCTGAAATAGCCTTCATTCTATTTCACTTATTTGTGTCTACACATGTATATGTTTTGCAGAGACTCAAAGCTCTTGAGAATGGAGAAAATGAGGTGTCAATTTTGCATTGGACCCTATGGGAAAATGCATTAAACGCCTACTGCTCCGACGTTCAGCGACCGATAACATCCATCTTTACACTGTAAACGGTAATTACATAGGTACATGCCTGGGGCAAATAACAGCGCAAATAATTGTCCATGTGCAGAGTAATAAAGGAGCAAACTTTTATATATGGGCCTGCAGTGGAAGTTATTCTTAAAAGGTGACTTTCACGAATCGTTCTGAAACTGTGCTAAATTACAGATAATTCCCATATATTTCTTGGGAGAAAATGCCCTGAAATTCTCCTTTCTCCGTCGTCGAGATATTCGAGGGCAAAGTCGTGCAGTTTTCGACTTCCAGGGGCTATAACCTGAAAACTAGAGAACGAGAATTTTTGGCACATATGGTCAATTGAATGTTTATCCCAACCCTCTCATTTGGCACTAGTTTCAGCCCGAATTGTGCAAGTCACCTAAGGTCACGAATCGTCCCGAACGTGTAGCCCAAATTGTGAAAATTTCAAACCGCTACTACTTGCTTGTATGAGTAGGTAGCCATCTGAAACTTGGCATATATAAAGGTCATTAACATGTCTACATGCATGCACAATCTTATGTCAACTGATTGCATAACTTGCGAAATATAGGCCATCGAAATTTTTGTAAACAAAAGTTTGTGCTACTTTAGCTCCCAAACGGAATAAAAGCTAAAGCTGAAATAGCCTTCATTCTATTTCACTTATTTGTGTCTACACATGTATATGTTTTGCAGAGACTCAAAGCTCTTGAGAATGGAGAAAATGAGGTGTCAATTTTGCATTGGACCCTATGGGAAAATGCATTAAACGCCTACTGCTCCGACGTTCAGCGACCGATAACATCCATCTTTACACTGTAAACGGTAATTACATAGGTACATGCCTGGGGCAAATAACAGCGCAAATAATTGTCCATGTGCAGAGTAATAAAGGAGCAAACTTTTATATATGGGCCTGCAGTGGAAGTTATTCTTAAAAGGTGACTTTCACGAATCGTTCTGAAACTGTGCTAAATTACAGATAATTCCCATATATTTCTTGGGAGAAAATGCCCTGAAATTCTCCTTTCTCCGTTGTCGAGATATTCGAGGGCAAAGTCGTGCAGTTTTCGACTTCCAGGGGCTATAACTCGAAAACTAGAGAACGAGAATTTTTGGCACATATGGTCAATTGAATGTTTATCCCAACCCTCTCATTTGGCACTAGTTTCAGCCCGAATTGTGCAAGTCACCTAAGGTCACGAATCGTCCCGAACGTGTAGCCCAAATTGTGAAAATTTCAAACCGCTACTGCTTGCTTGTATGAGTAGGTAGCCATCTGAAACTTGGCATATATAAAGGTCATTAACATGTCTACATGCATGCACAATCTTATGTCAACTGATTGCATAACTTGCGAACTATAGGCCATCGAAATTTTTGTAAACAAAAGTTTGTGCGACTTTAGCTCCCAAATGGAATAAAAGCTAAAGCTGAAATAGCCTTCATTCTATTTCACTTATTTGTGTCTACACATGTATATGTTTTGCAGAGACTCAAAGCTCTTGAGAATGGAGAAAATGAGGTGTCAATTTTGCATTGGACCCTATGGGAAAATGCATTAAACGCCTACTGCTCCGACGTTCAGCGACCGATAACATCCATCTTTACACTGTAAACGGTAATTACATAGGTACATGCCTGGGGCAAATAACAGCGCAAATAATTGTCCATGTGCAGAGTAATAAAGGAGCAAACTTTTATATATGGGCCTGCAGTGGAAGTTATTCTTAAAAGGTGACTTTCACGAATCGTTCTGAAACTGTGCTAAATTACAGATAATTCCCATATATTTCTTGGGAGAAAATGCCCTGAAATTCTCCTTTCTCCGTTGTCGAGATATTCGAGGGCAAAGTCGTGCAGTTTTCGACTTCCAGGGGCTATAACTCGAAAACTAGAGAACGAGAATTTTTGGCACATATGGTCAATTGAATGTTTATCCCAACCCTCTCATTTGGCACTAGTTTCAGCCCGAATTGTGCAGGTCACCTAAGGTCACGAATCGTCCCGAACGTGTAGCCCAAATTGTGAAAATTTCAAACCGCTACTGCTTGCTTGTATGAGTAGGTAGCCATCTGAAACTTGGCATATAAAGGTCATTAACATGTCTACATGCATGCACAATCTTATGTCAACTGATTGCATAACTTGCGAACTATAGGCCATCGAAATTTTTGTAAACAAAAGTTTGTGCTACTTTAGCTCCCAAACGGAATAAAAGCTAAAGCTGAAATAGCCTTCATTCTATTTCACTTATTTGTGTCTACACATGTATATGTTTTGCAGAGACTCAAAGCTCTTGAGAATGGAGAAAATGAGGTGTCAATTTTGCATTGGACCCTATGGGAAAATGCATTAAACGCCTACTGCTCCGACGTTCAGCGACCGATAACCTCCATCTTTACACTGTAAACGGTAATTACATAGGTACATGCCTGGGGCAAATAACAGCGCAAATAATTGTCCATGTGCAGAGTAATAAAGGAGCAAACTTTTATATATGGGCCTGCAGTGGAAGTTATTCTTAAAAGGTGACTTTCACGAATCGTTCTGAAACTGTGCTAAATTACAGATAATTCCCATATATTTCTTGGGAGAAAATGCCCTGAAATTCTCCTTTCTCCGTTGTCGAGATATTCGAGGGCAAAGTCGTGCAGTTTTCGACTTCCAGGGGCTATAACTCGAAAACTAGAGAACGAGAATTTTTGGCACATATGGTCAATTGAATGTTTATCCCAACCCTCTCATTTGGCACTAGTTTCAGCCCGAATTGTGCAAGTCACCTAAGGTCACGGATCGTCCCGAACGTGTAGCCCAAATTGTGAAAATTTCAAACCGCTACTGCTTGCTTGTATGAGTAGGTAGCCATCTGAAACTTGGCATATATAAAGGTCATTAACATGTCTACATGCATGCACAATCTTATGTCAACTGATTGCATAACTTGCGAACTATAGGCCATCGAAATTTTTGTAAACAAAAGTTTGTGCGACTTTAGCTCCCAAACGGAATAAAAGCTAAAGCTGAAATAGCCTTCATTCTATTTCACTTATTTGTGTCTACACATGTATATGTTTTGCAGAGACTCAAAGCTCTTGAGAATGGAGAAAATGAGGTGTCAATTTTGCATTGGACCCTATGGGAAAATGCATTAAACGCCTACTGCTCCGACGTTCAGCGACCGATAACATCCATCTTTACACTGTAAACGGTAATTACATAGGTACATGCCTGGGGCAAATAACAGCGCAAATAATTTTCCATGTGCAGAGTAATAAAGGAGCAAACTTTTATATATGGGCCTGCAGTGGAAGTTATTCTTAAAAGGTGACTTTCACGAATCGTTCTGAAACTGTGCTAAATTACAGATAATTCCCATATATTTCTTGGGAGAAAATGCCCTGAAATTCTCCTTTCTCCGTTGTCGAGATATTCGAGGGCAAAGTCGTGTAGTTTTCGACTTCCAGGGGCTATAACTCGAAAACTAGAGAACGAGAATTTTTGGCACATATGGTCAATTGAATGTTTATCCCAACCCTCTCATTTGGCACTAGTTTCAGCCCGAATTGTGCAAGTCACCTAAGGTCACGAATCGTCCCGAACGTGTAGCCCAAATTGTGAAAATTTCAAACCGCTACTGCTTGCTTGTATGAGTAGGTAGCCATCTGAAACTTGGCATATATAAAGGTCATTAACATGTCTACATGCATGCACAATCTTATGTCAACTGATTGCATAACTTGCGAACTATAGGCCATCGAAATTTTTGTAAACAAAAGTTTGTGCGACTTTAGCTCCCAAACGGAATAAAAGCTAAAGCTGAAATAGCCTTCATTCTATTTCACTTATTTGTGTCTACACATGTATATGTTTTGCAGAGACTCAAAGCTCTTGAGAATGGAGAAAATGAGGTGTCAATTTTGCATTGGACCCTATGGGAAAATGCATTAAACGCCTACTGCTCCGACGTTCAACGACCGATAACATCCATCTTTACACTGTAAACGGTAATTACATAGGTACATGCCTGGGGCAAATAACAGCGCAAATAATTGTCCATGTGCAGAGTAATAAAGGAGCAAACTTTTATATATGGGCCTGCAGTGGAAGTTATTCTTAAAAGGTGACTTTCACGAATCGTTCTGAAACTGTGCTAAATTACAGATAATTCCCATATATTTCTTGGGAGAAAATGCCCTGAAATTCTCCTTTCTCCGTTGTCGAGATATTCGAGGGCAAAGTCGTGCAGTTTTCGACTTCCAGGGGCTATAACTCGAAAACTAGAGAACGAGAATTTTTGGCACATATGGTCAATTGAATGTTTATCCCAACCCTCTCATTTGGCACTAGTTTCAGCCCGAATTGTGCAAGTCACCTAAGGTCACGAATCGTCCCGAACGTGTAGCCCAAATTGTGAAAATTTCAAACCGCTACTGCTTGCTTGTATGAGTAGGTAGCCATCTGAAACTTGGCATATATAAAGGTCATTAACATGTCTACATGCATGCACAATCTTATGTCAACTGATTGCATAACTTGCGAACTATAGGCCATCGAAATTTTTGTAAACAAAAGTTTGTGCGACTTTAGCTCCCAAACGGAATAAAAGCTAAAGTTGAAATAGCCTTCATTCTATTTCACTTATTTGTGTCTACACATGTATATGTTTTGCAGAGACTCAAAGCTCTTGAGAATGGAGAAAATGAGATGTCAATTTTGCATTGGACCCTATGGGAAAATGCATTAAACGCCTACTGCTCCGACGTTCAGCGACCGATAACATCCATCTTTACACTGTGAACGGTAATTACATAGGTACATGCCTGGGGCAAATAACAGCGCAAATAATTGTCCATGTGCAGAGTAATAAAGGAGCAAACTTTTATATATGGGCCTGCAATGGAAGTTATTCTTAAAAGGTGACTTTCACGAATCGTTCTGAAACTGTGCTAAATTACAGATAATTCCCATATATTTCTTGGGAGAAAATGCCCTGAAATTCTCCTTTCTCCGTTGTCGAGATATTCGAGGGCAAAGTCGTGCAGTTTTCGACTTCCAGGGGCTATAACTCGAAAACTAGAGAACGAGAATTTTTGGCACATATGGTCAATTGAATGTTTATCCCAACCCTCTCATTTGGCACTAGTTTCAGCCCGAATTGTGCAAGTCACCTAAGGTCACGAATCGTCCCGAACGTGTAGCCCAAATTGTGAAAATTTCAAACCGCTACTGCTTGCTTGTATGAGTAGGTAGCCATCTGAAACTTGGCATATATAAAGGTCATTAACATGTCTACATGTATGCACAATCTTATGTCAACTGATTGCATATCTTGCGAACTATAGGCCATCGAAATTTTTGTAAACAGAAGTTTGTGCGACTTTAGCTCCCAAACGGAATAAAAGCTAAAGCTGAAATAGCCTTCATTCTATTTCACTTATTTGTGTCTACACATGTATATGTTTTGCAGAGACTCAAAGCTCTTGAGAATGGAGAAAATGAGGTGTCAATTTTGCATTGGACCCTATGGGAAAATGCATTAAACGCCTACTGCTCCGACGTTCAGCGACCGATAACATCCATCTTTACACTGTAAACGGTAATTACATAGGTACATGCCTGGGGCAAATAGCAGCGCAAATAATTGTCCATGTGCAGAGTAATAAAGGAGCAAACTTTTATATATGGGCCTGCAGTGGAAGTTATTCTTAAAAGGTGACTTTCACGAATCGTTCTGAAACTGTGCTAAATTACAGATAATTCCCATATATTTCTTGGGAGAAAATGCCCTGAAATTCTCCTTTCTCCGTTGTCGAGATATTCGAGGGCAAAGTCGTGCAGTTTTCGACTTCCAGGGGCTATAACTCGAAAACTAGAGAACGAGAATTTTTGGCACATATGGTCAATTGAATGTTTATCCCAACCCTCTCATTTGGCACTAGTTTCAGCCCGAATTGTGCAAGTCACCTAAGGTCACGAATCGTCCCGAACGTGTAGCCCAAATTGTGAAAATTTCAAACCGCTACTGCTTGCTTGTATGAGTAGGTAGCCATCTGAAACTTGGCATATATAAAGGTCATTAACATGTCTACATGCATGCACAATCTTATGTCAACTGATTGCATAACTTGCGAACTATAGGCCATCGAAATTTTTGTAAACAAAAGTTTGTGCTACTTTAGCTCCCAAACGGAATAAAAGCTAAAGCTGAAATAGCCTTCATTCTATTTCACTTATTTGTGTCTACACATGTATATGTTTTGCAGAGACTCAAAGCTCTTGAGAATGGAGAAAATGAGGTGTCAATTTTGCATTGGACCCTATGGGAAAATGCATTAAACGCCTACTGCTCCGACGTTCAGCGACCGATAACATCCATCTTTACACTGTAAACGGTAATTACATAGGTACATGCCTGGGGCAAATAACAGCGCAAATAATTGTCCATGTGCAGAGTAATAAAGGAGCAAACTTTTATATATGGGCCTGCAGTGGAAGTTATTCTTAAAAGGTGACTTTCACGAATCGTTCTGAAACTGTGCTAAATTACAGATAATTCCCATATATTTCTTGGGAGAAAATGCCCTGAAATTCTCCTTTCTCCGTTGTCGAGATATTCGAGGGCAAAGTCGTGCAGTTTTCGACTTCCAGGGGCTATAACTCGAAAACTAGAGAACGAGAATTTTTGGCACATATGGTCAATTGAATGTTTATCCCAACCCTCTCATTTGGCACTAGTTTCAGCCCGAATTGTGCAGGTCACCTAAGGTCACGAATCGTCCCGAACGTGTAGCCCAAATTGTGAAAATTTCAAACCGCTACTGCTTGCTTGTATGAGTAGGTAGCCATCTGAAACTTGGCATATAAAGGTCATTAACATGTCTACATGCATGCACAATCTTATGTCAACTGATTGCATAACTTGCGAACTATAGGCCATCGAAATTTTTGTAAACAAAAGTTTGTGCTACTTTAGCTCCCAAACGGAATAAAAGCTAAAGCTGAAATAGCCTTCATTCTATTTCACTTATTTGTGTCTACACATGTATATGTTTTGCAGAGACTCAAAGCTCTTGAGAATGGAGAAAATGAGGTGTCAATTTTGCATTGGACCCTATGGGAAAATGCATTAAACGCCTACTGCTCCGACGTTCAGCGACCGATAACCTCCATCTTTACACTGTAAACGGTAATTACATAGGTACATGCCTGGGGCAAATAACAGCGCAAATAATTGTCCATGTGCAGAGTAATAAAGGAGCAAACTTTTATATATGGGCCTGCAGTGGAAGTTATTCTTAAAAGGTGACTTTCACGAATCGTTCTGAAACTGTGCTAAATTACAGATAATTCCCATATATTTCTTGGGAGAAAATGCCCTGAAATTCTCCTTTCTCCGTTGTCGAGATATTCGAGGGCAAAGTCGTGCAGTTTTCGACTTCCAGGGGCTATAACTCGAAAACTAGAGAACGAGAATTTTTGGCACATATGGTCAATTGAATGTTTATCCCAACCCTCTCATTTGGCACTAGTTTCAGCCCGAATTGTGCAAGTCACCTAAGGTCACGGATCGTCCCGAACGTGTAGCCCAAATTGTGAAAATTTCAAACCGCTACTGCTTGCTTGTATGAGTAGGTAGCCATCTGAAACTTGGCATATATAAAGGTCATTAACATGTCTACATGCATGCACAATCTTATGTCAACTGATTGCATAACTTGCGAACTATAGGCCATCGAAATTTTTGTAAACAAAAGTTTGTGCGACTTTAGCTCCCAAACGGAATAAAAGCTAAAGCTGAAATAGCCTTCATTCTATTTCACTTATTTGTGTCTACACATGTATATGTTTTGCAGAGACTCAAAGCTCTTGAGAATGGAGAAAATGAGGTGTCAATTTTGCATTGGACCCTATGGGAAAATGCATTAAACGCCTACTGCTCCGACGTTCAGCGACCGATAACATCCATCTTTACACTGTAAACGGTAATTACATAGGTACATGCCTGGGGCAAATAACAGCGCAAATAATTTTCCATGTGCAGAGTAATAAAGGAGCAAACTTTTATATATGGGCCTGCAGTGGAAGTTATTCTTAAAAGGTGACTTTCACGAATCGTTCTGAAACTGTGCTAAATTACAGATAATTCCCATATATTTCTTGGGAGAAAATGCCCTGAAATTCTCCTTTCTCCGTTGTCGAGATATTCGAGGGCAAAGTCGTGTAGTTTTCGACTTCCAGGGGCTATAACTCGAAAACTAGAGAACGAGAATTTTTGGCACATATGGTCAATTGAATGTTTATCCCAACCCTCTCATTTGGCACTAGTTTCAGCCCGAATTGTGCAAGTCACCTAAGGTCACGAATCGTCCCGAACGTGTAGCCCAAATTGTGAAAATTTCAAACCGCTACTGCTTGCTTGTATGAGTAGGTAGCCATCTGAAACTTGGCATATATAAAGGTCATTAACATGTCTACATGCATGCACAATCTTATGTCAACTGATTGCATAACTTGCGAACTATAGGCCATCGAAATTTTTGTAAACAAAAGTTTGTGCGACTTTAGCTCCCAAACGGAATAAAAGCTAAAGCTGAAATAGCCTTCATTCTATTTCACTTATTTGTGTCTACACATGTATATGTTTTGCAGAGACTCAAAGCTCTTGAGAATGGAGAAAATGAGGTGTCAATTTTGCATTGGACCCTATGGGAAAATGCATTAAACGCCTACTGCTCCGACGTTCAACGACCGATAACATCCATCTTTACACTGTAAACGGTAATTACATAGGTACATGCCTGGGGCAAATAACAGCGCAAATAATTGTCCATGTGCAGAGTAATAAAGGAGCAAACTTTTATATATGGGCCTGCAGTGGAAGTTATTCTTAAAAGGTGACTTTCACGAATCGTTCTGAAACTGTGCTAAATTACAGATAATTCCCATATATTTCTTGGGAGAAAATGCCCTGAAATTCTCCTTTCTCCGTTGTCGAGATATTCGAGGGCAAAGTCGTGCAGTTTTCGACTTCCAGGGGCTATAACTCGAAAACTAGAGAACGAGAATTTTTGGCACATATGGTCAATTGAATGTTTATCCCAACCCTCTCATTTGGCACTAGTTTCAGCCCGAATTGTGCAAGTCACCTAAGGTCACGAATCGTCCCGAACGTGTAGCCCAAATTGTGAAAATTTCAAACCGCTACTGCTTGCTTGTATGAGTAGGTAGCCATCTGAAACTTGGCATATATAAAGGTCATTAACATGTCTACATGCATGCACAATCTTATGTCAACTGATTGCATAACTTGCGAACTATAGGCCATCGAAATTTTTGTAAACAAAAGTTTGTGCGACTTTAGCTCCCAAACGGAATAAAAGCTAAAGTTGAAATAGCCTTCATTCTATTTCACTTATTTGTGTCTACACATGTATATGTTTTGCAGAGACTCAAAGCTCTTGAGAATGGAGAAAATGAGATGTCAATTTTGCATTGGACCCTATGGGAAAATGCATTAAACGCCTACTGCTCCGACGTTCAGCGACCGATAACATCCATCTTTACACTGTGAACGGTAATTACATAGGTACATGCCTGGGGCAAATAACAGCGCAAATAATTGTCCATGTGCAGAGTAATAAAGGAGCAAACTTTTATATATGGGCCTGCAATGGAAGTTATTCTTAAAAGGTGACTTTCACGAATCGTTCTGAAACTGTGCTAAATTACAGATAATTCCCATATATTTCTTGGGAGAAAATGCCCTGAAATTCTCCTTTCTCCGTTGTCGAGATATTCGAGGGCAAAGTCGTGCAGTTTTCGACTTCCAGGGGCTATAACTCGAAAACTAGAGAACGAGAATTTTTGGCACATATGGTCAATTGAATGTTTATCCCAACCCTCTCATTTGGCACTAGTTTCAGCCCGAATTGTGCAAGTCACCTAAGGTCACGAATCGTCCCGAACGTGTAGCCCAAATTGTGAAAATTTCAAACCGCTACTGCTTGCTTGTATGAGTAGGTAGCCATCTGAAACTTGGCATATATAAAGGTCATTAACATGTCTACATGTATGCACAATCTTATGTCAACTGATTGCATATCTTGCGAACTATAGGCCATCGAAATTTTTGTAAACAGAAGTTTGTGCGACTTTAGCTCCCAAACGGAATAAAAGCTAAAGCTGAAATAGCCTTCATTCTATTTCACTTATTTGTGTCTACACATGTATATGTTTTGCAGAGACTCAAAGCTCTTGAGAATGGAGAAAATGAGGTGTCAATTTTGCATTGGACCCTATGGGAAAATGCATTAAACGCCTACTGCTCCGACGTTCAGCGACCGATAACATCCATCTTTACACTGTAAACGGTAATTACATAGGTACATGCCTGGGGCAAATAGCAGCGCAAATAATTGTCCATGTGCAGAGTAATAAAGGAGCAAACTTTTATATATGGGCCTGCAGTGGAAGTTATTCTTAAAAGGTGACTTTCACGAATCGTTCTGAAACTGTGCTAAATTACAGATAATTCCCATATATTTCTTGGGAGAAAATGCCCTGAAATTCTCCTTTCTCCGTTGTCGAGATATTCGAGGGCAAAGTCGTGCAGTTTTCGACTTCCAGGGGCTATAACTCGAAAACTAGAGAACGAGAATTTTTGGCACATATGGTCAATTGAATGTTTATCCCAACCCTCTCATTTGGCACTAGTTTCAGCCCGAATTGTGCAAGTCACCTAAGGTCACGAATCGTCCCGAACGTGTAGCCCAAATTGTGAAAATTTCAAACCGCTACTGCTTGCTTGTATGAGTAGGTAGCCATCTGAAACTTGGCATATATAAAGGTCATTAACATGTCTACATGCATGCACAATCTTATGTCAACTGATTGCATAACTTGCGAACTATAGGCCATCGAAATTTTTGTAAACAAAAGTTTGTGCTACTTTAGCTCCCAAACGGAATAAAAGCTAAAGCTGAAATAGCCTTCATTCTATTTCACTTATTTGTGTCTACACATGTATATGTTTTGCAGAGACTCAAAGCTCTTGAGAATGGAGAAAATGAGGTGTCAATTTTGCATTGGACCCTATGGGAAAATGCATTAAACGCCTACTGCTCCGACGTTCAGCGACCGATAACATCCATCTTTACACTGTAAACGGTAATTACATAGGTACATGCCTGGGGCAAATAACAGCGCAAATAATTGTCCATGTGCAGAGTAATAAAGGAGCAAACTTTTATATATGGGCCTGCAGTGGAAGTTATTCTTAAAAGGTGACTTTCACGAATCGTTCTGAAACTGTGCTAAATTACAGATAATTCCCATATATTTCTTGGGAGAAAATGCCCTGAAATTCTCCTTTCTCCGTTGTCGAGATATTCGAGGGCAAAGTCGTGCAGTTTTCGACTTCCAGGGGCTATAACTCGAAAACTAGAGAACGAGAATTTTTGGCACATATGGTCAATTGAATGTTTATCCCAACCCTCTCATTTGGCACTAGTTTCAGCCCGAATTGTGCAAGTCACCTAAGGTCACGAATCGTCCCGAACGTGTAGCCCAAATTGTGAAAATTTCAAACCGCTACTGCTTGCTTGTATGAGTAGGTAGCCATCTGAAACTTGGCATATATAAAGGTCATTAACATGTCTACATGCATGCACAATCTTATGTCAACTGATTGCATAACTTGCGAACTATAGGCCATCGAAATTTTTGTAAACAAAAGTTTGTGCGACTTTAGCTCCCAAACGGAATAAAAGCTAAAGCTGAAATAGCATTCATTCTATTTCACTTATTTGTGTCTACACATGAATATGTTTTGCAGAGACTCAAAGCTCTTAAGAATGGAGAAAATGAGGTGTCAATTTTGCATTGGACCCTATGGGAAAATGCATTAAACGCCTACTGCTCCGACGTTCAGCGACCGATAACATCCATCTTTACACTGTAAACGGTAATTACATAGGTACATGCCTGGGGCAAATAACAGCGCAAATAATTGTCCATGTGCAGAGTAATAAAGGAGCAAACTTTTATATATGGGCCTGCAGTGGAAGTTATTCTTAAAATGTGACTTTCACGAATCGTTCTGAAACTGTGCTAAATTACAGATAATTCCCATATATTTCTTGGGAGAAAATGCCCTGAAATTCTCCTTTCTCCGTTGTCGAGATATTCGAGGGCAAAGTCGTGCAGTTTTTGACTTCCAGGGGCTATAACTCGAAAACTAGAGAACGAGAATTATTGGCACATATGGTCAATTGAATGTTTATCCCAACCCTCTCATTTGGCACTAGTTTCAGCCCGAATTGTGCAAGTCACCTAAGGTCACGAATCGTCCCGAACGTGTAGCCCAAATTGTGAAAATTTCAAACCGCTACTGCTTGCTTGTATGAGTAGGTAGCCATCTGAAACTTGGCATATATAAAGGTCATTAACATGTCTACATGTATGCACAATCTTATGTCAACTGATTGCATATCTTGCGAACTATAGGCCATCGAAATTTTTGTAAACAGAAGTTTGTGCGACTTGAGCTCCCAAACGGAATAAAAGCTAAAGCTGAAATAGCCTTCATTCTATTTCACTTATTTGTGTCTACACATGTATATGTTTTGCAGAGACTCAAAGCTCTTGGGAATGGAGAAAATGAGGTGTCAATTTTGCATTGGACCCTATGGGAAAATGCATTAAACGCCTACTGCTCCGACGTTCAGCGACCGATAACATCCATCTTTACACTGTAAACGGTAATTACATAGGTACATGCCTGGGGCAAATAACAGCGCAAATAATTGTCCATGTGCAGAGTAATAAAGGAGCAAACTTTTATATATGGGCCTGCAGTGGAAGTTATTCTTAAAAGGTGACTTTCACGAATCGTTCTGAAACTGTGCTAAATTACAGATAATTCCCATATATTTCTTGGGAGAAAATGCCCTGAAATTCTCCTTTCTCCGTTGTCGAGATATTCGAGGGCAAAGTCGTGCAGTTTTCGACTTCCAGGGGCTATAACTCGAAAACTAGAGAACGAGAATTTTTGGCACATATGGTCAATTGAATGTTTATCCCAACCCTCTCATTTGGCACTAGTTTCAGCCCGAATTGTGCAAGTCACCTAAGGTCACGAATCGTCCCGAACGTGTAGCCCAAATTGTGAAAATTTCAAACCGCTACTGCTTGCTTGTATGAGTAGGTAGCCATCTGAAACTTGGCATATATAAAGGTCATTAACATGTCTACATGCATGCACAATCTTATGTCAACTGATTGCATAACTTGCGAACTATAGGCCATCGAAATTTTTGTAAACAAAAGTTTGTGCGACTTTAGCTCCCAAACGGAATAAAAGCTAAAGTTGAAATAGCCTTCATTCTATTTCACTTATTTGTGTCTACACATGTATATGTTTTGCAGAGACTCAAAGCTCTTGAGAATGGAGAAAATGAGGTGTCAATTTTGCATTGGACCCTATGGGAAAATGCATTAAACGCCTACTGCTCCGACGTTCAGCGACCGATAACATCCATCTTTACACTGTAAACGGTAATTACATAGGTACATGCCTGGGGCAAATAACAGCGCAAATAATTGTCCATGTGCAGAGTAATAAAGGAGCAAACTTTTATATATGGGCCTGCAATGGAAGTTATTCTTAAAAGGTGACTTTCACGAATCGTTCTGAAACTGTGCTAAATTACAGATAATTCCCATATATTTCTTGGGAGAAAATGCCCTGAAATTCTCCTTTCTCCGTTGTCGAGATATTCGAGGGCAAAGTCGTGCAGTTTTCGACTTCCAGGGGCTATAACTCGAAAACTAGAGAACGAGAATTTTTGGCACATATGGTCAATTGAATGTTTATCCCAACCCTCTCATTTGGCACTAGTTTCAGCCCGAATTGTGCAAGTCACCTAAGGTCACGAATCGTCCCGAACGTGTAGCCCAAATTGTGAAAATTTCAAACCGCTACTGCTTGCTTGTATGAGTAGGTAGCCATCTGAAACTTGGCATATATAAAGGTCATTAACATGTCTACATGTATGCACAATCTTATGTCAACTGATTGCATATCTTGCGAACTATAGGCCATCGAAATTTTTGTAAACAGAAGTTTGTGCGACTTTAGCTCCCAAACGGAATAAAAGCTAAAGCTGAAATAGCCTTCATTCTATTTCACTTATTTGTGTCTACACATGTATATGTTTTGCAGAGACTCAAAGCTCTTGAGAATGGAGAAAATGAGGTGTCAATTTTGCATTGGACCCTATGGGAAAATGCATTAAACGCCTACTGCTCCGACGTTCAGCGACCGATAACATCCATCTTTACACTGTAAACGGTAATTACATAGGTACATGCCTGGGGCAAATAGCAGCGCAAATAATTGTCCATGTGCAGAGTAATAAAGGAGCAAACTTTTATATATGGGCCTGCAGTGGAAGTTATTCTTAAAAGGTGACTTTCACGAATCGTTCTGAAACTGTGCTAAATTACAGATAATTCCCATATATTTCTTGGGAGAAAATGCCCTGAAATTCTCCTTTCTCCGTTGTCGAGATATTCGAGGGCAAAGTCGTGCAGTTTTCGACTTCCAGGGGCTATAACTCGAAAACTAGAGAACGAGAATTTTTGGCACATATGGTCAATTGAATGTTTATCCCAACCCTCTCATTTGGCACTAGTTTCAGCCCGAATTGTGCAAGTCACCTAAGGTCACGAATCGTCCCGAACGTGTAGCCCAAATTGTGAAAATTTCAAACCGCTACTGCTTGCTTGTATGAGTAGGTAGCCATCTGAAACTTGGCATATATAAAGGTCATTAACATGTCTACATGCATGCACAATCTTATGTCAACTGATTGCATAACTTGCGAACTATAGGCCATCGAAATTTTTGTAAACAAAAGTTTGTGCGACTTTAGCTCCCAAACGGAATAAAAGCTAAAGCTGAAATAGCCTTCATTCTATTTCACTTATTTGTGTCTACACATGTATATGTTTTGCAGAGACTCAAAGCTCTTGAGAATGGAGAAAATGAGGTGTCAATTTTGCATTGGACCCTATGGGAAAACGCATTAAACGCCTACTGCTCCGACGTTCAGCGACCGATTACATCCATCTTTACACTGTAAACGGTAATTACATAGGTACATGCCTGGGGCAAATAACAGCGCAAATAATTGTCCATGTGCAGAGTAATAAAGGAGCAAACTTTTATAAATGGGTCTGCAGTGGAAGTTATTCTTAAAAGGTAACTTCCCGAATCGTTCTGAAACTGTGCTAAATTACAGATAATTCCCATATATTTCTTGGGAGAAAATGCCCTGAAATTCTCCTTTCTCCGTTGTCGAGATATTCGAGGGCAAAGTCGTGCAGTTTTCGACTTCCAGGGGCTATAACTCGAAAACTAGAGAACGAGAATTTTTGGCACATATGGTCAATTGAATGTTTATCCCAACCCTCTCATTTGGCACTAGTTTCAGCCCGAATTGTGCAAGTCACCTAAGGTCACGAATCGTCCCGAACGTGTAGCCCAAATTGTGAAAATTTCAAACCGCTACTGCTTGCTTGTATGAGTAGGTAGCCATCTGAAACTTGGCATATATAAAGGTCATTAACATGTCTACATGTATGCACAATCTTATGTCAACTGATTGCATAACTTGCGAACTATAGGCCATCGAAATTTTTGTAAACAAAAGTTTGTGCGACTTTAGCTCCCAAACGGAATAAAAGCTAAAGTTGAAATAGCCTTCATTCTATTTCACTTATTTGTGTCTACACATGTATATGTTTTGCAGAGACTCAAAGCTCTTGAGAATGGAGAAAATGAGGTGTCAATTTTGCATTGGACCCTATGGGAAAATGCATTAAACGCCTACTGCTCCGACGTTCAGCGACCGATAACATCCATCTTTACACTGTAAACGGTAATTACATAGGTACATGCCTGGGGCAAATAACAGCGCAAATAATTGTCCATGTGCAGAGTAATAAAGGAGCAAACTTTTATATATGGGCCTGCAGTGGAAGTTATTCTTAAAAGGTAACTTCCCGAATCGTTCTGAAACTGTGCTAAATTACAGATAATTCCCATATATTTCTTGGGAGAAAATGCCCTGAAATTCTCCTTTCTCCGTTGTCGAGATATTCGAGGGCAAAGTCGTGCAGTTTTCGACTTCCAGGGGCTATAACTCGAAAACTAGAGAACGAGAATTTTTGGCACATATGGTCAATTGAATGATTATCCCAACCCTCTCATTTGGCACTAGTTTCAGCCCGAATTGTGCAAGTCACCTAAGGTCACGAATCGTCCCGAACGTGTAGCCCAAATTGTGAAAATTTCAAACCGCTACTGCTTGCTTGTATGAGTAGGTAGCCATCTGAAACTTGGCATATATAAAGGTCATTAACATGTCTACATGTATGCTCAATCTTATGTCAACTGATTGCATAACTTGCGAACTATAGGCCATCGAAATGTTTGTAAACAAAAGTTTGTGCGACTTTAGCTCCCAAACGGAATAAAAGCTAAAGCTGAAATAGCCTTCATTCTATTTCACTTATTTGTGTCTACACATGTATATGTTTTGCAGAGACTCAAAGCTCTTGAGAATGGAGAAAATGAGGTGTCAATTTTGCATTGGACCCTATGGGAAAATGCATTAAACGCCTGCTGCTCCGACGTTCAGCGACCGATAACATCCATCTTTACACTGTAAACGGTAATTACATAGGTACATGCCTGGGGCAAATAACAGCGCAAATAATTGTTAATGTGCAGAGTAATAAAGGATCAAACTTTTATATATGGGCCTGCAGTGGAAGTTATTCTTAAAAGGTGACTTTCACGAATCGTTCTGAAACTGTGCTAAATTACAGATAATTCCCATATATTTCTTGGGAGAAAATGCCCTGAAATTCTCCTTTCTCCGTTGTCGAGATATTCGAGGGCAAAGTCGTGCAGTTTTCGACTTCCAGGGGCTATAACTCGAAAACTAGAGAACGAGAATTTTTGGCACATATGGTCAATTGAATGTTTATCCCAACCCTCTCATTTGGCACTAGTTTCAGCCCGAATTGTGCAAGTCACCTAAGGTCACGAATCGTCCCGAACGTGTAGCCCAAATTGTGAAAATTTCAAACCGCTACTGCTTGCTTGTATGAGTAGGTAGCCATCTGAAACTTGGCATATATAAAGATCATTAACATGTCTACATGCATGCACAATCCTATGTCAACTGATTGCATAACTTGCGAACTATAGGCCATCGAAATGTTTGTAAACAAAAGTTTGTGCGACTTTAGCTCCCAAACGGAATAAAAGCTAAAGCTGAAATAGCCTTCATTCTATTTCACTTATTTGTGTCTACACATGTATATGTTTTGCAGAGACTCAAAGCTCTTGAGAATGGAGAAAATGAGGTGTCAATTTTGCATTGGACCCTATGGGAAAATGCATTAAACGCCTACTGCTCCGACGTTCAGCGACCGATAACATCCATCTTTACACTGTAAACGGTAATTACATAGGTACATGCCTGGGGCAAATAACAGCGCAAATAATTGTCCATGTGCAAAGTAATAAAGGAGCAAACTTTTATATATGGGCCTGCAGTGGAAGTTATTCTTAAAAGGTGACTTTCACGAATCGTTCTGAAACTGTGCTAAATTACAGATAATTCCCATATATTTCTTGGGAGAAAATGCCCTGAAATTCTCCTTTCTCCGTTGTCGAGATATTCGAGGGCAAAGTCGTGCAGTTTTCGACTTCCAGGGGCTATAACTCGAAAACTAGAGAACGAGAATTTTTGGCACATATGGTCAATTGAATGTTTATCCCAACCCTCTCATTTGGCACTAGTTTCAGCCCGAATTGTGCAAGTCACCTAAGGTCACGAATCGTCCCGAACGTGTAGCCCAAATTGTGAAAATTTCAAACCGCTACTGCTTGCTTGTATGAGTAGGTAGCCATCTGAAACTTGGCATATATAAAGGTCATTAACATGTCTACATGCATGCACAATCTTATGTCAACTGATTGCATAACTTGCGAACTATAGGCCATCGAAATGTTTGTAAACAAAAGTTTGTGCGACTTTAGCTCCCAAACGGAATAAAAGCTAAAACTGAAATAGCCTTCATTCTATTTCACTTATTTGTGTCTACACATGTATATGTTTTGCAGAGACTCAAAGCTCTTGAGAATGGAGAAAATGAGGTGTCAATTTTGCATTGGACCCTATGGGAAAATGCATTAAACGCCTACTGCTCCGACGTTCAGCGACCGATAACATCCATCTTTACACTGTAAACGGTAATTACATAGGTACATGCCTGGGGCAAATAACAGCGCAAATAATTGTCCATGTGCAGAGTAATAAAGGAGCAAACTTTTATATATGGGCCTGCAGTGGAAGTTATTCTTAAAAGGTGACTTTCACGAATCGTTCTGAAACTGTGCTAAATTACAGATAATTCCCATATATTTCTTGGGAGAAAATGCCCTGAAATTCTCCTTTCTCCGTTGTCGAGATATTCGAGGGCAAAGTCGTGCAGTTTTCGACTTCCAGGGGCTATAACTCGAAAACTAGAGAACGAGAATTTTTGGCACATATGGTCAATTGAATGTTTATCCCAACCCTCTCATTTGGCACTAGTTTCAGCCCGAATTGTGCAAGTCACCTAAGGTCACGAATCGTCCCGAACGTGTAGCCCAAATTTTGAAAATTTGAAACCGCTACTGCTTGCTTGTATGAGTAGGTAGCCATCTGAAACTTGGCATATATAAAGGTCATTAACATGTCTACATGCATGCACAATCTTATGTCAACTGATTGCATAACTTGCGAACTATAGGCCATCGAAATGTTTGTAAACAAAAGTTTGTGCGACTTTAGCTCCCAAACGGAATAAAAGCTAATGCTGAAATAGCCTTCATTCTATTTCACTTATTTGTGTCTACACATGTATATGTTTTGCAGAGACTCAAAGCTCTTGAGAATGGAGAAAATGAGGTGTCAATTTTGCATTGGACCCTATGGGAAAATGCATTAAACGCCTACTGCTCCGACGTTCAGCGACCGATAACATCCATCTTTACACTGTAAACGGTAATTACATAGGTACATGCCTGGGGCAAATAACAGCGCAAATAATTGTCCATGTGCAGAGTAATAAAGGAGCAAACTTTTATATATGGGCCTGCAGTGGAAGTTATTCTTAAAAGGTGACTTTCACGAATCGTTCTGAAACTGTGCTAAATTACAGATAATTCCCATATATTTCTTGGGAGAAAATGCCCTGAAATTCTCCTTTCTCCGTTGTCGAGATATTCGAGGGCAAAGTCGTGCAGTTTTCGACTTCCAGGGGCTATAACTCGAAAACTAGAGAACGAGAATTTTTGGCACATATGGTCAATTGAATGTTTATCCCAACCCTCTCATTTGGCACTAGTTTCAGCCCGAATTGTGCTCGTCACCTAAGGTCACGAATCGTCCCGAACGTGTAGCCCAAATTTTGAAAATTTCAAACCGCTACTGCTTGCTTGTATGAGTAGGTAGCCATCTGAAACTTGGCATATATATAGGTCATTAACATGTCTACATGCATGCACAATCTTATGTCAACTGATTGCATAACTTGCGAACTATAGGCCATCGAAATGTTTGTAAACAAAAGTTTGTGCGACTTTAGCTCCCAAACGGAATAAAAGCTAAAGCTGAAATAGCCTTCATTCTATTTCACTTATTTGTGTCTACACATGTATATGTTTTGCAGAGACTCAAAGCTCTTGAGAATGGAGAAAATGAGGTGTCAATTTTGCATTGGACCCTATGGGAAAATGCATTAAACGCCTACTGCTCCGACGTTCAGCGACCGATAACATCCATCTTTACACTGTAAACGGTAATTACATAGGTACATGCCTGGGGCAAATAACAGCGCAAATAATTGTCCATGTGCAGAGTAATAAAGGAGCAAACTTTTATATATGGGCCTGCAGTGGAAGTTATTCTTAAAAGGTGACTTTCACGAATCGTTCTGAAACTGTGCTAAATTACAGATAATTCCCATATATTTCTTGGGAGAAAATGCCCTGAAATTCTCCTTTCTCCGTTGTCGAGATATTCGAGGGCAAAGTCGTGCAGTTTTCGACTTCCAGGGGCTATAACTCGAAAACTAGAGAACGAGAATTTTTGGCACATATGGTCAATTGAATGTTCATCCCAACCCTCTCATTTGGCACTAGTTTCAGCCCGAATTGTGCAAGTCACCTAAGGTCACGAATCGTCCCGAACGTGTAGCCCAAATTGTGAAAATTTCAAACCGCTACTGCTTGCTTGTATGAGTAGGTAGCCATCTGAAACTTGGCATATATAAAGGTCATTAACATGTCTACATGCATGCACAATCTTATGTCAACTGATTGCATAACTTGCGAACTATAGGCCATCGAAATTTTTGTAAACAAAAGTTTGTGCGACTTTAGCTCCCAAACGGAATAAAAGCTAAAGCTGAAATAGCCTTCATTCTATTTCACTTATTTGTGTCTACACATGTATATGTTTTGCAGAGACTCAAAGCTCTTGAGAATGGAGAAAATGAGGTGTGAATTTTGCATTGGACCCTATGGGAAAATGCATTAAACGCCTACTGCTCCGACGTTCAGCGACCGATAACATCCATCCTTACACTGTAAACGGTAATTACATAGGTACATGCCTGGGGCAAATAACAGCGCAAATAATTGTCCACGTGCAGAGTAATAAAGGAGCAAACTTTTATATATGGGCCTGCAGTGGAAGTTATTCTTAAAAGGTGACTTTCACGAATCGTTCTGAAACTGTGCTAAATTACAGATAATTCCCATATATTTCTTGGGAGAAAATGCCCTGAAATTCTCCTTTCTCCGTTGTCGAGATATTCGAGGGCAAAGTCGTGCAGTTTTCGACTTCCAGGGGCTATAACTCGAAAACTAGAGAACGAGAATTTTTGGCACATATGGTCAATTGAATGTTTATCCCAACTCTCTCATTTGGCACTAGTTTCAGCCTGAATTGTGCAAGTCACCTAAGGTCACGAATCGTCCCGAACGTGTAGCCCAAATTGTGAAAATTTCAAACCGCTACTGCTTGCTTGTATGAGTAGGTAGCCATCTGAAACTTGGCATATATAAAGGTCATTAACATGTCTACATGCATGCACAATCTTATGTCAACTGATTGCATAACTTGCGAACTATAGGCCATCGATTTTTTTGTAAACAAAAGTTTGTGCGACTTTAGCTCCCAAACGGAATAAAAGCTAAAGCTGAAATAGCCTTCATTCTATTTCACTTATTTGTGTCTACACATGTATATGTTTTGCAGAGACTCAAAGCTCTTGAGAATGGAGAAAATGAGGTGTCAATTTTGCATTGGACCCTATGGGAAAATGCATTAAACGCTACTGCTCCGACGTTCAGCGACCGATAACATCCATCTTTACACTGTAAACGGTAATTACATAGGTACATGCCTGGGGCAAATAACAGCGCAAATAATTGTCCATGTGCAGAGTAATAAAGGAGCAAACTTTTATATATGGGCCTGCAGTGGAAGTTATTCTTAAAAGGTGACTTTCACGAATCGTTCTGAAACTGTGCTAAATTACAGATAATTCCCATATATTTCTTGGGAGAAAATGCCCTGAAATTCTCCTTTCTCCGTTGTCGAGATATTCGAGGGCAAAGTCGTGCAGTTTTCGACTTCCAGGGGCTATAACTCGAAAACTAGAGAACGAGAATTTTTGGCACATATGGTCAATTGAATGTTTATCCCAACCCTCTCATTTGGCACTAGTTTCAGCCCGAATTGTGCAAGTCACCTAAGGTCACGAATCGTCCCGAACGTGTAGCCCAAATTGTGAAAATTTCAAACCGCTACTGCTTGCTTGTATGAGTAGGTAGCCATCTGAAACTTGGCATATATAAAGGTCATTAATATGTCTACATGCATGCACAATCTTATGTCAACTGATTGCATAACTTGCGAACTATAGGCTATCGAAGTTTTTGTAAACAAAAGTTTGTGCGACTTTAGCTCCCAAACGGAATAAAAGCTAAAGCTGAAATAGCCTTCATTCTATTTCACTTATTTGTGTCTACACATGTATATGTTTTGCAGAGACTCAAAGCTCTTGAGAATGGAGAAAATGAGGTGTCAATTTTGCATTGGACCCTATGGGAAAATGCATTAAACGCCTACTGCTCCGACGTTCAGCGACCGATAACATCCATCTTTACACTGTAAACGGTAATTACATAGGTACATGCCTGGGGCAAATAACAGCGCAAATAATTGTCCATGTGCAGAGTAATAAAGGAGCAAACTTTTATATATGGGCCTGCAGTGGAAGTTATTCTTAAAAGGTGACTTTCACGAATCGTTCTGAAACTGTGCTAAATTACAGATAATTCCCATATATTTCTTGGGAGAAAATGCCCTGAAATTCTCCTTTCTCCGTTGTCGAGATATTCGAGGGCAAAGTCGTGCAGTTTTCGACTTCCAGGGGCTATAACTCGAAAACTAGAGAACGAGAATTTTTGGCACATATGGTCAATTGAATGTTTATCCCAACCCTCTCATTTGGCACTAGTTTCAGCCCGAATTGTGCAAGTCACCTAAGGTCACGAATCGTCCCGAACGTGTAGCCCAAATTGTGAAAATTTCAAACCGCTACTGCTTGCTTGTATGAGTAGGTAGCCATCTGAAACTTGGCATATATAAAGGTCATTAATATGTCTACATGCATGCACAATCTTATGTCAACTGATTGCATAACTTGCGAACTATAGGCTATCGAAGTTTTTGTAAACAAAAGTTTGTGCGACTTTAGCTCCCAAACGGAATAAAAGCTAAAGCTGAAATAGCCTTCATTCTATTTCACTTATTTGTGTCTACACATGTATATGTTTTGCAGAGACTCAAAGCTCTTGAGAATGGAGAAAATGAGGTGTCAATTTTGCATTGGACCCTATGGGAAAATGCATTAAACGCCTACTGCTCCGACGTTCAGCGACCGATAACATCCATCTTTACACTGTAAACGGTAATTACATAGGTACATGCCTGGGGCAAATAACAGCGCAAATAATTGTCCATGTGCAGAGTAATAAAGGAGCAAACTTTTATATATGGGCCTGCAGTGGAAGTTATTCTTAAAAGGTGACTTTCACGAATCGTTCTGAAACTGTGCTAAATTACAGATAATTCCCATATATTTCTTGGGAGAAAATGCCCTGAAATTCTCCTTTCTCCGTTGTCGAGATATTCGAGGGCAAAGTCGTGCAGTTTTCGACTTCCAGGGGCTATAACTCGAAAACTAGAGAACGAGAATTTTTGGCACATATGGTCAATTGAATGTTTATCCCAACCCTCTCATTTGGCACTAGTTTCAGCCCGAATTGTGCAAGTCACCTAAGGTCACGAATCGTCCCGAACGTGTAGCCCAAATTGTGAAAATTTCAAACCGCTACTGCTTGCTTGTATGAGTAGGTAGCCATCTGAAACTTGGCATATATAAAGGTCATTAACATGTCTACATGCATGCACAATCTTATGTCAACTGATTGCATAACTTGCGAACTATAGGCCATCGAAATTTTTGTAAACAAAAGTTTGTGCGACTTTAGCTCCCAAACGGAATAAAAGCTAAAGCTGAAATAGCCTTCATTCTATTTCACTAATTTGTGTCTACACATGTATATGTTTTGCAGAGACTCAAAGCTCTTGAGAATGGAGAAAATGAGGTGTCAATTTTGCATTGGACCCTATGGGAAAATGCATTAAACGCCTACTGCTCCGACGTTCAGCGACCGATAACATCCATCTTTACACTGTAAACGGTAATTACATAGGTACATGCCTGGGGCAAATAACAGCGCAAATAATTGTCCATGTGCAGAGTAATAAAGGAGCAAACTTTTATATATGGGCCTGCAGTGGAAGTTATTCTTAAAAGGTGACTTTCACGAATCGTTCTGAAACTGTGCTAAATTACAGATAATTCCCATATATTTCTTGGGAGAAAATGCCCTGAAATTCTCCTTTCTCCGTTGTCGAGATATTCGAGGGCAAAGTCGTGCAGTTTTCGACTTCCAGGGGCTATAACTCGAAAACTAGAGAACGAGAATTTTTGGCACATATGGTCAATTGAATGTTTATCCCAACCCTCTCATTTGGCACTAGTTTCAGCCCGAATTGTGCAAGTCACCTAAGGTCACGAATCGTCCCGAACGTGTAGCCCAAATTGTGAAAATTTCAAACCGCTACTGCTTGCTTGTATGAGTAGGTAGCCATCTGAAACTTGGCATATATAAAGGTCATTAACATGTCTACATGCATGCACAATCTTATGTCAACTGATTGCATAACTTGCGAACTATAGGCCATCGAAATTTTTCTAAACAAAAGTTTGTGCGACTTTAGCTCCCAAACGGAATAAAAGCTAAAGCTGAAATAGCCTTCATTCTATTTCACTTATTTGTGTCTACACATGTATATGTTTTGCAGAGACTCAAAGCTCTTGAGAATGGAGAAAATGAGGTGTCAATTTTGCATTGGACCCTATGGGAAAATGCATTAAACGCCTACTGCTCCGACGTTCAGCGACCGATAACATCCATCTTTACACTGTAAACGGTAATTACATAGGTACATGCCTGGGGCAAATAACAGCGCAAATAATTGTCCATGTGCAGAGTAATAAAGGAGCAAACTTTTATATATGGGCCTGCAGTGGAAGTTATTCTTAAAAGGTGACTTTCACGAATCGTTCTGAAACTGTGCTAAATTACAGATAATTCCCATATATTTCTTGGGAGAAAATGCCCTGAAATTCTCCTTTCTCCGTTGTCGAGATATTCGAGGGCAAAGTCGTGCAGTTTTCGACTTCCAGGGGCTATAACTCGAAAACTAGAGAACGAGAATTTTTGGCACATATGGTCAATTGAATGTTTATCCCAACCCTCTCATTTGGCACTAGTTTCAGCCCGAATTGTGCAAGTCACCTAAGGTCACGAATCGTCCCGAACGTGTAGCCCAAATTGTGAAAATTTCAAACCGCTACTGCTTGCTTGTATGAGTAGGTAGCCATCTGAAACTTGGCATATATAAAGGTCATTAACATGTCTACATGCATGCACAATCTTATGTCAACTGATTGCATAACTTGCGAACTATAGGCCATCGAAATTTTTCTAAACAAAAGTTTGTGCGACTTTAGCTCCCAAACGGAATAAAAGCTAAAGCTGAAATAGCCTTCATTCTATTTCACTTATTTGTGTCTACACATGTATATGTTTTGCAGAGACTCAAAGCTCTTGAGAATGGAGAAAATGAGGTGTCAATTTTGCATTGGACCCTATGGGAAAATGCATTAAACGCCTACTGCTCCGACGTTCAGCGACCGATAACATCCATCTTTACACTGTAAACGGTAATTACATAGGTACATGCCTGGGGCAAATAACAGCGCAAATAATTGTCCATGTGCAGAGTAATAAAGGAGCAAACTTTTATATATGGGCCTGCAGTGGAAGTTATTCTTAAAAGGTGACTTTCACGAATCGTTCTGAAACTGTGCTAAATTACAGATAATTCCCATATATTTCTTGGGAGAAAATGCCCTGAAATTCTCCTTTCTCCGTTGTCGAGATATTCGAGGGCAAAGTCGTGCAGTTTTCGACTTCCAGGGGCTATAACTCGAAAACTAGAGAACGAGAATTTTTGGCACATATGGTCAATTGAATGTTTATCCCAACCCTCTCATTTGGCACTAGTTTCAGCCCGAAATTGTGCAAGTCACCTAAGGTCACGAATCGTCCCGAACGTGTAGCCCAAATTGTGAAAATTTCAAACCGCTACTGCTTGCTTGTATGAGTAGGTAGCCATCTGAAACTTGGCATATATAAAGGTCATTAACATGTCTACATGTATGCACAATCTTATGTCAACTGATTGCATAACTTGCGAACTATAGGCTATCGAAGTTTTTGTAAACAAAAGTTTGTGCGACTTTAGCTCCCAAACGGAATAAAAGCTAAAGCTGAAATAGCCTTCATTCTATTTCACTTATTTGTGTCTACACATGTATATGTTTTGCAGAGACTCAAAGCTCTTGAGAATGGAGAAAATGAGGTGTCAATTTTGCATTGGACCCTATGGGAAAATGCATTAAACGCCTACTGCTCCGACGTTCAGCGACCGATAACATCCATCTTTACACTGTAAACGGTAATTACATAGGTACATGCCTGGGGCAAATAACAGCGCAAATAATTGTCCATGTGCAGAGTAATAAAGGAGCAAACTTTTATATATGGGCCTGCAGTGGAAGTTATTCTTAAAAGGTGACTTTCACGAATCGTTCTGAAACTGTGCTAAATTACAGATAATTCCCATATATTTCTTGGGAGAAAATGCCCTGAAATTCTCCTTTCTCCGTTGTCGAGATATTCGAGGGCAAAGTCGTGCAGTTTTCGACTTCCAGGGGCTATAACTCGAAAACTAGAGAACGAGAATTTTTGGCACATATGGTCAATTGAATGTTTATCCCAACCCTCTCATTTGGCACTAGTTTCAGCCCGAATTGTGCAAGTCACCTAAGGTCACGAATCGTCCCGAACGTGTAGCCCAAATTGTGAAAATTTCAAACCGCTACTGCTTGCTTGTATGAGTAGGTAGCCATCTGAAACTTGGCATATATAAAGGTCATTAACATGTCTACATGCATGCACAATCTTATGTCAACTGATTGCATAACTTGCGAACTATAGGCCATCGAAATTTTTCTAAACAAAAGTTTGTGCGACTTTAGCTCCCAAACGGAATAAAAGCTAAAGCTGAAATAGCCTTCATTCTATTTCACTTATTTGTGTCTACACATGTATATGTTTTGCAGAGACTCAAAGCTCTTGAGAATGGAGAAAATGAGGTGTCAATTTTGCATTGGACCCTATGGGAAAATGCATTAAACGCCTACTGCTCCGACGTTCAGCGACCGATAACATCCATCTTTACACTGTAAACGGTAATTACATAGGTACATGCCTGGGGCAAATAACAGCGCAAATAATTGTCCATGTGCAGAGTAATAAAGGAGCAAACTTTTATATATGGGCCTGCAGTGGAAGTTATTCTTAAAAGGTGACTTTCACGAATCGTTCTGAAACTGTGCTAAATTACAGATAATTCCCATATATTTCTTGGGAGAAAATGCCCTGAAATTCTCCTTTCTCCGTTGTCGAGATATTCGAGGGCAAAGTCGTGCAGTTTTCGACTTCCAGGGGCTATAACTCGAAAACTAGAGAACGAGAATTTTTGGCACATATGGTCAATTGAATGTTTATCCCAACCCTCTCATTTGGCACTAGTTTCAGCCCGAAATTGTGCAAGTCACCTAAGGTCACGAATCGTCCCGAACGTGTAGCCCAAATTGTGAAAATTTCAAACCGCTACTGCTTGCTTGTATGAGTAGGTAGCCATCTGAAACTTGGCATATATAAAGGTCATTAACATGTCTACATGTATGCACAATCTTATGTCAACTGATTGCATAACTTGCGAACTATAGGCTATCGAAGTTTTTGTAAACAAAAGTTTGTGCGACTTTAGCTCCCAAACGGAATAAAAGCTAAAGCTGAAATAGCCTTCATTCTATTTCACTTATTTGTGTCTACACATGTATATGTTTTGCAGAGACTCAAAGCTCTTGAGAATGGAGAAAATGAGGTGTCAATTTTGCATTGGACCCTATGGGAAAATGCATTAAACGCCTACTGCTCCGACGTTCAGCGACCGATAACATCCATCTTTACACTGTAAACGGTAATTACATAGGTACATGCCTGGGGCAAATAACAGCGCAAATAATTGTCCATGTGCAGAGTAATAAAGGAGCAAACTTTTATATATGGGCCTGCAGTGGAAGTTATTCTTAAAAGGTGACTTTCACGAATCGTTCTGAAACTGTGCTAAATTACAGATAATTCCCATATATTTCTTGGGAGAAAATGCCCTGAAATTCTCCTTTCTCCGTTGTCGAGATATTCGAGGGCAAAGTCGTGCAGTTTTCGACTTCCAGGGGCTATAACTCGAAAACTAGAGAACGAGAATTTTTGGCACATATGGTCAATTGAATGTTTATCCCAACCCTCTCATTTGGCACTAGTTTCAGCCCGAATTGTGCAAGTCACCTAAGGTCACGAATCGTCCCGAACGTGTAGCCCAAATTGTGAAAATTTCAAACCGCTACTGCTTGCTTGTATGAGTAGGTAGCCATCTGAAACTTGGCATATATAAAGGTCATTAACATGTCTACATGCATGCACAATCTTATGTCAACTGATTGCATAACTTGCGAACTATAGGCCATCGAAATTTTTGTAAACAAAAGTTTGTGCGACTTTAGCTCCCAAACGGAATAAAAGCTAAAGCTGAAATAGCCTTCATTCTATTTCACTTATTTGTGTCTACACATGTATATGTTTTGCAGAGACTCAAAGCTCTTGAGAATGGAGAAAATGAGGTGTCAATTTTGCATTGGACCCTATGGGAAAATGCATTAAACGCCTACTGCTCCGACGTTCAGCGACCGATAACATCCATCTTTACACTGTAAACGGTAATTACATAGGTACATGCCTTGGGCAAATAACAGCGCAAATAATTGTCCATGTGCAGAGTAATAAAGGAGCAAACTTTTATATATGGGCCTGCAGTGGAAGTTATTCTTAAAAGGTGACTTTCACGAATCGTTCTGAAACTGTGCTAAATTACAGATAATTCCCATATATTTCTTGGGAGAAAATGCCCTGAAATTCTCCTTTCTCCGTTGTCGAGATATTCGAGGGCAAAGTCGTGCAGTTTTCGACTTCCAGGGGCTATAACTCGAAAACTAGAGAACGAGAATTTTTGGCACATATGGTCAATTGAATGTTTATCCCAACCCTCTCATTTGGCACTAGTTTCAGCCCGAATTGTGCAAGTCACCTAAGGTCACGAATCGTCCCGAACGTGTAGCCCAAATTGTGAAAATTTCAAACCGCTACTGCTTGCTTGTATGAGTAGGTAGCCATCTGAAACTTGGCATATATAAAGGTCAGTTACATGTCTACATGCATGCACAATCTTATGTCAACTGATTGCATAACTTGCGAACTATAGGCCATCGAAATTTTTGTAAACAAAAGTTTGTGCGACTTTAGCTCCCAAACGGAATAAAAGCTAAAGCTGAAATAGCCTTCATTCTATTTCACTTATTTGTGTCTACACATGTATATGTTTTGCAGAGACTCAAAGCTCTTGAGAATGGAGAAAATGAGGTGTCAATTTTGCATTGGACCCTATGGGAAAATGCATTAAACGCCTACTGCTCCGACGTTAAGCGACCGATAACATCCATCTTTACACTGTAAACGGTAATTACATAGGTACATGCCTGGGGCAAATAACAGCGCAAATAATTGTCCATGTGCAGAGTAATAAAGGAGCAAACTTTTATATATGGGCCTGCAGTGGAAGTTATTCTTAAAAGGTGACTTTCACGAATCGTTCTGAAACTGTGATAAATTACAGATAATTCCCATATATTTCTTGGGAGAAAATGCCCTGAAATTCTCCTTTCTCCGTTGTCGAGATATTCGAGGGCAAAGTCGTGCAGTTTTCGACTTCCAGGGGCTATAACTCGAAAACTAGAGAACGAGAATTTTTGGCACATATGGTCAATTGAATGTTTATCCCAACCCTCTCATTTGGCACTAGTTTCAGCCCGAATTGTGCAAGTCACCTAAGGTCACGAATCGTCCCGAACGTGTAGCCCAAATTGTGAAAATTTCAAACCGCTACTGCTTGCTTGTATGAGTAGGTAGCCATCTGAAACTTGGCATATATAAAGGTCATTAACATGTCTACATGTATGCACAATCTTATGTCAACTGATTGCATAACTTGCGAACTATAGGCTATCGAAATTTTTGTAAACAAAAGTTTGTGCGACTTTAGCTCCCAAACGGAATAAAAGCTAAAGCTGAAATAGCCTTCATTCTATTTCACTTATTTGTGTCTACACATGTATATGTTTTGCAGAGACTCAAAGCTCTTGAGAATGGAGAAAATGAGGTGTCAATTTTGCATTGGACCCTATGGGAAAATGCATTAAACGCCTACTGCTCCGACGTTCAGCGACCGATAACATCCATCTTTACACTGTAAACGGTAATTACATAGGTACATGCCTGGGGCAAATAACAGCGCAAATAATTGTCCATGTGCAGAGTAATAAAGGAGCAAACTTTTATATATGGGCCTGCAGTGGAAGTTATTCTTAAAAGGTGACTTTCACGAATCGTTCTGAAACTGTGCTAAATTACAGATAATTCCCATATATTTCTTGGGAGAAAATGCCCTGAAATTCTCCTTTCTCCGTTGTCGAGATATTCGAGGGCAAAGTCGTGCAGTTTTCGACTTCCAGGGGCTATAACTCGAAAACTAGAGAACGAGAATTTTTGGCACATATGGTCAATTGAATGTTTATAGCAACCCTCTCATTTGGCACTAGTTTCAGCCCGAATTGTGCAAGTCACCTAAGGTCACGAATCGTCCCGAACGTGTAGCCCAAATTGTGAAAATTTCAAACCGCTACTGCTTGCTTGTATGAGTAGGTAGCCATCTGAAACTTGGCATATATAAAGGTCATTAACATGTCTACATGCATGCACAATCTTATGTCAACTGATTGCATAACTTGCGAACTATAGGCCATCGAAATTTTTGTAAACAAAAGTTTGTGCGACTTTAGCTCCCAAACGGAATAAAAGCTAAAGCTGAAATAGCCTTCATTCTATTTCACTAATTTGTGTCTACACATGTATATGTTTTGCAGAGACTCAAAGCTCTTGAGAATGGAGAAAATGAGGTGTCAATTTTGCATTGGACCCTATGGGAAAATGCATTAAACGCTACTGCTCCGACGTTCAGCGACCGATAACATCCATCTTTACACTGTAAACGGTAATTACATAGGTACATGCCTGGGGCAAATAACAGCGCAAATAATTGTCCATGTGCAGAGTAATAAAGGAGCAAACTTTTATATATGGGCCTGCAGTGGAAGTTATTCTTAAAAGGTGACTTTCACGAATCGTTCTGAAACTGTGCTAAATTACAGATAATTCCCATATAATTCTTGGGAGAAAATGCCCTGAAATTCTCCTTTCTCCGTTGTCGAGATATTCGAGGGCAAAGTCGTGCAGTTTTCGACTTCCAGGGGCTATAACTCGAAAACTAGAGAACGAGAATTTTTGGCACATATGGTCAATTGAATGTTTATCCCAACCCTCTCATTTGGCACTAGTTTCAGCCCGAATTGTGCAAGTCACCTAAGGTCACGAATCGTCCCGAACGTGTAGCCCAAATTGTGAAAATTTCAAACCGCTACTGCTTGCTTGTATGAGTAGGTAGCCATCTGAAATTTGGCATATATAAAGGTCATTAACATGTCTACATGCATGCACAATCTTATGTCAACTGATTGCATAACTTGCGAACTATAGGCCATCGAAATTTTTGTAAACAAAAGTTTGTGCGACTTTAGCTCCCAAACGAAATAAAAGCTGAAGCTGAAATAGCCTTCATTCTATGTCACTTATTTGTGTCTACACATGTATATGTTTTGCAGAGACTCAAAGCTCTTAAGAATGGAGAAAATGAGGTGTCAATTTTGCATTGGACCCTATGGGAAAATGCATTAAACGCCTACTGCTCCGACGTTCAGCGACCGATAACATCCATCTTTACATTGTAAACGGTAATTACATAGGTACATGCCTGGGGCAAATAACAGCGCAAATAATTGTCCATGTGCAGAGTAATAAAGGAGCAAACTTTTATATATGGGCCTGCAGTGGAAGTTATTCTTAAAAGGTGACTTTCACGAATCGTTCTGAAACAGTGCTAAATTACAGATAATTCCCATATATTTCTTGGGAGAAAATGCCCTGAAATTCTCCTTTCTCCGTTGTCGAGATATTCGAGGGCAAAGTCGTGCAGTTTTCGACTTCCAGGGGCTATAACTCGAAAACTAGAGAACGAGAATTTTTGGCACATATGGTCAATTGAATGTTTATCCCAACCCTCTCATTTGGCACTAGTTTCAGCCCGAATTGTGCAAGTCACCTAAGGTCACGAATCGTCCCGAACGTGTAGCCCAAATTGTGAAAATTTCAAACCGCTACTGCTTGCTTGTATGAGTAGGTAGCCATCTGAAACTTGGCATATATAAAGGTCATTAACATGTCTACATGCATGCACAATCTTATGTCAACTGATTGCATACCTTGCGAACTATAGGCCATCGAAATTTTTGTAAACAAAAGTTTGTGCGACTTTAGCTCCCAAACGGAATAAAAGCTAAAGCTGAAATAGCCTTCATTCTATTTCACTTATTTGTGTCTACACATGTATATGTTTTGCAGAGACTCAAAGCTCTTGAGAATGGAGAAAATGAGGTGTCAATTTTGCATTGGACCCTATGGGAAAATGCATTAAACGCCTACTGCTCCGACGTTCAGCGACCGATAACATCCATCTTTACACTGTAAACGGTAATTACATAGGTACATGCCTGGGGCAAATAACAGCGCAAATAATTGTCCATGTGCAGAGTAATAAAGGAGCAAACTTTTATATATGGGCCTGCAGTGGAAGTTATTCTTAAAAGGTGACTTTCACGAATCGTTCTGAAACTGTGCTAAATTACAGATAATTCCCATATATTTCTTGGGAGAAAATGCCCTGAAATTCTCCTTTCTCCGTTGTCGAGATATTCGAGGGCAAAGTCGTGCAGTTTTCGACTTCCAGGGGCTATAACTCGAAAACTAGAGAACGAGAATTTTTGGCACATATGGTCAATTGAATGTTTATCCCAACCCTCTCATTTGGCACTAGTTTCAGCCCGACTTGTGCAAGTCACCTAAGGTCACGAATCGTCCCGAACGTGTAGCCCAAATTGTGAAAATTTCAAACCGCTACTGCTTGCTTGTATGAGTAGGTAGCCATCTGAAACTTGGCATATATAAAGGTCATTAACATGTCTACATGCATGCACAATCTTATGTCAACTGATTGCATAACTTGCGAACTATAGGCCATCGAATTTTTTGTAAACAAAAGTTTGTGCGACTTTAGCTCCCAAACGGAATAAAAGCTAAAGCTGAAATAGCCTTCATTCTATTTCACTTATTTGTGTCTACACATGTATATGTTTTGCAGAGACTCAAAGCTCTTGAGAATGGAGAAAATGAGGTGTCAATTTTGCATTGGACCCTATGGGAAAATGCATTAAACGCCTACTGCTCCGACGTTCAGCGACCGATAACATCCATCTTTACACTGTAAACGGTAATTACATAGGTACATGCCTGGGGCAAATAACAGTGCAAATAATTGTCCATGTGCAGAGTAATAAAGGAGCAAACTTTTACATATGGGCCTGCAGTGGAAGTTATTCTTAAAAGGTGACTTTCACGAATCGTTCTGAAACTGTGCTAAATTACAGATAATTCCCATATATTTCTTGGGAGAAAATGCCCTGAAATTCTCCTTTCTCCGTTGTCGAGATATTTGAGGGCAAAGTCGTGCAGTTTTCGACTTCCAGGGGCTATAACTCGAAAACTAGAGAACGAGAATTTTTGGCACATATGGTCAATTGAATGTTTATCCCAACCCTCTCATTTGGCACTAGTTTCAGCCCGAATTGTGCAAGTCACCTAAGGTCACGAATCGTCCCGAACGTGTAGCCCAAATTGTGAAAATTTCAAACCGCTACTGCTTGCTTGTATGAGGAGGTAGCCATCTGAAACTTGGCATATATAAAGGTCATTAACATGTCTACATGCATGCACAATCTTATGTCAACTGATTGCATAACTTGCGAACTATAGGCCATCGAAATTTTTGTAAACAAAAGTTTGTGCGACTTTAGCTCCCAAACGGAATAAAAGCTAAAGCTGAAATAGCCTTCATTCTATTTCACTTATTTGTGTCTACACATGTATATGTTTTGCAGAGACTCAAAGCTCTTGAGAATGGAGAAAATGAGGTGTCAATTTTGCATTGGACCCTATGGGAAAATGCATTAAACGCCTACTGCTCCGACGTTCAGCGACCGATAACATCCATCTTTACACTGTAAACGGTAATTACATAGGTACATGCCTGGGGCAAATAACAGCGCAAATAATTGTCCATGTGCAGAGTAATAAAGGAGCAAACTTTTATATATGGGCCTGCAGTGGAAGTTATTCTTAAAAGGTGACTTTCACGAATCGTTCTGAAACTGTGCTAAATTACAGATAATTCCCATATATTTCTTGGGAGAAAATGCCCTGAAATTCTCCTTTCTCCGTTGTCGAGATATTCGAGGGCAAAGTCGTGCAGTTTTCGACTTCCAGGGGCTATAACTCGAAAACTAGAGAACGAGAATTTTTGGCACATATGGTCAATTGAATGTTTATCCCAACCCTCTCATTTGGCACTAGTTTCAGCCCGAATTGTGCAAGTCACCTAAGGTCACGAATCGTCCCGAACGTGTAGCCCAAATTGTGAAAATTTCAAACCGCTACTGCTTGCTTGTATGAGTAGGTAGCCATCTGAAACTTGGCATATATAAAGGTCATTAACATGTCTACATGCATGCACAATCTTATGTCAACTGATTGCATAACTTGCGAACTATAGGCCATCGAAATTTTTGTAAACAAAAGTTTGTGCGACTTTAGCTCCCAAACGGAATAAAAGCTAAAGCTGAAATAGCCTTCATTCTATTTCACTTATTTGTGTCTACACATGTATATGTTTTGCAGAGACTCAAAGCTCTTGAGAATGGAGAAAATGAGGTGTCAATTTTGCATTGGACCCTATGGGAAAATGCATTAAACGCCTACTGCTCCGATGTTCAGCGACCGATAACATCCATCTTTACACTGCAAACGGTAATTACATAGGTACATGCCTGGGGCAAATAACAGCGCAAATAATTGTCCATGTGCAGAGTAATAAAGGAGCAAACTTTTATATATGGGCCTGCAGTGGAAGTTATTCTTAAAAGGTGACTTTCACGAATCGTTCTGAAACTGTGCTAAATTACAGATAATTCCCATATATTTCTTGGGAGAAAAATGCCCTGAAATTCTCCTTTCTCCGTTGTCGAGATATTTGAGGGCAAAGTCGTGCAGTTTTCGACTTCCAGGGGCTATAACTCGAAAACTAGAGAACGAGAATTTTTGGCACATATGGTCAATTGAATGTTTATCCCAACCCTCTCATTTGGCACTAGTTTCAGCCCGAATTGTGCAAGTCACCTAAGGTCACGAATCGTCCCGAACGTGTAGCCCAAATTGTGAAAATTTCAAACCGCTACTGCTTGCTTGTATGAGTAGGTAGCCATCTGAAACTTGGCATATATAAAGGTCATTAACATGTCTACATGCATGCACAATCTTATGTCAACTGATTGCATAACTTGCGAACTATAGGCCATCGAAATTTTTGTAAACAAAAGTTTGTGCGACTTTAGCTCCCAAACGGAATAAAAGCTAAAGCTGAAATAGCCTTCATTCTATTTCACTTATTTGTGTCTACACATGTATATGTTTTGCAGAGACTCAAAGCTCTTGAGAATGGAGAAAATGAGGTGTCAATTTTGCATTGGACCCTATGAGAAAATGCATTAAACGCCTACTGCTCCGACGTTCAGCGACCGATAACATCCATCTTTACACTGTAGACGGTAATTACATAGGTACATGCCTGGGGCAAATAACAGCGCAAATAATTGTCCATGTGCAGAGTAATAAAGGAGCAAACTTTTATATATGGGCCTGCAGTGGAAGTTATTCTTAAAAGGTGACTTTCACGAATCGTTCTGAAACTGTGCTAAATTACAGATAATTCCCATATATTTCTTGGGAGAAAATGCCCTGAAATTCTCCTTTCTCCGTTGTCGAGATATTCGAGGGCAAAGTCGTGCAGTTTTCGACTTCCAGGGGCTATAACTCGAAAACTAGAGAACGAGAATTTTTGGCACATATGGTCAATTGAATGTTTATCCCAACCCTCTCATTTGGCACTAGTTTCAGCCCGACTTGTGCAAGTCACCTAAGGTCACGAATCGTCCCGAACGTGTAGCCCAAATTGTGAAAATTTCAAACCGCTACTGCTTGCTTGTATGAGTAGGTAGCCATCTGAAACTTGGCATATATAAAGGTCATTAACATGTCTACATGCATGCACAATCTTATGTCAACTGATTGCATAACTTGCGAACTATAGGCCATCGAATTTTTTGTAAACAAAAGTTTGTGCGACTTTAGCTCCCAAACGGAATAAAAGCTAAAGCTGAAATAGCCTTCATTCTATTTCACTTATTTGTGTCTACACATGTATATGTTTTGCAGAGACTCAAAGCTCTTGAGAATGGAGAAAATGAGGTGTCAATTTTGCATTGGACCCTATGGGAAAATGCATTAAACGCCTACTGCTCCGACGTTCAGCGACCGATAACATCCATCTTTACACTGTAAACGGTAATTACATAGGTACATGCCTGGGGCAAATAACAGCGCAAATAATTGTCCATGTGCAGAGTAATAAAGGAGCAAACTTTTACATATGGGCCTGCAGTGGAAGTTATTCTTAAAAGGTGACTTTCACGAATCGTTCTGAAACTGTGCTTAATTACAGATAATTCCCATATATTTCTTGGGAGAAAATGCCCTGAAATTCTCCTTTCTACGTTGTCGAGATATTCGAGGGCAAAGTCGTGCAGTTTTCGACTTCCAGGGGCTATAACTCGAAAACTAGAGAACGAGAATTTTTGGCACATATGGTCAATTGAATGTTTATCCCAACCCTCTCATTTGGCACTAGTTTCAGCCCGAATTGTGCAAGTCACCTAAGGTCACGAATCGTCCCGAACGTGTAGCCCAAATTGTGAAAATTTCAAACCGCTACTGCTTGCTTGTATGAGGAGGTAGCCATCTGAAACTTGGCATATATAAAGGTAATTAACATGTCTACATGCATGCACAATCTTATGTCAACTGATTGCATAACTTGCGAACTATAGGCCATCGAAATTTTTGTAAACAAAAGTTTGTGCGACTTTAGCTCCCAAACGGAATAAAAGCTAAAGCTGAAATAGCCTTCATTCTATTTCACTTATTTGTGTCTACACATGTATATGTTTTGCAGAGACTCAAAGATCTTGAGAATGGAGAAAATGAGGTGTCAATTTTGCATTGGACCCTATGGGAAAATGCATTAAACGCCTACTGCTCCGACGTTCAGCGACCGATAACATCCATCTTTACACTGTAAACGGTAATTACATAGGTACATGCCTGGGGCAAATAACAGCGCAAATAATTGTCCATGTGCAGAGTAATAAAGGAGCAAACTTTTATATATGGGCCTGCAGTGGAAGTTATTCTTAAAAGGTGACTTTCACGAATCGTTCTGAAACTGTGCTAAATTACAGATAATTCCCATATATTTCTTGGGAGAAAATGCCCTGAAATTCTCCTTTCTCCGTTGTCGAGATATTCGAGGGCAAAGTCGTGCAGTTTTCGACTTCCAGGGGCTATAACTCGAAAACTAGAGAACGAGAATTTTTGGCACATATGGTCAATTGAATGTTTATCCCAACCCTCTCATTTGGCACTAGTTTCAGCCCGAATTGTGCAAGTCACCTAAGGTCACGAATCGTCCCGAACGTGTAGCCCAAATTGTGAAAATTTCAAACCGCTACTGCTTGCTTGTATGAGTAGGTAGCCATCTGAAGCTTAGCATATATAAAGGTCATTAACATGTCTACATGCATGCACAATCTTATGTCAACTGATTGCATAACTTGCGAACTATAGGCCATCGAAATTTTTGTAAACAAAAGTTTGTGCGACTTTAGCTCCCAAACGGAATAAAAGCTAAAGCTGAAATAGCCTTCATTCTATTTCACTTATTTGTGTCTACACATGTATATGTTTTGCAGGGACTCAAAGCTCTTGAGAATGGAGAAAATGAGGTGTCAATTTTGCATTGGACCCTATGAGAAAATGCATTAAACGCCTACTGCTCCGACGTTCAGCGACCGATAACATCCATCTTTACACTGTAGACGGTAATTACATAGGTACATGCCTGGGGCAAATAACAGCGCAAATAATTGTCCATGTGCAGAGTAATAAAGGAGCAAACTTTTATATATGGGCCTGCAGTGGAAGTTATTCTTAAAAGGTGACTTTCACGAATCGTTCTGAAACTGTGCTAAATTACAGATAATTCCCATATATTTCTTGGGAGAAAATGCCCTGAAATTCTCCTTTCTCCGTTGTCGAGATATTCGAGGGCAAAGTCGTGCAGTTTTCGACTTCCAGGGGCTATAACTCGAAAACTAGAGAACGAGAATTTTTGGCACATATGGTCAATTGAATGTTTATCCCAACCCTCTCATTTGGCACTAGTTTCAGCCCGACTTGTGCAAGTCACCTAAGGTCACGCATCGTCCCGAACGTGTAGCCCAAATTGTGAAAATTTCAAACCGCTACTGCTTGCTTGTATGAGTAGGTAGCCATCTGAAACTTGGCATATATAAAGGTCATTAACATGTCTACATGCATGCACAATCTTATGTCAACTGATTGCATAACTTGCGAACTATAGGCCATCGAAATTTTTGTAAACAAAAGTTTGTGCGACTTTAGCTCCCAAACGGAATAAAAGCTAAAGCTGAAATAGCCTTCATTCTATTTCACTTATTTGTGTCTACACATGTATATGTTTTGCAGAGACTCAAAGCTCTTGAGAATGGAGAAAATGAGGTGTCAATTTTGCATTGGACCCTATGGGAAAATGCATTAAACGCCTACTGCTCCGACGTTCAGCGACCGATAACATCCATCTTTACACTGTAAACGGTAATTACATAGGTACATGCCTGGGGCAAATAACAGTGCAAATAATTGTCCATGTGCAGAGTAATAAAGGAGCAAACTTTTACATATGGGCCTGCAGTGGAAGTTATTCTTAAAAGGTGACTTTCACGAATCGTTCTGAAACTGTGCTAAATTACAGATAATTCCCATATATTTCTTGGGAGAAAATGCCCTGAAATTCTCCTTTCTCCGTTGTCGAGATATTTGAGGGCAAAGTCGTGCAGTTTTCGACTTCCAGGGGCTATAACTCGAAAACTAGAGAACGAGAATTTTTGGCACATATGGTCAATTGAATGTTTATCCCAACCCTCTCATTTGGCACTAGTTTCAGCCCGAATTGTGCAAGTCACCTAAGGTCACGAATCGTCCCGAACGTGTAGCCCAAATTGTGAAAATTTCAAACCGCTACTGCTTGCTTGTATGAGGAGGTAGCCATCTGAAACTTGGCATATATAAAGGTCATTAACATGTCTACATGCATGCACAATCTTATGTCAACTGATTGCATAACTTGCGAACTATAGGCCATCGAAATTTTTGTAAACAAAAGTTTGTGCGACTTTAGCTCCCAAACGGAATAAAAGCTAAAGCTGAAATAGCCTTCATTCTATTTCACTTATTTGTGTCTACACATGTATATGTTTTGCAGAGACTCAAAGCTCTTGAGAATGGAGAAAATGAGGTGTCAATTTTGCATTGGACCCTATGGGAAAATGCATTAAACGCCTACTGCTCCGACGTTCAGCGACCGATAACATCCATCTTTACACTGTAAACGGTAATTACATAGGTACATGCCTGGGGCAAATAACAGCGCAAATAATTGTCCATGTGCAGAGTAATAAAGGAGCAAACTTTTATATATGGGCCTGCAGTGGAAGTTATTCTTAAAAGGTGACTTTCACGAATCGTTCTGAAACTGTGCTAAATTACAGATAATTCCCATATATTTCTTGGGAGAAAATGCCCTGAAATTCTCCTTTCTCCGTTGTCGAGATATTCGAGGGCAAAGTCGTGCAGTTTTCGACTTCCAGGGGCTATAACTCGAAAACTAGAGAACGAGAATTTTTGGCACATATGGTCAATTGAATGTTTATCCCAACCCTCTCATTTGGCACTAGTTTCAGCCCGAATTGTGCAAGTCACCTAAGGTCACGAATCGTCCCGAACGTGTAGCCCAAATAGTGAAAATTTCAAACCGCTACTGCTTGCTTGTATGAGTAGGTAGCCATCTGAAACTTGGCATATATAAAGGTCATTAACATGTCTACATGCATGCACAATCTTATGTCAACTGATTGCATAACTTGCGAACTATAGGCCATCGAAATTTTTGTAAACAAAAGTTTGTGCGACTTTAGCTCCCAAACGGAATAAAAGCTAAAGCTGAAATAGCCTTCATTCTATTTCACTTATTTGTGTCTACACATGTATATGTTTTGCAGAGACTCAAAGCTCTTGAGAATGGAGAAAATGAGGTGTCAATTTTGCATTGGACCCTATGGGAAAATGCATTAAACGCCTACTGCTCCGACGTTCAGCGACCGATAACATCCATCTTTACACTGCAAACGGTAATTACATAGGTACATGCCTGGGGCAAATAACAGCGCAAATAATTGTCCATGTGCAGAGTAATAAAGGAGCAAACTTTTATATATGGGCCTGCAGTGGAAGTTATTCTTAAAAGGTGACTTTCACGAATCGTTCTGAAACTGTGCTAAATTACAGATAATTCCCATATATTTCTTGGGAGAAAAATGCCCTGAAATTCTCTTTTCTCCGTTGTCGAGATATTTGAGGGCAAAGTCGTGCAGTTTTCGACTTCCAGGGGCTATAACTCGAAAACTAGAGAACGAGAATTTTTGGCACATATGGTCAATTGAATGTTTATCCCAACCCTCTCATTTGGCACTAGTTTCAGCCCGAATTGTGCAAGTCACCTAAGGTCACGAATCGTCCCGAACGTGTAGCCCAAATTGTGAAAATTTCAAACCGCTACTGCTTGCTTGTATGAGGAGGTAGCCATCTGAAACTTGGCATATATAAAGGTCATTAACATGTCTACATGCATGCACAATCTTATGTCAACTGATTGCATAACTTGCGAACTATAGGCCATCGAAATTTTTGTAAACAAAAGTTTGTGCGACTTTAGCTCCCAAACGGAATAAAAGCTAAAGCTGAAATAGCCTTCATTCTATTTCACTTATTTGTGTCTACACATGTATATGTTTTGCAGAGACTCAAAGCTCTTGAGAATGGAGAAAATGAGGTGTCAATTTTGCATTGGACCCTATGGGAAAATGCATTAAACGCCTACTGCTCCGACGTTCAGCGACCGATAACATCCATCTTTACACTGTAAACGGTAATTACATAGGTACATGCCTGGGGCAAATAACAGCGCAAATAATTGTCCATGTGCAGAGTAATAAAGGAGCAAACTTTTATATATGGGCCTGCAGTGGAAGTTATTCTTAAAAGGTGACTTTCACGAATCGTTCTGAAACTGTGCTAAATTACAGATAATTCCCATATATTTCTTGGGAGAAAATGCCCTGAAATTCTCCTTTCTCCGTTGTCGAGATATTCGAGGGCAAAGTCGTGCAGTTTTCGACTTCCAGGGGCTATAACTCGAAAACTAGAGAACGAGAATTTTTGGCACATATGGTCAATTGAATGTTTATCCCAACCCTCTCATTTGGCACTAGTTTCAGCCCGACTTGTGCAAGTCACCTAAGGTCACGAATCGTCCCGAACGTGTAGCCCAAATTGTGAAAATTTCAAACCGCTACTGCTTGCTTGTATGAGTAGGTAGCCATCTGAAACTTGGCATATATAAAGGTCATTAACATGTCTACATGCATGCACAATCTTATGTCAACTGATTGCATAACTTGCGAACTATAGGCCATCGAATTTTTTGTAAACAAAAGTTTGTGCGACTTTAGCTCCCAAACGGAATAAAAGCTAAAGCTGAAATAGCCTTCATTCTATTTCACTTATTTGTGTCTACACATGTATATGTTTTGCAGAGACTCAAAGCTCTTGAGAATGGAGAAAATGAGGTGTCAATTTTGCATTGGACCCTATGGGAAAATGCATTAAACGCCTACTGCTCCGACGTTCAGCGACCGATAACATCCATCTTTACACTGTAAACGGTAATTACATAGGTACATGCCTGGGGCAAATAACAGCGCAAATAATTGTCCATGTGCAGAGTAATAAAGGAGCAAACTTTTACATATGGGCCTGCAGTGGAAGTTATTCTTAAAAGGTGACTTTCACGAATCGTTCTGAAACTGTGCTTAATTACAGATAATTCCCATATATTTCTTGGGAGAAAATGCCCTGAAATTCTCCTTTCTCCGTTGTCGAGATATTCGAGGGCAAAGTCGTGCAGTTTTCGACTTCCAGGGGCTATAACTCGAAAACTAGAGAACGAGAATTTTTGGCACATATGGTCAATTGAATGTTTATCCCAACCCTCTCATTTGGCACTAGTTTCAGCCCGAATTGTGCAAGTCACCTAAGGTCACGAATCGTCCCGAACGTGTAGCCCAAATTGTGAAAATTTCAAACCGCTACTGCTTGCTTGTATGAGGAGGTAGCCATCTGAAACTTGGCATATATAAAGGTCATTAACATGTCTACATGCATGCACAATCTTATGTCAACTGATTGCATAACTTGCGAACTATAGGCCATCGAAATTTTTGTAAACAAAAGTTTGTGCGACTTTAGCTCCCAAACGGAATAAAAGCTAAAGCTGAAATAGCCTTCATTCTATTTCACTTATTTGTGTCTACACATGTATATGTTTTGCAGAGACTCAAAGCTCTTGAGAATGGAGAAAATGAGGTGTCAATTTTGCATTGGACCCTATGGGAAAATGCATTAAACGCCTACTGCTCCGACGTTCAGCGACCGATAACATCCATCTTTACACTGTAAACGGTAATTACATAGGTACATGCCTGGGGCAAATAACAGCGCAAATAATTGTCCATGTGCAGAGTAATAAAGGAGCAAACTTTTATATATGGGCCTGCAGTGGAAGTAATTCATAAAAGGTGACTTTCACGAATCGTTCTGAAACTGTGCTAAATTACAGATAATTCCCATATATTTCTTGGGAGAAAATGCCCTGAAATTCTCCTTTCTCCGTTGTCGAGATATTCGAGGGCAAAGTCGTGCAGTTTTCGACTTCCAGGGGCTATAACTCGAAAACTAGAGAACGAGAATTTTTGGCACATATGGTCAATTGAATGTTTATCCCAACCCTCTCATTTGGCACTAGTTTCAGCCCGAATTGTGCAAGTCACCTAAGGTCACGAATCGTCCCGAACGTGTAGCCCAAATTGTGAAAATTTCAAACCGCTACTGCTTGCTTGTATGAGTAGGTAGCCATCTGAAACTTAGCATATATAAAGGTCATTAACATGTCTACATGCATGCACAATCTTATGTCAACTGTTTGCATAACTTGCGAACTATAGGCCATCGAAATTTTTGTAAACAAAAGTTTGTGCGACTTTAGCTCCCAAACGGAATAAAAGCTAAAGCTGAAATAGCCTTCATTCTATTTCACTTATTTGTGTCTACACATGTATATGTTTTGCAGAGACTCAAAGCTCTTGAGAATGGAGAAAATGAGGTGTCAATTTTGCATTGGACCCTATGGGAAAATGCATTAAACGCCTACTGCTCCGACGTTCAGCGACCGATAACATCCATCTTTACACTGTAAACGGTAATTACATAGGTACATGCCTGGGGCAAATAACAGCGCAAATAATTGTCCATGTGCAGAGTAATAAAGGAGCAAACTTTTATATATGGGCCTGCAGTGGAAGTTATTCTTAAAAGGTGACTTTCACGAATCGTTCTGAAACTGTGCTAAATTACAGATAATTTCCATATATTTCTTGGGAGAAAATGCCCTGAAATTCTCCTTTCTCCGTTGTCGAGATATTCGAGGGCAAAGTCGTGCAGTTTTCGACTTCCAGGGGCTATAACTCGAAAACTAGAGAACGAGAATTTTTGGCACATATGGTCAATTGAATGTTTATCCCAACCCTCTCATTTGGCACTAGTTTCAGCCCGAATTGTGCAAGTCACCTAAGGTCACGAATCGTCCCGAACGTGTAGCCCAAATTGTGAAAATTTCAAACCGCTACTGCTTGCGTGTATGAGTAGGTAGCCATCTGAAACTTGGCATATATAAAGGTCATTAACATGTCTACATGCATGCACAATCTTATGTCAACTGATTGCATAACTTGCGAACTATAGGCCATCGAAATTTTTGTAAACAAAAGTTTGTGCGACTTTAGCTCCCAAACGGAATAAAAGCTAAAGCTGAAATAGCCTTCATTCTATTTCACTTATTTGTGTCTACACATGTATATGTTTTGCAGAGACTCAAAGCTCTTGAGAATGGAGAAAATGAGGTGTCAATTTTGCATTGGACCCTATGGGAAAATGCATTAAACGCCTACTGCTCCGACGTTCAGAGACCGATAACATCCATCTTTACACTGTAAACGGTAATTACATAGGTACATGCCTGGGGCAAATAACAGCGCAAATAATTGTCCATGTGCAGAGTAATAAAGGAGCAAACTTTTATATATGGGCCTGCAGTGGAAGTTATTCTTAAAAGGTGACTTTCACGAATCGTTCTGAAACTGTGCTAAATTACAGATAATTCCCATATATTTCTTGGGAGAAAATGCCCTGAAATTCTCCTTTCTCCGTTGTCGAGATATTCGAGGGCAAAGTCGTGCAGTTTTCGACTTCCAGGGGCTATAACTCGAAAACTAGAGAACGAGAATTTTTGGCACATATGGTCAATTGAATGTTTATCCCAACCCTCTCATTTGGCACTAGTTTCAGCCCGAATTGTGCAAGTCACCTAAGGTCACGAATCGTCCCGAACGTGTAGCCCAAATTGTGAAAATTTCAAACCGCTACTGCTTGCGTGTATGAGTAGGTAGCCATCTGAAACTTGGCATATATAAAGGTCATTAACATGTCTACATGCATGCACAATCTTATGTAAACTGATTGCATAACTTGCGAACTATAGGCCATCGAAATTTTTCTAAACAAAAGTTTGTGCGACTTTAGCTCCCAAACGGAATAAAAGCTAAAGCTGAAATAGCCTTCATTCTATTTCACTTATTTGTGTCTACACATGTATATGTTTTGCAGAGACTCAAAGCTCTTGAGAATGGAGAAAATGAGGTGTCAATTTTGCATTGGACCCTATGGGAAAATGCATTAAACGCCTGCTGCTCCGACGTTCAGCGACCGATAACATCCATCTTTACACTGTAAACGGTAATTACATAGGTACATGCCTGGGGCAAATAACAGCGCAAATAATTGTCCATGTGCAGAGTAATAAAGGAGCAAAATTTTATATATGGGCCTGCAGTGGAAGTTATTCTTAAAAGGTGACTTTCACGAATCGTTCTGAAACTGTGCTAAATTACAGATAATTTCCATATATTTCTTGGGAGAAAATGCCCTGAAATTCTCCTTTCTCCGTTGTCGAGATATTCGAGGGCAAAGTCGTGCAGTTTTCGACTTCCAGGGGCTATAACTCGAAAACTAGAGAACGAGAATTTTTGGCACATATGGTCAATTGAATGTTTATCCCAACCCTCTCATTTGGCACTAGTTTCAGCCCGAATTGTGCAAGTCACCTAAGGTCACGAATCGTCCCGAACGTGTAGCCCAAATTGTGAAAATTTCAAACCGCTACTGCTTGCGTGTATGAGTAGGTAGCCATCTGAAACTTGGCATATATAAAGGTCATTAACATGTCTACATGCATGCACAATCTTATGTCAACTGATTGCATAACTTGCGAACTATAGGCCATCGAAATTTTTGTAAACAAAAGTTTGTGCGACTTTAGCTCCCAAACGGAATAAAAGCTAAAGCTGAAATAGCCTTCATTCTATTTCACTTATTTGTGTCTACACATGTATATGTTTTGCAGAGACTCAAAGCTCTTGAGAATGGAGAAAATGAGGTGTCAATTTTGCATTGAACCCTATGGGAAAATGCATTAAACGCCTACTGCTCCGACGTTCAGCGACCGATAACATCCATCTTTACACTGTAAACGGTAATTACATAGGTACATGCCTGGGGCAAATAACAGCGCAAATAATTGTCCATGTGCAGAGTAATAAAGGAGCAAACTTTTATATATGGGCCTGCAGTGGAAGTTATTCTTAAAAGGTGACTTTCACGAATCGTTCTGAAACTGTGCTAAATTACAGATAATTCCCATATATTTCTTGGGAGAAAATGCCCTGAAATTCTCCTTTCTCCGTTGTCGAGATATTCGAGGGCAAAGTCGTGCAGTTTTCGACTTCCAGGGGCTATAACTCGAAAACTAGAGAACGAGAATTTTTGGCACATATGGTCAATTGAATGTTTATCCCAACCCTCTCATTTGGCACTAGTTTCAGCCCGAATTGTGCAAGTCACCTAAGGTCACGCATCGTCCCGAACGTGTAGCCCAAATTGTGAAAATTTCAAACCGCTACTGCTTGCTTGTATGAGTAGGTAGCCATCTGAAACTTGGCATATATAAAGGTCATTAACATGTCTACATGCATGCACAATCTTATGTCAACTGATTGCATAACTTGCGAACTATAGGCCATCGAAATTTTTGTAAACAAAAGTTTGTGCGACTTTAGCTCCCAAACGGAATAAAAGCTAAAGCTGAAATAGCCTTCATTCTATTTCACTTATTTGTGTCTACACATGTATATGTTTTGCAGAGACTCAAAGCTCTTGAGAATGGAGAAAATGAGGTGTCAATTTTGCATTGGACCCTATGGGAAAATGCATTAAACGCCTACTGCTCCGACGTTCAGCGACCGATAACATCCATCTTTACACTGTAAACGGTAATTACATAGGTACATGCCTGGGGCAAATAACAGCGCAAATAATTGTCCATGTGCAGAGTAATAAAGGAGCAAACTTTTATATATGGGCCTGCAGTGGAAGTTATTCTTAAAATGTGACTTTCACGAATCGTTCTGAAACTGTGCTAAATTACAGATAATTCCCATATATTTCTTGGGAGAAAATGCCCTGAAATTCTCCTTTCTCCGTTGTCGAGATATTCGAGGGCAAAGTCGTGCAGTTTTCGACTTCCAGGGGCTATAACTCGAAAACTAGAGAACGAGAATTTTTGGCACATATGGTCAATTGAATGTTTATCCTAACCCTCTCATTTGGCACTAGTTTCAGCCCGAATTGTGCAAGTCACCTAAGGTCACGAATCGTCCCGAACGTGTAGCCCAAATTGTGAAAATTTCAAACCGCTACTGCTTGCTTGTATGAGTAGGTAGCCATCTGAAATTTGGCATATATAAAGGTCATTAACATGTCTACATGCATGCACAATCTTATGTCAACTGATTGCATAACTTGCGAACTATAGGCCATCGAAATTTTTGTAAACAAAAGTTTGTGCGACTTTAGCTCCCAAACGGAATAAAAGCTAAAGCTGAAATAGCCTTCATTCTATTTCACTCATTTGTGTCTACACATGTATATGTTTTGCAGAGACTCAAAGCTCTTGAGAATGGAGAAAATGAGGTGTCAATTTTGCATTGGACCCTATGGGAAAATGCATTAAACGCCTACTGCTCCGACGTTCAGCGACCGATAACATCCATCTTTACACTGTAAACGGTAATTACATAGGTACATGCCTGGGGCAAATAACAGCGCAAATAATTGTCCATGTGCAGAGTAATAAAGGAGCAAACTTTTATATATGGGCCTGCAGTGGAAGTTATTCTTAAAAGGTGACTTTCACGAATCGTTCTGAAACTGTGCTAAATTACAGATAATTCCCATATATTTCTTGGGACAAAATGCCCTGAAATTCTCCTTTCTCCGTTGTCGAGATATTCGAGGGCAAAGTCGTGCAGTTTTTGACTTCCAGGGGCTATAACTCGAAAACTAGAGAACGAGAATTTTTGGCACATATGGTCAATTGAATGTTTATCCCAACCCTCTCATTTGGCACTAGTTTCAGCCCGAATTGTGCAAGTCACCTAAGGTCACGAATCGTCCCGAACGTGTAGCCCAAATTGTGAAAATTTCAAACCGCTACTGCTTGCTTGTATAAGTAGGTAGCCATCTGAAACTTGGCATATATAAAGGTCATTAACATGTCTACATGCATGCACAATCTTATGTCAACTGATTGCATAACTTGCGAACTATAGGCCATCGAAATTTTTGTAAACAAAAGTTTGTGCGACTTTAGCTCCCAAACGGAATAAAAGCTAAAGCTGAAATAGCCTTCATTCTATTTCACTTATTTGTGTCTACACATGTATATGTTTTGCAGAGACTCAAAGCTCTTGAGAATGGAGAAAATGAGGTGTCAATTTTGCATTGGACCCTATGGGAAAATGCATTAAACGCCTACTGCTCCGACGTTCAGCGACCGATAACATCCATCTTTACACTGTAAACGGTAATTACATAGGTACATGCCTGGGGCAAATAACAGCGCAAATAATTGTCCATGTGCAGAGTAATAAAGGAGCAAACTTTTATATATGGGCCTGCAGTGGAAGTTATTCTTAAAAGGTGACTTTCACGAATCGTTCTGAAACTGTGCTAAATTACAGATAATTCCCATATATTTCTTGGGACAAAATGCCCTGAAATTCTCCTTTCTCCGTGGTCGAGATATTCGAGGGCAAAGTCGTGCAGTTTTCGACTTCCAGGGGCTATAACTCGAAAACTAGAGAACGAGAATTATTGGCACATATGGTCAATTGAAGCTTTATCCCAACCCTTTCATTTGGCACTAGTTTCAGCCCGAATTGTGCAAGTCACCTAGGGTCACGAATCGTCCCGAACGTGTAGCCCAAATTGTGAAAATTTCAAACCGCTACTGCTTGCTTGTATGAGTAGGTAGCCATCTGAAACTTGGCATATATAAAGGTCATTAACATGTCTACATGCATGCACAATCTTATGTCAACTGATTGCATAACTTGCGAACTATAGGCCATCGAAATTTTTGTAAACAAAAGTTTGTGCGACTTAACTCCCAAACGGAATAAAAGCTAAAGCTGAAATAGCCTTCATTCTATTTCACTTATTTGTGTCTACACATGTATATGTTTTGCAGAGACTCAAAGCTCTTGAGAATGGAGAAAATGAGGTGTCAATTTTGCATTGGACCCTATGGGAAAATGCATTAAACGCCTACTGCTCCGACGTTCAGCGACCGATAACATCCATCTTTACACTGTAAACGGTAATTACATAGAAACATGCCTGGGGCAAATAACAGCGCAAATAATTGTCCATGTGCAGAGTAATAAAGGAGCAAACTTTTATATATGGGCCTGCAGTGGAAGTTATTCTTAAAAGGTGACTTTCACGAATCGTTCTGAAACTGTGCTAAATTACAGATAATTCCCATATATTTCTTGGGAGAAAATGCCCTGAAATTCTCCTTTCTCCGTTGTCGAGATATTCGAGGGCAAAGTCGTGCAGTTTTCGACTTCCAGGGGCTATAACTCGAAAACTAGAGAACGAGAATTTTTGGCACATATGGTCAATTGAATGTTTATCCCAACCCTCTCATTTGGCACTAGTTTCAGCCCGAATTGTGCAAGTCACCTAAGGTCACGAATCGTCCCGAACGTGTAGCCCAAATTGTGAAAATTTCAAACCGCTACTGCTTGCTTGTATGAGTAGGTAGCCATCTGAAACTTGGCATATATAAAGGTCATTAACATGTCTACATGCATGCACAATCTTATGTCAACTGATTGCATAACTTGCGAACTATAGGCCATCGAAATTTTTGTAAACAAAAGTTTGTGCGACTTTAGCTCCCAAACGGAATAAAAGCTAAAGCTGAAATAGCCTTCATTCTATTTCACTTATTTGTGTCTACACATGTATATGTTTTGCAGAGACTCAAAGCTCTTGAGAATGGAGAAAATGAGGTGTCAATTTTGCATTGGACCCTATGGGAAAATGCATTAAACGCCTACTGCTCCGACGTTCAGCGACCGATAACATCCATCTTTACACTGTAAACGGTAATTACATAGGTACATGCCTGGGGCAAATAACAGCGCAAATAATTGTCCATGTGCAGAGTAATAAAGGAGCAAACTTTTATATATGGGCCTGCAGTGGAAGTTATTCTTAAAAGGTGACTTTCACGAATCGTTCTGAAACTGTGCTAAATTACAGATAATTCCCATATATTTCTTGGGACAAAATGCCCTGAAATTCTCCTTTCTCCGTTGTCGAGATATTCGAGGGCAAAGTCGTGCAGTTTTCGACTTCCAGGGGCTATAACTCGAAAACTAGAGAACGAGAATTTTTGGCACATATGGTCAATTAAATGTTTATCCCAACCCTCTCATTTGGCACTAGTTTCAGCCCGAATTGTGCAAGTCACCTAAGGTCACGAATCGTCCCGAACGTGTAGCCCAAATTGTGAAAATTTCAAACCGCTACTGCTTGCTTGTATGAGTAGGTAGCCATCTGAAACTTGGCATATATAAAGGTCATTAACATGTCTACATGCATGCACAATCTTATGTCAACTGATTGCATAACTTGCGAACTATAGGCCATCGAAATTTTTGTAAACAAAAGTTTGTGCGACTTTAGCTCCCAAACGGAATAAAAGCTAAAGCTGAAATAGCCTTCATTCTATTTCACTTATTTGTGTCTACACATGTATATGTTTTGCAGAGACTCAAAGCTCTTGAGAATGGAGAAAATGAGGTGTCAATTTTGCATTGGACCCTATGGATAAAATGCATTAAACGCCTACTGCTCCGACGTTCAGCGACCGATAACATCCATCTTTACACTGTAAACGGTAATTACATAGATACTTGCCTGGGGCAAATAACAGCGCAAATAATTGTCCATGTGCAGAGTAATAAAGGAGCAAACTTTTATATATGGGCCTGCAGTGGAAGTTATTCTTAAAAGGTGACTTTCACGAATCGTTCTGAAACTGTGCTAAATTACAGATAATTCCAATATATTTCTTGGGAGAAAATGCCCTGAAATTCTCCTTTCTCCGTTGTCGAGATATTCGAGGGCAAAGTCGTGCAGTTTTCGACTTCCAGGGGCTATAACTCGAAAACTAGAGAACGAGAATTTTTGGCACATATGGTCAATTGAATGTTTATCCCAACCCTCTCATTTGGCACTAGTTTCAGCCCGAATTGTGCAAGTCACCTAAGGTCACGAATCGTCCCGAACGTGTAGCCCAAATTGTGAAAATTTCAAACCGCTACTGCTTGCTTGTATGAGTAGGTAGCCATCTGAAACTTGGCATATATAAAGGTCATTAACATGTCTACATGCATGCACAATCTTATGTCAACTGATTGCATAACTTGCGAACTATAGGCCATCGAAATTTTTGTAAACAAAAGTTTGTGCGACTTTAGCTCCCAAACGGAATAAAAGCTAAAGCTGAAATAGCCTTCATTCTATTTCACTTATTTGTGTATACACATGTATATGTTTTGCAGAGACTCAAAGCTCTTGAGAATGGAGAAAATGAGGTGTCAATTTTGCATTGGACTCTATGGGAAAATGCATTAAACGCCTACTGCTCCGACGTTCAGCGACCGATAACATCCATCTTTACACTGTAAACGGTAATTACATAGATACATGCCTGGGGCAAATAACAGCGCAAATAATTGTCCATGTGCAGAGTAATAAAGGAGCAAACTTTTATATATGGGCCTGCAGTGGAAGTTATTCTTAAAAGGTGACTTTCACGAATCGTTCTGAAACTGTGCTAAATTACAGATAATTCCCATATATTTCTTGGGAGAAAATGCCCTGAAATTCTCCTTTCTCCGTTGTCGAGAAATTCGAGGGCAAAGTCGTGCAGTTTTCGACTTCCAGGGGCTATAACTCGAAAACTAGAGAACGAGAATTTTTGGCACATATGGTCAATTGAATGTTTATCCCAACCCTCTCATTTGGCACTAGTTTCAGCCCGAATTGTGCAAGTCACCTAAGGTCACGAATCGTCCCGAACGTGTAGCCCAAATTGTGAAAATTTCAAACCGCTACTGCTTGCTTGTATGAGTAGGTAGCCATCTGAAACTTGGCATATATAAAGTTCATTAACATGTCTACATGCATGCACAATCTTATGTCAACTGATTGCATAACTTGCGAACTATAGGCCATCGAAATTTTTGTAAACAAAAGGTTGTGCGACTTTAGCTCCCAAACGGAATAAAAGCTAAAGCTGAAATAGCCTTCATTCTATTTCACTTATTTGTGTCTACACATGTATATGTTTTGCAGAGACTCAAAGCTCTTGAGAATGGAGAAAATGAGGTGTCAATTTTGCATTGGACCCTATGGGAAAATGCATTAAACGCCTACTGCTCCGACGTTCAGCGACCGATAACATCCATCTTTACATTGTAAACGGTAATTACATAGGTACATGCCTGGGGCAAATAAAAGCGCAAATAATTGTCCATGTGCAGAGTAATAAAGGAGCAAACTTTTATATATGGGCCTGCAGTGGAAGTTATTCTTAAAAGGTGACTTTCACGAATCGTTCTGAAACTGTGCTAAATTACAGATAATTCCCATATATTTCTTGGGAGAAAATGCCCTGAAATTCTCCTTTCTCCGTTGTCGAGATATTCGAGGGCAAAGTCGTGCAGTTTTCGACTTCCAGGGGCTATAACTCGAAAACTAAAGAACGAGAATTTTTGGCACATATGGTCAATTGAATGTTTATCCCAACCCTCTCATTTGGCACTAGTTTCAGCCCGAATTGTGCAAGTCACCTAAGGTCACGAATCGTCCCGAACGTGTAGCCCAAATTGTGAAAATTTCAAACCGCTACTGCTTGCTTGTATGAGTAGGTAGCCATCTGAAACTTGGCATATATAAAGGTCATTAACATGTCTACATGCATGCACAATCTTATGTCAACTGATTGCATAACTTGCGAACTATAGGCCATCGAAATTTTTGTAAACAAAAGTTTGTGCGACTTTAGCTCCCAAACGGAATAAAAGCTAAAGCTGAAATAGCCTTCATTCTATTTCACTTATTTGTGTCTACACATGTATATGTTTTGCAGAGACTCAAAGCTCTTGAGAATGGAGAAAATGAGGTGTCAATTTTGCATTGGACCCTATGGGAAAATGCATTAAACGCCTACTGCTCCGACGTTCAGCGACCGATAACATCCATCTTTACACTGTAAACGGTAATTACATAGGTATATGCCTGGGGCAAATAACAGCGCAAATAATTGTCCATGTGCAGAGAAATAAAGGAGCAAACTTTTATATATGGGCCTGCAGTGGAAGTTATTCTTAAAAGGTGACTTTCACGAATCGTTCTGAAACTGTGCTAAATTACAGATAATTCCCATATATTTCTTGGGAGAAAATGCCCTGAAATTCTCCTTTCTCCGTTGTCGAGATATTCGAGGGCAAAGTCGTGCAGTTTTCGACTTCCAGGGGCTATAACTCGAAAACTAGAGAACGAGAATTTTTGGCACATATGGTCAATTGAATGTTTATCCCAACCCTCTCATTTGGCACTAGTTTCAGCCCGAATTGTGCAAGTCACCTAAGGTCACGAATCGTCCCGAACGTGTAGCCCAAATTGTGAAAATTTCAAACCGCTACTGCTTGCTTGTATGAGTAGGTAGCCATCTGAAACTTGGCATATATAAAGGTCATTAACATGTCTACATGCATGCACAATCTTATGTCAACTGATTGCATAACTTGCGAACTATAGGCCATCGAAATTTTTGTAAACAAAAGTTTGTGCGACTTTAGCTCCCAAACGGAATAAAAGCTAAAGCTGAAATAGCCTTCATTCTATTTCACTTATTTGTGTCTACACATGTATATGTTTTGCAGAGACTCAAAGCTCTTGAGAATGGAGAAAATGAGGTGTCAATTTTGCATTGGACCCTTTGGGAAAATGCATTAAACGCCTACTGCTCCGACGTTCAGCGACCGATAACATCCATCTTTACACTGTAAACGGTAATTACATAGGTACATGCCTGGGGCAAATAACAGCGCAAATAATTGTCCATGTGCAGAGTAATAAAGGAGCAAACTTTTATATATGGGCCTGCAGTGGAAGTTATTCTTAAAAGGTGACTTTCACGAATCGTTCTGAAACTGTGCTAAATTACAGATAATTCCCATATATTTCTTGGGAGAAAATGCCCTGAAATTCTCCTTTCTCCGTTGTCGAGATATTCGAGGGCAAAGTCGTGCAGTTTTTGACTTCCAGGGGCTATAACTCGAAAACTAGAGAACGAGCATTTTTGGCACATATGGTCAATTGAATGTTTATCCCAACCCTCTCATTTGGCACTAGTTTCAGCCCGAATTGTGCAAGTCACCTAAGGTCACGAATCGTCCCGAACGTGTAGCCCAAATTGTGAAAATTTCAAACCGCTACTGCTTGCTTGTATGAGTAGGTAGCCATCTGAAACTTGGCATATATAAAGGTCATTAACATGTCTACATGCATGCACAATCTTATGTCAACTGATTGCATAACTTGCGAACTATAGGCCATCGAAATTTTTGTAAACAAAAGTTTGTGCGACTTTAGCTCCCAAACGGAATAAAAGCTAAAGCTGAAATAGCCTTCATTCTATTTCACTTATTTGTGTCTACACATGTATATGTTTTGCAGAGACTCAAAGCTCTTGAGAATGGAGAAAATGAGGTGTCAATTTTGCATTGGACCCTATGGGAAAATGCATTAAACGCCTACTGCTCCGACGTTCAGCGACCGATAACATCCATCTTTACACTGTAAACGGTAATTACATAGGTACATGCCTGGGGCAAATAACAGCGCAAATAATTGTCCATGTGCAGAGTAATAAAGGAGCAAACTTTTATATATGGGCCTGCAGTGGAAGTTATTCTTAAAAGGTGACTTTCACGAATCGTTCTGAAACTGTGCTAAATTACAGATAATTCCCATATATTTCTTGGGAGAAAATGCCCTGAAATTCTCCTTTCTCCGTTGTCGAGATATTCGAGGGCAAAGTCGTGCAGTTTTCGACTTCCAGGGGCTATAACTCGAAAACTAAAGAACGAGAATTTTTGGCACATATGGTCAATTGAATGTTTATCCCAACCCTCTCATTTGGCACTAGTTTCAGCCCGAATTGTGCAAGTCACCTAAGGTCACGAATCGTCCCGAACGTGTAGCCCAAATTGTGAAAATTTCAAACCGCTACTGCTTGCTTGTATGAGTAGGTAGCCATCTGAAACTTGGCATATATAAAGGTCATTAACATGTCTACATGCATGCACAATCTTATGTCAACTGATTGCATAACTTGCGAACTATAGGCCATCGAAATTTTTGTAAACAAAAGTTTGTGCGACTTTAGCTCCCAAACGGAATAAAAGCTAAAGCTGAAATAGCCTTCATTCTATTTCACTTATTTGTGTCTACACATGTATATGTTTTGCAGAGACTCAAAGCTCTTGAGAATGGAGAAAATGAGGTGTCAATTTTGCATTGGACCCTATGGGAAAATGCATTAAACGCCTACTGCTCCGACGTTCAGCGACCGATAACATCCATCTTTACACTGTAAACGGTAATTACATAGGTACATGCCTGGGGCAAATAACAGCGCAAATAATTGTCCATGTGCAGAGTAATAAAGGAGCAAACTTTTATATATGGGCCTGCAGTGGAAGTTATTCTTAAAAGGTGACTTTCACGAATCGTTCTGAAACTGTGCTAAATTACAGATAATTCCCATATATTTCTTGGGAGAAAATGCCCTGAAATTCTCCTTTCTCCGTTGTCGAGATATTCGAGGGCAAAGTCGTGCAGTTTTCGACTTCCAGGGGCTATAACTCGAAAACTAGAGAACGAGAATTTTTGGCACATATGGTCAATTGAATGTTTATCCCAACCCTCTCATTTGGCACTAGTTTCAGCCCGAATTGTGCAAGTCACCTAAGGTCACGAATTGTCCCGAACGTGTAGCCCAAATTGTGAAAATTTCAAACCGCTACTGCTTGCTTGTATGAGTAGGTAGCCATCTGAAACTTGGCATATATAAAGGTCATTAACATGTCTACATGCATGCACAATCTTATGTCAACTGATTGCATAACTTGCGAACTATAGGCCATCGAAATTTTTGTAAACAAAAGTTTGTGCGACTTTAGCTCCCAAACGGAATAAAAGCTAAAGCTGAAATAGCCTTCATTCTATTTCACTTATTTGTGTCTACACATGTATATGTTTTGCAGAGACTCAAAGCTCTTGAGAATGGAGAAAATGAGGTGTCAATTTTGCATTGGACCCTTTGGGAAAATGCATTAAACGCCTACTGCTCCGACGTTCAGCGACCGATAACATCCATCTTTACACTGTAAACGGTAATTACATAGGTACATGCCTGGGGCAAATAACAGCGCAAATAATTGTCCATGTGCAGAGTAATAAAGGAGCAAACTTTTATATATGGGCCTGCAGTGGAAGTTATTCTTAAAAGGTGACTTTCACGAATCGTTCTGAAACTGTGCTAAATTACAGATAATTCCCATATATTTCTTGGGAGAAAATGCCCTGAAATTCTCCTTTCTCCGTTGTCGAGATATTCGAGGGCAAAGTCGTGCAGTTTTCGACTTCCAGGGGCTATAACTCGAAAACTAGAGAACGAGAATTTTTGGCACATATGGTCAATTGAATGTTTATCCCAACCCTCTCATTTGGCACTAGTTTCAGCCCGAATTGTGCAAGTCACCTAAGGTCACGAATCGTCCCGAACGTGTAGCCCAAATTGTGAAAATTTCAAACCGCTACTGCTTGCTTGTATGAGTAGGAAGCCATCTGAAACTTGGCATATATAAAGGTCATTAACATGTCTACATGCATGCACAATCTTATGTCAACTGATTGCATAACTTGCGAACTATAGGCCATCGAAATTTTTGTAAACAAAAGTTTGTGCGACTTTAGCTCCCAAACGGAATAAAAGCTAAAGCTGAAATAGCCTTCATTCTATTTCACTTATTTGTGTCTACACATGTATATGTTTTGCAGAGACTCAAAGCTCTTGAGAATGGAGAAAATGAGGTGTCAATTTTGCATTGGACCCTATGGGAAAATGCATTAAACGCCTACTGCTCCGACGTTCAGCGACCGATAACATCCATCTTTACACTGTAAACGGTAATTACATAGGTACATGCCTGGTGCAAATAACAGCGCAAATAATTGTCCATGTGCAGAGTAATAAAGGAGCAAACTTTTATATATGGGCCTGCAGTGGAAGTTATTCTTAAAAGGTTACTTTCACGAATCGTTCTGAAACTGTGCTAAATTACAGATAATTCCCATATATTTCTTGGGAGAAAATGCCCTGAAATTATCCTTTCTCCGTTGTCGAGATATTCGAGGGCAAAGTCGTGCAGTTTTCGACTTCCAGGGGCTATAACTCGAAAACTAGAGAACGAGAATTTTTGGCACATATGGTCAATTGAATGTTTATCCCAACCCTCTCATTTGGCACTAGTTTCAGCCCGAATTGTGCAAGTCACCTAAGGTCACGAATCGTCCCGAACGTGTAGCCCAAATTGTGAAAATTTCAAACCGCTACTGCTTGCTTGTATGAGTAGGTAGCCATCTGAAACTTGGCATATATAAAGGTCATTAACATGTCTACATGCATGCACAATCTTATGTCAACTGATTGCATAACTTGCGAACTATAGGCCATCGAAATTTTTGTAAACAAAAGTTTGTGCGACTTTAGCTCCCAAACGGAATAAAAGCTAAAGCTGAAATAGCCTTCATTCTATTTCACTTATTTGTGTCTACACATGTATATGTTTTGCAGAGACTCAAAGCTCTTGAGAATGGAGAAAATGAGGTGTCAATTTTGCATTGGACCCTATGGGAAAATGCATTAAACGCCTACTGCTCCGACGTTCAGCGACCGATAACATCCATCTTTACACTGTAAACGGTAATTACATAGGTACATGCCTGGGGCAAATAACAGCGCAAATAATTGTCCATGTGCAGAGTAATAAAGGAGCAAACTTTTATATATGGGCCTGCAGTGGAAGTTATTCTTAAAAGGTGACTTTCACGAATCGTTCTGAAACTGTGCTAAATTACAGATAATTCCCATATATTTCTTGGGAGAAAATGCCCTGAAATTCTCCTTTCTCCGTTGTCGAGATATTCGAGGGCAAAGTCGTGCAGTTTTCGACTTCCAGGGGCTATAACTCGAAAACTAGAGAACGAGAATTTTTGGCACATATGGTCAATTGAATGTTTATCCCAACCCTCTCATTTGGCACTAGTTTCAGCCCGAATTGTGCAAGTCACCTAAGGTCACGAATCGTCCCGAACGTGTAGCCCAAATTGTGAAAATTTCAAACCGCTACTGCTTGCTTGTATGAGTAGGTAGCCATCTGAAACTTGGCATATATAAAGGTCATTAACATGTCTACATGCATGCACAATCTTATGTCAACTGATTGCATAACTTGCGAACTATAGGCCATCGAAATTTTTGTAAACAAAAGTTTGTGCGACTTTAGCTCCCAAACGGAATAAAAGCTAAAGCTGAAATAGCCTTCATTCTATTTCACTTATTTGTGTCTACACATGTATATGTTTTGCAGAGACTCAAAGCTCTTGAGAATGGAGAAAATGAGGTGTCAATTTTGCATTGGACCCTATGGGAAAATGCATTAAACGCCTACTGCTCCGACGTTCAGCGACCGATAACATCCATCTTTACACTGTAAACGGTAATTACATAGGTACATGCCTGGGGCAAATAACAGCGCAAATAATTGTCCATGTGCAGAGTAATAAAGGAGCAAACTTTTATATATGGGCATGCAGTGGAAGTTATTCTTAAAAGGTGACTTTCACGAATCGTTCTGAAACTGTGCTAAATTACAGATAATTCCCATATATTTCTTGGGAGAAAAAATGCCCTGAAATTATCCTTTCTCCGTTGTCGAGATATTCGAGGGCAAAGTCGTGCAGTTTTCGACTTCCAGGGGCTATAACTCGAAAACTAGAGAACGAGAATTTTTGGCACATATGGTCAATTGAATGTTTATCCCAACCCTCTCATTTAATTGTGAAAATTTCAAACCGCTACTGCTTGCTTGTATGAGTAGGTAGCCATCTGAAACTTGGCATATATAAAGGTCATTAACATGTCTACATGCATGCACAATCTTATGTCAACTGATTGCATAACTTGCGAACTATAGGCCATCGAAATTTTTGTAAACAAAAGTTTGTGCGACTTTAGCTCCCAAACGGAATAAAAGCTAAAGCTGAAATAGCCTTCATTCTATTTCACTTATTTGTGTCTACACATGTATATGTTTTGCAGAGACTCAAAGCTCTTGAGAATGGAGAAAATGAGGTGTCAGTTTGCATTGGACCCTATGGGAAAATGCATTAAACGCCTACTGCTCCGACGTTCAGCGACCGATAACATCCATCTTTACACTGTAAACGGTAATTACATAGGTACATGCCTGGGGCAAATAACAGCGCAAATAATTGTCCATGTGCAGAGTAATAAAGGAGCAAACTTTTATATATGGGCCTGCAGTGGAAGTTATTCTTAAAAGGTGACTTTCACGAATCGTTCTGAAACTGTGCTAAATTACAGATAATTCCCATATATTTCTTGGGAGAAAATGCCCTGAAATTTTCCTTTCTCCGTTGTCGAGATATTCGAGGGCAAAGTCGTGCAGTTTTCGACTTCCAGGGGCTATAACTCGAAAACTAGAGAACGAGAATTTTTGGCACATATGGTCAATTGAATGTTTATCCCAACCCTCTCATTTGGCACTAGTTTCAGCCCGAATTGTGCAAGTCACCTAAGGTCACGAATCGTCCCGAACGTGTAGCCCAAATTGTGAAAATTTCAAACCGCTACTGCTTGCTTGTATGAGTAGGTAGCCATCTGAAACTTGGCATATATAAAGGTCATTAACATGTCTACATGCATGCACAATCTTATGTCAACTGATTGCATAACTTGCGAACTATAGGCCATCGAAATTTTTGTAAACAAAAGTTTGTGCGACTTAAGCTCCCAAACGGAATAAAAGCTAAAGCTGAAATAGCCTTCATTCTATTTCACTTATTTGTGTCTACACATGTATATGTTTTGCAGAGACTCAAAGCTCTTGAGAATGGAGAAAATGAGGTGTCAATTTTGCATTGGACCCTATGGGAAAATGCATTAAACGCCTACTGCTCCGACGTTCAGCGACCGATAACATCCATCTTTACACTGTAAACGGTAATTACATAGGTATATGCCTGGGGCAAATAACAGCGCAAATTATTGTCCATGTGCAGAGTAATAAAGGAGCAAACTTTTATATATGGGCCTGCAGTGGAAGTTATTCTTAAAAGGTGACTTTCACGAATCGTTCTGAAACTGTGCTAAATTACAGATAATTCCGATATATTTCTTGGGAGAAAATGCCCTGAAATTCTCCTTTCTCCGTTGTCGAGATATTCGAGGGCAAAGTCGTGCAGTTTTCGACTTTCAGGGGCTATAACTCGAAAACTAGAGAACGAGAATTTTTGGCACATATGGTCAATTGAATGTTTATCCCAACCCTCTCATTTGGCACTAGTTTCAGCCCGAATTGTGCAAGTCACCTAAGGTCACGAACCGTCCCGAACGTGTAGCCCAAATTGTGATAATTTCAAACCGCTACTGCTTGCTTGTATGAGTAGGTAGCCATCTGAAACTTGGCATATATAAAGGTCATTAACATGTCTACATGCATGCACAATCTTATGTCAACTGATTGCATAACTTGCGAACTATAGGCCATCGAAATTTTTGTAAACAAAAGTTTGTGCGACTTTAGCTCCCAAACGGAATAAAAGCTAAAGCTGAAATAGCCTTCATTCTATTTCACTTATTTGTGTCTACACATGTATATGTTTTGCAGAGACTCAAAGCTCTTGAGAATGGAGAAAATGAGGTGTCAATTTTGCATTGGACCCTATGGGAAAATGCATTAAACGCCTACTGCTCCGACGTTCAGCGACCGATAACATCCATCTTTACACTGTAAACGGTAATTACATAGGTACATGCCTGGGGCAAATAACAGCGCAAATTATTGTCCATGTGCAGAGTAATAAAGGAGCAAACTTTTATATATGGGCCTGCAGTGGAAGTTATTCTTAAAAGGTGACTTTCACGAATCGTTCTGAAACTGTGCTAAATTACAGATAATTCCCATATATTTCTTGGGAGAAAATGCCCTGAAATTCTCCTTTCTCCGTTGTCGAGATATTCGAGGGCAAAGTCGTGCAGTTTTCGACTTCCAGGGGCTATAACTCGAAAACTAGAGAACGAGAATTTTTGGCACATATGGTCAATTGAATGTTTATCCCAACCCTCTCATTTGGCACAAGTTTCAGCCCGAATTGTGCAAGTCACCTAAGGTCACGAATCGTCCCGAACGTGTAGCCCAAATTGTGAAAATTTCAAACCGCTACTGCTTGCTTGTATGAGTAGGTAGCCATCTGAAACTTGGCATATATAAAGGTCATTAACATGTCTACATGTATGCACAATCTTATGTCAACTGATTGCATAACTTGCGAACTATAGGCCATCGAAATTTTTGTAAACAAAAGTTTGTGCGACTTTAGCTCCCAAACGGAATAAAAGCTAAAGCTGAAATAGCCTTCATTCTATTTCACTTATTTGTGTCTACACATGTATATGTTTTGCAGAGACTCAAAGCTCTTGAGAATGGAGAAAATGAGGTGTCAATTTTGCATTGGACCCTATGGGAAAATGCATTAAACGCCTACTGCTCCGACGTTCAGCGACCGATAACATCCATCTTTACACTGTAAACGGTAATTACATAGGTACATGCCTGGGGCAAATAACAGCGCAAATAATTGTCCATGTGCAGAGTAATAAAGGAGCAAACTTTTATATATGGGCCTGCAGTGGAAGTTATTCTTAAAAGGTGACTTTCACGAATCGTTCTGAAACTGTGCTAAATTACAGATAATTCCCATATATTTCTTGGGAGAAAATGCCCTGAAATTCTCCTTTCTCCGTTGTCGAGATATTCGAGGGCAAAGTCGTGCAGTTTTCGACTTCCAGGGGCTATAACTCGAAAACTAGAGAACGAGAATTTTTGGCACATATGGTCAATTGAATGTTTATCCCAACCCTCTCATTTGGCACTAGTTTCAGCCCGAATTGTGCAAGTCACCTAAGGTCACGAATCGTCCCGAACGTGTAGCCCAAATTGTGAAAATTTCAAACCGCTACTGCTTGCTTGTATGAGTAGGTAGCCATCTGAAACTTGGCATATATAAAGGTCATTAACATGTCTACATGCATGCACAATCTTATGTCAACTGATTGCATAACTTGCGAACTATAGGCCATCGAAATTTTTGTAAACAAAAGTTTGTGCGACTTTAGCTCCCAAACGGAATAAAAGCTAAAGCTGAAATAGCCTTCATTCTATTTCACTTATTTGTGTCTACACATGTATATGTTTTGCAGAGACTCAAAGCTCTTGAGAATGGAGAAAATGAGGTGTCAATTTTGCATTGGACCCTATGGGAAAATGCATTAAACGCCTACTGCTCCGACGTTCAGCGACCGATAACATCCATCTTTACACTGTAAACGGTAATTACATAGGTACATGCCTGGGGCAAATAACAGCGCAAATAATTGTCCATGTGCAGAGTAATAAAGGAGCAAACTTTTATATATGGGCCTGCAGTGGAAGTTATTCTTAAAAGGTGACTTTCACAAATCGTTCTGAAACTGTGCTAAATTACAGATAATTCCCATATATTTCTTGGGAGAAAATGCCCTGAAATTCTCCTTTCTCCGTTGTCGAGATATTCGAGGGCAAAGTCGTGCAGTTTTCGACTTCCAGGGGCTATAACTCGAAAACTAGAGAACGAGAATTTTTGGCACATATGGTCAATTGAATGTTTATCCCAACCCTCTCATTTGGCACTAGTTTCAGCCCGAATTGTGCAAGTCACCTAAGGTCACGAATCGTCCCGAACGTGTAGCCCAAATTGTGAAAATTTCAAACCGCTACTGCTTGCTTGTATGAGTAGGTAGCCATCTGAAACTTGGCATATATAAAGGTCATTAACATGTCTACATGCATGCACAATCTTATGTCAACTGATTGCATAACTTGCGAACTATAGGCCATCGAAATTTTTGTAAACAAAAGTTTGTGCGACTTAAGCTCCCAAACGGAATAAAAGCTAAAGCTGAAATAGCCTTCATTCTATTTCACTTATTTGTGTCTACACATGTATATGTTTTGCAGAGACTCAAAGCTCTTGAGAATGGAGAAAATGAGGTGTCAATTTTGCATTGGACCCTATGGGAAAATGCATTAAACGCCTACTGCTCCGACGTTCAGCGACCGATAACATCCATCTTTACACTGTAAACGGTAATTACATAGGTACATGCCTGGGGCAAATAACAGCGCAAATAATTGTCCATGTGCAGAGTAATAAAGGAGCAAACTTTTATATATGGGCCTGCAGTGGAAGTTATTCTTAAAAGGTGACTTTCACGAATCGTTCTGAAACTGTGCTAAATTACAGATAATTCCCATATATTTCTAGGGAGAAAAAATGCCCTGAAATTCTCCTTTCTCCGTTGTCGAGATATTCGAGGGCAAAGTCGTGCAGTTTTCGACTTCCAGGGGCTATAACTCGAAAACTAGAGAACGAGAATTTTTGGCACATATGGTCAATTGAATGTTTATCCCAACCCTCTCATTTGGCACTAGTTTCAGCCCGAATTGTGCAAGTCACCTAAGGTCACGAACCGTCCCGAACGTGTAGCCCAAATTGTGAAAATTTCAAACCGCTACTGCTTGCTTGTATGAGTAGGTAGCCATCTGAAACTTGGCATATATAAAAGTCATAAACATGTCTACATGTATGCACAATCTTATGTCAACTGATTGCATAACTTGCGAACTATAGGCCATCGAAATTTTTGTAAACAAAAGTTTGTGCGACTTTAGCTCCCAAACGGAATAAAAGCTAAATCTGAAATAGCCTTCATTCTATTTCACTTATTTGTGTCTACACATGTATATGTTTTGCAGAGACTCAAAGCTCTTGAGAATGGAGAAAATGAGGTGTCAATTTTGCATTGGACCCTATGGGAAAATGCATTAAACGCCTACTGCTCCGACGTTCAGCGACCGATAACATCCATCTTTACACTGTAAACCGTAATTACATAAGTACATGCCTGGGGCAAATAACAGCGCAAATAATTGTCCATGTGCAGAGTAATAAAGGAGCAAATTTTTATATATGGGCCTGCAGTGGAAGTTATTCTTAAAAGGTGACTTTCACGAATCGTTCTGAAACTGTGCTAAATTACAGATAATTCCCATATATTTCTTGGGAGAAAATGCCCTGAAATTCTCCTTTCTCCGTTGTCGAGATATTCGAGGGCAAAGTCGTGCAGTTTTCGACTTCCAGGGGCTATAACTCGAAAACTAGAGAACGAGAATTTTTGGCACATATGGTCAATTGAATGTTTATCCCAACCCTCTCATTTGGCACTAGTTTCAGCCCGAATTGTGCAAGTCACCTAAGGTCACGAATCGTCCCGAACGTGTAGCCCAAATTGTGAAAATTTCAAACCGCTACTGCTTGCTTGTATGAGTAGGTAGCCATCTGAAACTTGGCATATATAAAGGTCATTAACATGTCTACATGCATGCACAATCTTATGTCCACTGATTGCATAACTTGCGAACTATAGGCCATCGAAATTTTTGTAAACAAAAGTTTGTGCGACTTTAGCTCCCAAACGGAATAAAAGCTAAAGCTGAAATAACCTTCATTCTATTTCACTTATATGTGTCTACACATGTATATGTTTTGCAGAGACTCAAAGCTCTTGAGAATGGAGAAAATGAGGTGTCAATTTTGCATTGGACCCTATGGGAAAATGCATTAAACGCCTACTGCTCCGACGTTCAGCGACCGATAACATCCATCTTTACACTGTAAACGGTAATTACATAGGTACATGCCTGGGGCAAATAACAGCGCAAATAATTGTCCATGTGCAGAGTAATAAAGGAGCAAACTTTTATATAAGGGCCTGCAGTGGAAGTTATTCTTAAAAGGTGACTTTCACGAATCGTTCTGAAACTGTGCTAAATTACAGATAATTCCCATATATTTCTTGGGAGAAAATGCCCTGAAATTCTCCTTTCTCCGTTTTCGAGATATTCGAGGGCAAAGTCGTGCAGTTTTCGACTTCCAGGGGCTATAACTCGAAAACTAGAGAACGAGAATTTTTGGCACATATGGTCAATTGAATGTTTATCCCAACCCTCTCATTTGGTACTAGTTTCAGCCCGAATTGTGCAAGTCACCTAAGGTCACGAATCGTCCCGAACGTGTAGCCCAAATTGTGAAAATTTCAAACCGCTACTGCTTGCTTGTATGAGTAGGTAGCCATCTGAAACTTGGCATATATAAAGGTCATTAACATGTCTACATGCATGCACAATCTTATGTCAACTGATTGCATAACTTGCGAACTATAGGCCATCGAAATTTTTGTAAACAAAAGTTTGTGCGACTTTAGCTCCCAAACGGAATAAAAGCTAAAGCTGAAATAGCCTTCATTCTATTTCACTTATTTGTGTCTACACATGTATATGTTTTGCAGAGACTCAAAGCTCTTGAGAATGGAGAAAATGAGGTGTCAATTTTGCATTGGACCCTATGGGAAAATGCATTAAACGCCTACTGCTCCAACGTTCAGCGACCGATAACATCCATCTTTACACTGTAAACGGTAATTACATAGGTACATGCCTGGGGCAAATAACAGCGCAAATAATTGTCCATGTGCAGAGTAATAAAGGAGCAAACATTTATATATGGGCCTGCAGTGGAAGTTATTCTTAAAAGGTGACTTTCAAGAATCGTTCTGAAACTGTGATAAATTACAGATAATTCCCATATATTTCTTGGGAGAAAATGCCCTGAAATTCTCCTTTCTCCGTTGTCGAGATATTCGAGGGCAAAGTCGTGCAGTTTTCGACTTCCAGGGGCTATAACTCGAAAACTAGAGAACGAGAATTTTTGGCACATATGGTCAATTGAATGTGTATCCCAACCCTCTCATTTGGCACTAGTTTCAGCCCGAATTGTGCAAGTCACCTAAGGCCACGAATCGTCCCGAACGTGTAGCCCAAATTGTGAAAATTTCAAACCGCTACTGCTTGCTTGTATGAGTAGGTAGCCATCTGAAACTTGGCATATATAAAGGTCATTAACATGTCTACATGCATGCACAATCTTATGTAAACTGATTGCATAACTTGCGAACTATAGGCCATCGAAATTTTTGTAAACAAAAGTTTGTGCGACTTTAGCTCCCAAACGGAATAAAAGCTAAAGCTGAAATAGCCTTCATTCTATTTCACTTATTTGTGTCTAAACATGTATATGTTTTGCAGAGACTCAAAGCTCTTGAGAATGGAGAAAATGAGGTGTCAATTTTGCATTGGACCCTATGGGAAAATGCATTAAACGCCTACTGCTCCGACGTTCAGCGACCGATAACATCCATCTTTACACTGTAAACGGTAATTACATAGGTACATGCCTGGGGCAAATAACAGCGCAAATAATTGTCCATGTGCAGAGTAATAAAGGAGCAAACTTTTATATATGGGCCTGCAGTGGAAGTTATTCTTAAAAGGTGACTTTCACGAATCGTTCTGAAACTGTGCTAAATTACAGATAATTCCCATATATTTCTTGGGAGAAAATGCCCTGAAATTCTCCTTTCTCCGTTGTCGAGATATTCGAGGGCAAAGTCGTGCAGTTTTCGACTTCCAGGGGCTATAACTCGAAAACTAGAGAACGAGAATTTTTGGCACATATGGTCAATTGAATGTTTATCCCAACCCTCTCATTTGGCACTAGTTTCAGCCCGAATTGTGCAAGTCACCTAGGTCACGAATCGTCCCGAACGTGTAGCCCAAATTGTGAAAATTTCAAACCGCTACTGCTTGCTTGTATGAGTAGGTAGCCATCTGAAACTTGGCATATATAAAGGTCATTAACATGTCTACATGCATGCACAATCTTATGTCAACTGATTGCATAACTTGCGAACTATAGGCCATCGAAATTTTTGTAAACAAAAGTTTGTGCGACTTTAGCTCCCAAACGGAATAAAAGCTAAAGCTGAAATAGCCTTCATTCTATTTCACTTATTTGTGTCTACATATGTATATGTTTTGCAGAGACTCAAAGCTCTTGAGAATGGAGAAAATGAGGTGTCAATTTTGCATTGGACCCTATGGGAAAATGCATTAAACGCCTACTGCTCCGACGTTCAGCGACCGATAACATCCATCTTTACACTGTAAACGGTAATTACATAGGTACATGCCTGGGGCAAATAACAGCGCAAATAATTGTCCAAGTGCAGAGTAATAAAGGAGCAAACTTTTATATATGGGCCTGCAGTGGAAGTTATTCTTAAAAGGTGACTTTCACGAATCGTTCTGAAACTTTGCTAAATTGCAGATAATTCCCATATATTTCTTGGGAGAAAATGCCCTGAAATTCTCCTTTCTCCGTTGTCGAGATATTCGAGGGCAAAGTCGTGCAGTTTTCGACTTCCAGGGGCTATAACTCGAAAACTAGAGAACGAGAATTTTTGGCACATATGGTCAATTGAATGTTTATCCCAACCCTCTCATTTGGCACTAGTTTCAGCCCGAATTGTGCAAGTCACCTAAGGTCACGAATCGTCCCGAACGTGTAGCCCAAATTGTGAAAATTTCAAACCGCTACTGCTTGCTTGTATGAGTAGGTAGCCATCTGAAACTTGGCATATATAAAGGTCATTAACATGTCTACATGCATGCACAATCTTATGTCAACTGATTGCATAACTTGCGAACTATAGGCCATCGAAATTTTTGTAAACAAAAGTTTGTGCGACTTTAGCTCCCAAACGGAATAAAAGCTAAAGCTGAAATAGCCTTCATTCTATTTCACTTATTTGTGTCTACACATGTATATGTTTTGCAGAGACTCAAAGCTCTTGAGAATGGAGAAAATGAGGTGTCAATTTTGCATTGGACCCTATGGGAAAATGCATTAAACGCCTACTGCTCCGACGTTCAGCGACCGATAACATCCATCTTTACACTGTAAACGGTAATTACATAGGTACATGCCTGGGGCAAATAACAGCGCAAATAATTGTCCATGTGCAGAGTAATAAAGGAGCAAACTTTTATATATGGGCCTGCAGTGGAAGTTATTCTTAAAAGGTGACTTTCAAGAATCGTTCTGAAACTGTGCTAAATTACAGATAATTCCCATATATTTCTTGGGAGAAAATGCCCTGAAATTCTCCTTTCTCCGTTGTCGAGATATTCGAGGGCAAAGTCGTGCAGTTTTCGACTTCCAGGGGCTATAACTCGAAAACTAGAGAACGAGAATTTTCGGCACATATGGTCAATTGAATGTTTATCCCAACCCTCTCATTTGGCACTAGTTTCAGCCCGAATTGTGCAAGTCACCTAAGGTCACGAATCGTCCCGAACGTGTAGCCCAAATTGTGAAAATTTCAAACCGCTACTGCTTGCTTGTATGAGTAGGTAGCCATCTGAAACTTGGCATATATAAAGGTCATTAACATGTCTACATGCATGCACAATCTTATGTCAACTGATTGCATAACTTGCAAACTATAGGCCATCGAAATTTTTGTAAACAAAAGTTTGTGCGACTTTAGCTCCCAAACGGAATAAAAGCTAAAGCTGAAATAGCCTTCATTCTATTTCACTTATTTGTGTCTACACATGTATATGTTTTGCAGAGACTCAAAGCTCTTGAGAATGGAGAAAATGAGGTGTCAATTTTGCATTGGACCCTATGGGAAAATGCATTAAACGCCTACTGCTCCGACATTCAGCGACCGATAACATCCATCTTTACACTGTAAACGGTAATTACATAGGTACATGCCTGGGGCAAATAACAGCGCAAATAATTGTCCATGTGCAGAGTAATAAAGGAGCAAACTTTTATATATGGGCCTGCAGTGGAAGTTATTCTTAAAAGGTGACTTTCACGAATCGTTCTGAAACTGTGCTAAATTACAGATAATTCCCATATATTTCTTGGGAGAAAATGCCCTGAAATTCTCCTTTCTCCGTTGTCGAGATATTCGAGGGCAAAGTCGTGCAGTTTTCGACTTCCAGGGGCTATAACTCGAAAACTAGAGAACGAGAATTTTTGGCACATATGGTCAATTGAATGTTTATCCCAACCCTCTCATTTGGCACTAGTTTCAGCCCGAATTGTGCAAGTCACCTAAGGTCACGAATCGTCCCGAACGTGTAGCCCAAATTGTGAAAATTTCAAACCGCTACTGCTTGCTTGTATGAGTAGGTAGCCATCTGAAACTTGGCATATATAAAGGTCATTAACATGTCTACATGCATGCACAATCTTATGTCAACTGATTGCATAACTTGCGAACTATAGGCCATCGAAATTTTTGTAAACAAAAGTTTGTGCGACTTTAGCTCCCAAACGGAATAAAAGCTAAAGCTGAAATAGCCTTCATTCTATTTCACTTATTTGTGTCTACACATGTATATGTTTTGCAGAGACTCAAAGCTCTTGAGAATGGAGAAAATGAGGTGTCAATTTTGCATTGGACCCTATGGGAAAATGCATTAAACGCCTACTGCTCCGACGTTCAGCGACCGATAACATCCATCTTTACACTGTAAACGGTAATTACATAGGTACATGCCTGGGGCAAATAACAGCGCAAATAATTGTCCATGTGCAGAGTAATAAAGGAGCAAACTTTTATATATGGGCCTGCAGTGGAAGTTATTCTTAAAAGGTGACTTTCACGAATCGTTCTGAAACTGTGCTAAATTACAGATAATTCCCATATATTTCTTGGGAGAAAATGCCCTGAAATTCTCCTTTCTCCGTTGTCGAGATATTCGAGGGCAAAGTCGTGCAGTTTTCGACTTCCAGGGGCTATAACTCGAAAACTAGAGAACGAGAATTTTTGGCACATATGGTCAATTGAATGTTTATCCCAACCCTCTCATTTGGCACTAGTTTCAGCCCGAATTGTGCAAGTCACCTAAGGTCACGAATCGTCCCGCACGTGTAGCCCAAATTGTGAAAATTTCAAACCGCTACTGCTTGCTTGTATGAGTAGGTAGCCATCTGAAACTTGGCATATATAAAGGTCATTAACATGTCTACATGCATGCACAATCTTATGTCAACTGATTGCATAACTTGCGAACTATAGGCCATCGAAATTTTTGTAAACAAAAGTTTGTGCGACTTTAGCTCCCAAACGGAATAAAAGCTAAAGCTGAAATAGCCTTCATTCTATTTCACTTATTTGTGTCTACACATGTATATGTTTTGCAGAGACTCAAAGCTCTTGAGAATGGAGAAAATGAGGTGTCAATTTTGCATTGGACCCTATGGGAAAATGCATTAAACGCCTACTGCTCCGACGTTCAGCGACTGATAACATCCATCTTTACACTGTAAACGGTAATTACATAGGTACATGCCTGGGGCAAATAACAGCGCAAATAATTGTCCATGTGCAGAGTAATAAAGGAGCAAACTTTTATATATGGGCCTGCAGTGGAAGTTATTCTTAAAAGGTGACTTTCACGAATCGTTCTGAAACTGTGCTAAATTACAGATAATTCCCATATATTTCTTGGGAGAAAATGCCCTGAAATTCTCCTTTCTCCGTTGTCGAGATATTCGAGGGCAAAGTCGTGCAGTTTTCGACTTCCAGGGGCTATAACTCGAAAACTAGAGAACGAGAATTTTTGGCACATATGGTCAATTGAATGTTTATCCCAACCCTCTCATTTGGCACTAGTTTCAGCCCGAATTGTGCAAGTCACCTAAGGTCACGAATCGTCCCGAACGTGTAGCCCAAATTGTGAAAATTTCAAACCGCTACTGCTTGCTTGTATGAGTAGGTAGCCATCTGAAACTTGGCATATATAAAGGTCATTAACATGTCTACATGCATGCACAATCTGATGTCAACTGATTGCATAACTTGCAAACTATAGGCCATCGAAATTTTTGTAAACAAAAGTTTGTGCGACTTTAGCTCCCAAACGGAATAAAAGCTAAAGCTGAAATAGCCTTCATTCTATTTCATTTATTTGTGTCTACACATGGATATGTTTTGCAGAGACTCAAAGCTCTTGAGAAAGGAGAAAATGAGGTGTCAATTTTGCATTGGACCCTATGGGAAAATGCATTAAACGCCTACTGCTCCGACGTTCAGCGACCGATAACATCCATCTTTACACTGTAAACGGTAATTACATAGGTACATGCCTGGGGCAAATAACAGCGCAAATAATTGTCCATGTGCAGAGTAATAAAGGAGCAAACTTTTATATATGGGCCTGCAGTGGAAGTTATTCTTAAAAGGTGACTTTCACGAATCGTTCTGAAACTGTGCTAAATTACAGATAATTCCCATATATTTCTTGGGAGAAAAATGCCCTGAAATTCTCCTTTCTCCGTTGTCGAGATATTCGAGGGCAAAGTCGTGCAGTTTTCGACTTCCAGGGGCTATAACTCGAAAACTAGAGAACGAGAATTTTTGGCACATATGGTCAATTGAATGTTTATCCCAACCCTCTCATTTGGCACTAGTTTCAGCCCGAATTGTGCAAGTCACCTAAGGTCACGAATCGTCCCGAACGTGTAGCCCAAATTGTGAAAATTTCAAACCGCTACTGCTTGCTTGTATGAGTAGGTAGCCATCTGAAACTTGGCACATATAAAGATCATTAACATGTCTACATGCATGCACAATCTTATGTCAACTGATTGCATAACTTGCGAACTATAGGCCATCGAAATTTTTGTAAACAAAAGTTTGTGCGACTTTAGCTCCCAAACGGAATAAAAGATAAAGCTGAAATAGCCTTCATTCTATTTCACTTATTTGTGTCTACACATGTATATGTTTTGCAGAGACTCAAAGCTCTTGAGAATGGAGAAAATGAGGTGTCAATTTTGCATTGGACCCTATGGGAAAATGCATTAAACGCCTACTGCTCCGACGTTCAGCGACCGATAACATCCATCTTTACACTGTAAACGGTAATTACATAGGTACATGCCTGGGGCAAATAACAGCGCAAATAATTGTCCATGTGCAGAGTAATAAAGGAGCAAACTTTTATATATGGGCCTGCAGTGGAAGTTATTCTTAAAAGGTGACTTTCACGAATCGTTCTGAAACTGTGCTAAATTACAGATAATTCCCATATATTTCTTGGGAGAAAAATGCCCTGAAATTCTCCTTTCTCCGTTGTCGAGATATTCGAGGGCAAAGTCGTGCAGTTTTCGACTTCCAGGGGCTATAACTCGAAAACTAGAGAACGAGAATTTTTGGCACATATGGTCAATTGAATGTTTATCCCAACCCTCTCATTTGGCACTAGTTTCAGCCCGAATTGTGCAAGTCACCTAAGGTCACGAATCGTCCCGAACGTGTAGCCCAAATTGTGAAAATTTCAAACCGCTACTGCTTGCTTGTATGAGTAGGTAGCCATCTGAAACTTGGCATATATAAAGGTCATTAACATGTCTACATGCATGCACAATCTTATGTCAACTGATTGCATAACTTGCGAACTATAGGCCATCGAAATTTTTGTAAACAAAAGTTTGTGCGACTTTAGCTCCCAAACGGAATAAAAGCTTAAGCTGAAATAGCCTTGATTCTATTTCACTTATTTGTGTCTACACATGTATATGTTTTGCAGAGACTCAAAGCTCTTGAGAATGGAGAAAATGAGGTGTCAATTTTGCATTGGACCCTATGGGAAAATGCATTAAACGCCTACTGCTCCGACGTTCAGCGACCGATAACATCCATCTTTACACTGTAAACGGTAATTACATAGGTACATGCCTGGGGCAAATAACAGCGCAAATAATTGTCCATGTGCAGAGTAATAAAGGAGCAAACTTTTATATATGGGCCTGCAGTGGAAGTTATTCTTAAAAGGTGACTTTCACGAATCGTTCTGAAACTGTGCTAAATTACAGATAATTCCCATATATTTCTTGGGAGAAAATGCCCTGAAATTCTCCTTTCTCCGTTGTCGAGATATTCGAGGGCAAAGTCGTGCAGTTTTCGACTTCCAGGGGCTATAACTCGAAAACTAGAGAACGAGAATTTTTGGCACATATGGTCAATTGAATGTTTATCCCAACCCTCTCATTTGGCACTTGTTTCAGCCCGAATTGTGCAAGTCACCTAAGGTCACGAATCGTCCCGAACGTGTAGCCCAAATTGTGAAAATTTCAAACCGCTACTGCTTGCTTGTATGAGGAGGTAGCCATCTGAAACTTGGCATATATAAAGGTCATTAACATGTCTACATGCATGCACAATCTTATGTCAACTGATTGCATAACTTGCGAACTATAGGCCATCGAAATTTTTGTAAACAAAAGTTTGTGCGACTTTAGCTCCCAAACTGAATAAAAGCTTAAGCTGAAATAGCCTTCATTCTATTTCACTTATTTGTGTCTACACATGTATATGTTTTGCAGAGACTCAAAGCTCTTGAGAATGGAGAAAATGAGGTGTCAATTTTGCATTGGACCCTATGGGAAAATGCATTAAACGCCTACTGCTCCGACGTTCAGCGACCGATAACATCCATCTTTACACTGTAAACGGTAATTACATAGGTACATGCCTGGGGCAAATAACAGCGCAAATAATTGTCCATGTGCAGAGTAATAAAGGAGCAAACTTTTATATATGGGCCTGCAGTGGAAGTTATTCTTAAAAGGTGACTTTCACGAATCGTTCTGAAACTGTGCTAAATTACAGATAATTCCCATATATTTCTTGGGAGAAAATGCCCTGAAATTCTCCTTTCTCCGTTGTCGAGATATTCGAGGGCAAAGTCGTGCAGTTTTCGACTTCCAGGGGCTATAACTCGAAAACTAGAGAACGAGAATTTTTGGCACATATGGTCAATTGAATGTTTATCCCAACCCTCTCATTTGGCACTAGTTTCAGCCCGAATTGTGCAAGTCACCTAAGGTCACGAATCGTCCCGAACGTGTAGCCCAAATTGTGAAAATTTCAAACCGCTACTGCTTGCTTGTATGAGTAGGTAGCCATCTGAAATTTGGCATATATAAAGGTCATTAACATGTCTACATGCATGCACAATCTTATGTCAACTGATTGCATAACTTGCGAACTATAGGCCATCGAAATTTTTGTAAACAAAAGTTTGTGCGACTTTAGCTCCCAAACGGAATAAAAGCTAAAGCTGAAATAGCCTTCATTCTATTTCACTTATTTGTGTCTACACATGTATATGTTTTGCAGAGACTCAAAGCTCTTGAGAATGGAGAAAATGAGGTGTCAATTTTGCATTGGACCCTATGGGAAAATGCATTAAACGCCTACTGCTCCGACGTTCAGCGACCGATAACATCCATCTTTACACTGTAAACGGTAATTACATAGGTACATGCCTGGGGCAAATAACAGCGCAAATAATTGTCCATGTGCAGAGTAATAAAGGAGCAAACTTTTATATATGGGCCTGCAGTGGAAGTTATTCTTAAAAGGTGACTTTCACGAATCGTTCTGAAACTGTGCTAAATTACAGATAATTCCCATATATTTCTTGGGAGAAAATGCCCTGAAATTCTCCTTTCTCCGTTGTCGAGATATTCGAGGGCAAAGTCGTGCAGTTTTCGACTTCCAGGGGCTATAACTCGAAAACTAGAGAACGAGAATTTTTGGCACATATGGTCAATTAAATGTTTATCCCAACCCTCTCATTTGGCACTAGTTTCAGCCCGAATTGTGCAAGTCACCTAAGGTCACGAATCGTCCCGAACGTGTAGCCTAAATTGTGAAAATTTCAAACCGCTACTGCTTGCTTGTATGAGCAGGTAGCCATCTGAAACTTGGCATATATAAAGGTCATTAACATGTCTACATGCATGCACAATCTTATGTCAACTGATTGCATAACTTGCGAACTATAGGCCATCGAAATTTTTGTAAACAAAAGTTTGTGCGACTTTAGCTCCCAAACGGAATAAAAGCTAAAGCTGAAATAGCCATCCTTCTATTTCACTTATTTGTGTCTACACATGTATATGTTTTGCAGAGACTCAAACCTCTTGAGAATGGAGAAAATGAGGTGTCAATTTTGCATTGGACCCTATGGGAAAATGCACTAAACGCCTACTGCTCCGACGTTCAGCGACCGATAACATCCATCTTTACACTGTAAACGGTAATTACATAGGTACATGCCTGGGGCAAATAACAGCGCAAATAATTGTCCATGTGCAGAGTAATAAAGGAGCAAACTTTTATATATGGGCCTGCAGTGGAAGTTATTCTTAAAAGGTGACTTTCACGAATCGTTCTGAAACTGTGCTAACTTACAGATAATTCCCATATATTTCTTGGGAGAAAATGCCCTGAAAGTCTCCTTTCTCCGTTGTCGAGATATTCGAGGGCAAAGTCGTGCAGTTTTCGACTTCCAGGGGCTATAACTCGAAAACTAGAGAACGAGAATTTTTGGCACATATGGTCAATTGAATGTTTATCCCAACCCTCTCATTTGGCACTAGTTTCAGCCCGAATTGTGCAAGTCACCTAAGGTCACGAATCGTCCCGAACGTGTAGCCCAAATTGTGAAAATTTCAAACCGCTACTGCTTGCTTGAATGAGTAGGTAGCCATCTGAAACTTGGCATATATAAAGGTCATTAACATGTCTACATGCATGCACAATCTTATGTCAACTGATTGCATAACTTGCGAACTATAGGCCATCGAAATTTTTGTAAACAAAAGTTTGTGCGACTTTAGCTCCCAAACGGAATAAAAGCTAAAGCTGAAATAGCCTTCATTCTATTTCACTTATTTGTGTCTACACATGTATATGTTTTGCAGAGACTCAAAGCTCTTGAGAATGGAGAAAATGAGGTGTCAATTTTGCATTGGACCCTATGGGAAAATGCATTAAACGCCTACTGCTCCGACGTTCAGCGACCGATAACATCCATCTTTACACTGTAAACGGTAATTACATAGGTACATGCCTGGGGCAAATAACAGCGCAAATAATTGTCCATGTGCAGAGTAATAAAGGAGCAAACTTTTATATATGGGCCTGCAGTGGAAGTTTTTCTAAAAAGGTGACTTTCACGAATCATTCTGAAACTGTGCTAAATTACAGATAATTCCCATATATTTCTTGGGAGAAAATGCCCTGAAATTCTCCTTTCTCCGTTGTCGAGATATTCGAGGGCAAAGTCGTGCAGTTTTCGACTTCCAGGGGCTATAACTCGAAAACTAGAGAACGAGAATTTTTGGCACATATGGTCAATTGAATGTTTATCCCAACCCTCTCATTTGGCACTAGTTTCAGCCCGAATTGTGCAAGTCACCTAAGGTCACGAATCGTCCCGAACGTGTAGCCCAAATTGTGAAAATTTCAAACCGCTACTGCTTGCTTGTATGAGTAGGTAGCCATCTGAAACTTGGCATATATAAAGGTCATTAACATGTCTACATGCATGCACAATCTTATGTCAACTGAATGCATAACTTGCGAACTATAGGCCATCGAAATTTTTGTAAACAAAAGTTTGTGCGACTTTAGCTCCCAAACGGAATAAAAGCTAAAGCTGAAATAGCCTTCATTCTATTTCACTTATTTGTGTCTACACATGTATATGTTTTGCAGAGACTCAAAGCTCTTGAGAATGGAGAAAATGAGGTGTCAATTTTGCATTGGACCCTATGGGAAAATGCATTAAACGCCTACTGCTCCGACGTTCAGCGACCGATAACATCCATCTTTACACTGTAAACGGTAATTACATAGGTACATGCCTGGGGCAAATAACAGCGCAAATAATTGTCCATGTGCAGAGTAATAAAGGAGCAAACTTTTATATATGGGCCTGCAGTGGAAGTTATTCTTAAAAGGTGACTTTCACGAATCGTTCTGAAACTGTGCTAAATTACAGATAATTCCCATATATTTCTTGGGAGAAAATGCCCTGAAATTCTCCTTTCTCCGTTGTCGAGATATTCGAGGGCAAAGTCGTGCAGTTTTCGACTTCCAGGGGCTATAACTCGAAAACTAGAGAACGAGAATTTTTGGCACATATGGTCAATTGAATGTTTATCCCAACCCTCTCATTTGGCACTAGTTTCAGCCCGAATTGTGCAAGTCACCTAAGGTCACGAATCGTCCCGAACGTGTAGCCCAAATTGTGAAAAATTCAAACCGCTACTGCTTGCTTGTATGAGTAGGTAGCCATCTGAAACTTGGCATATATAAAGGTCATTAACATGTCTACATGCATGCACAATCTTATGTCAACTGATTGCATAACTTGCGAACTATAGGCCATCGAAATTTTTGTAAACAAAAGTTTGTGCGACTTTAGCTCCCAAACGGAATAAAAGCTAAAGCTGAAATAGCCTTCATTCTATTTCACTTATTTGTGTCTACACATGTATATGTTTTGCAGAGACTCAAAGCTCTTGAGAATGGAGAAAATGAGGTGTCAATTTTGCATTGGACCCTATGGGAAAATGCATTAAACGCCTACTGCTCCGACGTTCAGCGACCGATAACATCCATCTTTACACTGTAAACGGTAATTACATAGGTACATGCCTGGGGCAAATAACAGCGCAAATAATTGTCCATGTGCAGAGTAATAAAGGAGCAAACTTTTATATATGGGCCTGCAGTGGAAGTTATTCTTAAAAGGTGACTTTCACGAATCGTTCTGAAACTGTGCTAAATTACAGATAATTCCCATATATTTCTTGGGAGAAAATGCCCTGAAATTCTCCTTTCTCCGTTGTCGAGATATTCGAGGGCAAAGTCGTGCAGTTTTCGACTTCCAGGGGCTATAACTCGAAAACTAGAGAACGAGAATTTTTGGCACATATGGTCAATTGAATGTTTATCCCAACCCTCTCATTTGGCACTAGTTTCAGCCCGAATTGTGCAAGTCACCTAAGGTCACGAATCGTCCCGAACGTGTAGCTCAAATTGTGAAAATTTCAAACCGCTACTGCTTGCTTGTATGAGTAGGTAGCCATCTGAAACTTGGCATATATAAAGGTCATTATCATGTCTACATGCATGCACAATCTTATGTCAACTGATTGCATAACTTGCGAACTATAGGCCATCGAAATTTTTGTAAACAAAAGTTTGTGCGACTTTAGCTCCCAAACGGAATAAAAGCTAAAGCTGAAATAGCCTTCATTCTATTTCACTTATTTGTGTCTACACATGTATATGTTTTGCAGAGACTCAAAGCTCTTGAGAATGGAGAAAATGAGGTGTCAATTTTGCATTGGACCCTATGGGAAAATGCATTAAACGCCTACTGCTCCGACGTTCAGCGACCGATAACATCCATCTTTACACTGTAAACGGTAATTACATAGGTACATGCCTGGGGCAAATAACAGCGCAAATAATTGTCCATGTGCAGAGTAATAAAGGAGCAAACTTTTATATATGGGCCTGCAGTGGAAGTTATTCTTAAAAGGTGACTTTCACGAATCGTTCTGAAACTGTGCTAAATTACAGATAATTCCCATATATTTCTTGGGAGAAAATGCCCTGAAATTCTCCTTTCTCCGTTGTCGAGATATTCGAGGGCAAAGTCGTGCAGTTTTCGACTTCCAGGGGCTATAACTCGAAAACTAGAGAACGAGAATTTTTGGCACATATGGTCAATTGAATGTTTATCCCAACCCTCTCATTTGGCACTAGTTTCAGCCCGAATTGTGCAAGTCACCTAAGGTCACGAATCGTCCCGAACGTGTAGCCCAAATTGTGAAAATTTCAAACCGCTACTGCTTGCTTGTATGAGTAGGTAGCCATCTGAAACTTGGCATATATAAAGGTCATTAACATGTCTACATGCATGCACAATCTTATGTCAACTGATTGCATAACTTGCGAACTATAGGCCATCGAAATTTTTGTAAACAAAAGTTTGTGCGACTTTAGCTCCCAAACGGAATAAAAGCTAAAGCTGAAATAGCCTTCATTCTATTTCACTTATTTGTGTCTACACATGTATATGTTTTGCAGAGACTCAAAGCTCTTGAGAATGGAGAAAATGAGGTGTCAATTTTGCATTGGACCCTATGGGAAAATGCATTAAACGCCTACTGCTCCGACGTTCAGCGACCGATAACATCCATCTTTACACTGTAAACGGTAATTACATAGGTACATGCCTGGGGCAAATAACAGCGCAAATAATTGTCCATGTGCAGAGTAATAAAGGAGCAAACTTTTATATATGGGCCTGCAGTGGAAGTTATTCTTAAAAGGTGACTTTCACGAATCGTTCTGAAACTGTGCTAAATTACAGATAATTCCCATATATTTCTTGGGAGAAAATGCCCTGAAATTCTCCTTTCTCCGTTGTCGAGATATTCGAGGGCAAAGTCGTGCAGTTTTCGACTTCCAGGGGCTATAACTCGAAAACTAGAGAACGAGAATTTTTGGCACATATGGTCAATTGAATGTTTATCCCAACCCTCTCATTTGGCACTAGTTTCAGCCCGAATTGTGCAAGTCACCTAAGGTCACGAATCGTCCCGAACGTGTAGCCCAAATTGTGAAAATTTCAAACCGCTACTGCTTGCTTGTATGAGTAGGTAGCCATCTGAAACTTGGCATATATAAAGGTCATTAACACGACTACATGCATGCACAATCGTATGTCAACTGATTGCATAACTTGCGAACTATAGGCCATCGAAATTTTTGTAAACAAAAGTTTGTGCGACTTTAGCTCCCAAACGGAATAAAAGCTAAAGCTGAAATAGCCATTCATGCTATTTCACTTATTTGTGTCTACACATGTATATGTTTTGCAGAGACTCAAAGCTCTTGAGAATGGAGAAAATGAGGTGTCAATTTTGCATTGGACCCTATGGGAAAATGCATTAAACGCCTACTGCTCCGACGTTCAGCGACCGATAACATCCATCTTTACACTGTAAACGGTAATTACATAGGTACATGCCTGGGGCAAATAACAGCGCAAATAATTGTCCATGTGCAGAGTAATAAAGGAGCAAACTTTTATATATGGGCCTGCAGTGGAAGTTATTCTTAAAAGGTGACTTTCACGAATCGTTCTGAAACTGTGCTAAATTACAGATAATTCCCATATATTTCTTGGGAGAAAATGCCCTGAAATTCTCCTTTCTCCGTTGTCGAGATATTCGAGGGCAAAGTCGTGCAGTTTTCGACTTCCAGGGGCTATAACTCGAAAACTAGAGAACGAGAATTTTTGGCACATATGGTCAATTGAATGTTTATCCCAACCCTCTCATTTGGCACTAGTTTCAGCCCGAATTGTGCAAGTCACCTAAGGTCACGAATCGTCCCGAACGTGTAGCCCAAATTGTGAAAATTTCAAACCGCTACTGCTTGCTTGTATGAGTAGGTAGCCATCTGAAACTTGGCATATATAAAGGTCATTAACATGTCTACATGCATGCACAATCTTATGTCAACTGATTGCATAACTTGCGAACTATAGGCCATCGAAATTTTTGTAAACAAAAGTTTGTGCGACTTTAGCTCCCAAACGGAATAAAAGCTAAAGCTGAAATAGCCTTCATTCTATTTCACTTATTTGTGTCTACACATGTATATGTTTTGCAGAGACTCAAAGCTCTTGAGAATGGAGAAAATGAGGTGTCAATTTTGCATTGGACCCTATGGGAAAATGCATTAAACGCCTACTGCTCCGACGTTCAGCGACCGATAACATCCATCTTTACACTGTAAACGGTAATTACATAGGTACATGCCTGAGGCAAATAACAGCGCAAATAATTGTCCATGTGCAGAGTAATAAAGGAGCAAACTTTTATATATGGGCCTGCAGTGGAAGTTATTCTTAAAAGGTGACTTTCACGAATCGTTCTGAAACTGTGCTAAATTACAGATAATTCCCATATATTTCTTGGGAGAAAATGCCCTGAAATTCTCCTTTCTCCGTTGTCGAGATATTCGAGGGCAAAGTCGTGCAGTTTTCGACTTCCAGGGGCTATAACTCGAAAACTAGAGAACGAGAATTTTTGGCACATATGGTCAATTGAATGTTTATCCCAACCCTCTCATTTGGCACTAGTTTCAGCCCGAATTGTGCAGGTCACCTAACTTCACGAATCGTCCCGAACGTGTAGCCCAAATTGTGAAAATTTCAAACCGCTACTGCTTGCTTGTATGAGTAGGTAGCCATCTGAAACTTGGCATATATAAAGGTCATTAACATGTCTACATGCATGCACAATCTTATGTCAACTGATTGCATAACTTGCGAACTATAGGCCATCGAAATTTTTGTAAACAAAAGTTTGTGCGACTTTAGCTCCCAAACGGAATAAAAGCTAAAGCTGAAATAGCCTTCATTCTATTTCACTTATTTGTGTCTACACATGTATATGTTTTGCAGAGACTCAAAGCTCTTGAGAATGGAGAAAATGAGGTGTCAATTTTGCATTGGACCCTATGGGAAAATGCATTAAACGCCTACTGCTCCGACGTTCAGCGACCGATAACATCCATCTTTACACTGTAAACGGTAATTACATAGGTACATGCCTGGGGCAAATAACAGCGCAAATAATTGTCCATGTGCAGAGTAATAAAGGAGCAAACTTTTATATATGGGCCTGCAGTGGAAGTTATTCTTAAAAGGTGACTTTCACGAATCGTTCTGAAACTGTGCTAAATTACAGATAATTCCCATATATTTCTTGGGAGAAAATGCCCTGAAATTCTCCTTTCTCCGTTGTCGAGATATTCGAGGGCAAAGTCGTGCAGTTTTCGACTTCCAGGGGCTATAACTCGAAAACTAGAGAACGAGAATTTTTGGCACATATGGTCAATTGAATGTTTATCCCAACCCTCTCATTTGGCACTAGTTTCAGCCCGAATTGTGCAAGTCACCTAAGGTCACGAATCGTCCCGAACGTGTAGCCCAAATTGTGAAAATTTCAAACCGCTACTGCTTGCTTGTATGAGTAGGTAGCCATCTGAAACTTGGCATATATAAAGGTCATTAACATGTCTACATGCATGCACAATCTTATGTCAACTGATTGCATAACTTGCGAACTATAGGCCATCGAAATTTTTGTAAACAAAAGTTTGTGCGACTTTAGCTCCCAAACGGAATAAAAGCTAAAGCTGAAATAGCCTTCATTCTATTTCACTTATTTGTGTCTACACATGTATATGTTTTGCAGAGACTCAAAGCTCTTGAGAATGGAGAAAATGAGGTGTCAATTTTGCATTGGACCCTATGGGAAAATGCATTAAACGCCTACTGCTCCGACGTTCAGCGACCGATAACATCCATCTTTACACTGTAAACGGTAATTACATAGGTACATGCCTGAGGCAAATAACAGCGCAAATAATTGTCCATGTGCAGAGTAATAAAGGAGCAAACTTTTATATATGGGCCTGCAGTGGAAGTTATTCTTAAAAGGTGACTTTCACGAATCGTTCTGAAACTGTGCTAAATTACAGATAATTCCCATATATTTCTTGGGAGAAAATGCCCTGAAATTCTCCTTTCTCCGTTGTCGAGATATTCGAGGGCAAAGTCGTGCAGTTTTCGACTTCCAGGGGCTATAACTCGAAAACTAGAGAACGAGAATTTTTGGCACATATGGTCAATTGAATGTTTATCCCAACCCTCTCATTTGGCACTAGTTTCAGCCCGAATTGTGCAGGTCACCTAACTTCACGAATCGTCCCGAACGTGTAGCCCAAATTGTGAAAATTTCAAACCGCTACTGCTTGCTTGTATGAGTAGGTAGCCATCTGAAACTTGGCATATATAAAGGTCATTAACATGTCTACATGCATGCACAATCTTATGTCAACTGATTGCATAACTTGCGAACTATAAGCCATCGAAATTTTTGTAAACAAAAGTTTGTGCGACTTTAGCTCCCAAACGGAATAAAAGCTAAAGCTGAAATAGCCTTCATTCTATTTCCCTTATTTGTGTCTACACATGTATATGTTTTGCAAAGACTCAAAGGTCTTGAGAATGGAGAAAATGAGGTGTCAATTTTGCATTGGACCCTATGGGAAAATGCATTAAACGCCTACTGCTCCGACGTTCAGCGACCGATAACATCCATCTTTACACTGTAAACGGTAATTACATAGGTACATGCCTGGGGCAAATAACAGCGCAAATAATTGTCCATGTGCAGAGTAATAAAGGAGCAAACTTTTATATATGGGCCTGCAGTGGAAGTTATTCTTAAAAGGTGACTTTCACGAATCGTTCTGAAACTGTGCTAAATTACAGATAATTCCCATATATTTCTTGGGAGAAAATGCCCTGAAATTCTCCTTTCTCCGTTGTCGAGATATTCGAGGGCAAAGTCGTGCAGTTTTCGACTTCCAGGGGCTATAACTCGAAAACTAGAGAACGAGAATTTTTGGCACATATGGTCAATTGAATGTTTATCCCAACCCTCTCATTTGGCACTAGTTTCAGCCCGAATTGTGCAAGTCACCTAAGGTCACGAATCGTCCCGAACGTGTAGCCCAAATTGTGAAAAATTCAAACCGCTTCTGCTTGCTTGTATGAGTAGGTAGCCATCTGAAACTTGGCATATATAAAGGTCATTAACATGTCTACATGCATGCACAATCTTATGTCAACTGATTGCATAACTTGCGAACTATAGGCCATCGAAATTTTTGTAAACAAAAGTTTGTGCGACTTTAGCTCCCAAACGGAATAAAAGCTAAAGCTGAAATAGCCTTCATTCTATTTCACTTATTTGTGTCTACACATGTATATGTTTTGCAGAGACTCAAAGCTCTTGAGAATGGAGAAAATGAGGTGTCAATTTTGCATTGGACCCTATGGGAAAATGCATTAAACGCCTACTGCTCCGACGTTCAGCGACCGATAACATCCATCTTTACACTGTAAACGGTAATTACATAGGTACATGCCTGGGGCAAATAACAGCGCAAATAATTGTCCATGTGCAGAGTAATAAAGGAGCAAACTTTTATATATGGGCCTGCAGTGGAAGTTATTCTTAAAAGGTGACTTTCACGAATCGTTCTGAAACTGTGCTAAATTACAGATAATTCCCATATATTTCTTGGGAGAAAATGCCCTGAAATTCTCCTTTCTCCGTTGTCGAGATATTCGAGGGCAAAGTCGTGCAGTTTTCGACTTCCAGGGGCTATAACTCGAAAACTAGAGAACGAGAATTTTTGGCACATATGGTCAATTGAATGTTTATCCCAACCCTCTCATTTGGCACTAGTTTCAGCCCGAATTGTGCAAGTCACCTAAGGTCACGAATCGTCCCGAACGTGTAGCTCAAATTGTGAAAATTTCAAACCGCTACTGCTTGCTTGTATGAGTAGGTAGCCATCTGAAACTTGGCATATATAAAGGTCATTATCATGTCTACATGCATGCACAATCTTATGTCAACTGATTGCATAACTTGCGAACTATAGGCCATCGAAATTTTTGTAAACAAAAGTTTGTGCGACTTTAGCTCCCAAACGGAATAAAAGCTAAAGCTGAAATAGCCTTCATTCTATTTCACTTATTTGTGTCTACACATGTATATGTTTTGCAGAGACTCAAAGCTCTTGAGAATGGAGAAAATGAGGTGTCAATTTTGCATTGGACCCTATGGGAAAATGCATTAAACGCCTACTGCTCCGACGTTCAGCGACCGATAACATCCATCTTTACACTGTAAACGGTAATTACATAGGTACATGCCTGGGGCAAATAACAGCGCAAATAATTGTCCATGTGCAGAGTAATAAAGGAGCAAACTTTTATATATGGGCCTGCAGTGGAAGTTATTCTTAAAAGGTGACTTTCACGAATCGTTCTGAAACTGTGCTAAATTACAGATAATTCCCATATATTTCTTGGGAGAAAATGCCCTGAAATTCTCCTTTCTCCGTTGTCGAGATATTCGAGGGCAAAGTCGTGCAGTTTTCGACTTCCAGGGGCTATAACTCGAAAACTAGAGAACGAGAATTTTTGGCACATATGGTCAATTGAATGTTTATCCCAACCCTCTCATTTGGCACTAGTTTCAGCCCGAATTGTGCAAGTCACCTAAGGTCACGAATCGTCCCGAACGTGTAGCCCAAATTGTGAAAATTTCAAACCGCTACTGCTTGCTTGTATGAGTAGGTAGCCATCTGAAACTTGGCATATATAAAGGTCATTAACACGACTACATGCATGCACAATCTTATGTCAACTGATTGCATAACTTGCGAACTATAGGCCATCGAAATTTTTGTAAACAAAAGTTTGTGCGACTTTAGCTCCCAAACGGAATAAAAGCTAAAGCTGAAATAGCCATTCATGCTATTTCACTTATTTGTGTCTACACATGTATATGTTTTGCAGAGACTCAAAGCTCTTGAGAATGGAGAAAATGAGGTGTCAATTTTGCATTGGACCCTATGGGAAAATGCATTAAACGCCTACTGCTCCGACGTTCAGCGACCGATAACATCCATCTTTACACTGTAAACGGTAATTACATAGGTACATGCCTGGGGCAAATAACAGCGCAAATAATTGTCCATGTGCAGAGTAATAAAGGAGCAAACTTTTATATATGGGCCTGCAGTGGAAGTTATTCTTAAAAGGTGACTTTCACGAATCGTTCTGAAACTGTGCTAAATTACAGATAATTCCCATATATTTCTTGGGAGAAAATGCCCTGAAATTCTCCTTTCTCCGTTGTCGAGATATTCGAGGGCAAAGTCGTGCAGTTTTCGACTTCCAGGGGCTATAACTCGAAAACTAGAGAACGAGAATTTTTGGCACATATGGTCAATTGAATGTTTATCCCAACCCTCTCATTTGGCACTAGTTTCAGCCCGAATTGTGCAAGTCACCTAAGGTCACGAATCGTCCCGAACGTGTAGCCCAAATTGTGAAAATTTCAAACCGCTACTGCTTGCTTGTATGAGTAGGTAGCCATCTGAAACTTGGCATATATAAAGGTCATTAACATGTCTACATGCATGCACAATCTTATGTCAACTGATTGCATAACTTGCGAACTATAGGCCATCGAAATTTTTGTAAACAAAAGTTTGTGCGACTTTAGCTCCCAAACGGAATAAAAGCTAAAGCTGAAATAGCCTTCATTCTATTTCACTTATTTGTGTCTACACATGTATATGTTTTGCAGAGACTCAAAGCTCTTGAGAATGGAGAAAATGAGGTGTCAATTTTGCATTGGACCCTATGGGAAAATGCATTAAACGCCTACTGCTCCGACGTTCAGCGACCGATAACATCCATCTTTACACTGTAAACGGTAATTACATAGGTACATGCCTGAGGCAAATAACAGCGCAAATAATTGTCCATGTGCAGAGTAATAAAGGAGCAAACTTTTATATATGGGCCTGCAGTGGAAGTTATTCTTAAAAGGTGACTTTCACGAATCGTTCTGAAACTGTGCTAAATTACAGATAATTCCCATATATTTCTTGGGAGAAAATGCCCTAAAATTCTCCTTTCTCCGTTGTCGAGATATTCGAGGGCAAAGTCGTGCAGTTTTCGACTTCCAGGGGCTATAACTCGAAAACTAGAGAACGAGAATTTTTGGCACATATGGTCAATTGAATGTTTATCCCAACCCTCTCATTTGGCACTAGTTTCAGCCCGAATTGTGCAGGTCACCTAACTTCACGAATCGTCCCGAACGTGTAGCCCAAATTGTGAAAATTTCAAACCGCTACTGCTTGCTTGTATGAGTAGGTAGCCATCTGAAACTTGGCATATATAAAGGTCATTAACATGTCTACATGCATGCACAATCTTATGTCAACTGATTGCATAACTTGCGAACTATAGGCCATCGAAATTTTTGTAAACAAAAGTTTGTGCGACTTTAGCTCCCAAACGGAATAAAAGCTAAAGCTGAAATAGCCTTCATTCTATTTCACTTATTTGTGTCTACACATGTATATGTTTTGCAGAGACTCAAAGCTCTTGAGAATGGAGAAAATGAGGTGTCAATTTTGCATTGGACCCTATGGGAAAATGCATTAAACGCCTACTGCTCCGACGTTCAGCGACCGATAACATCCATCTTTACACTGTAAACGGTAATTACATAGGTACATGCCTGGGGCAAATAACAGCGCAAATAATTGTCCATGTGCAGAGTAATAAAGGAGCAAACTTTTATATATGGGCCTGCAGTGGAAGTTATTCTTAAAAGGTGACTTTCACGAATCGTTCTGAAACTGTGCTAAATTACAGATAATTCCCATATATTTCTTGGGAGAAAATGCCCTGAAATTCTCCTTTCTCCGTTGTCGAGATATTCGAGGGCAAAGTCGTGCAGTTTTCGACTTCCAGGGGCTATAACTCGAAAACTAGAGAACGAGAATTTTTGGCACATATGGTCAATTGAATGTTTATCCCAACCCTCTCATTTGGCACTAGTTTCAGCCCGAATTGTGCAAGTCACCTAAGGTCACGAATCGTCCCGAACGTGTAGCCCAAATTGTGAAAATTTCAAACCGCTACTGCTTGCTTGTATGAGTAGGTAGCCATCTGAAACTTGGCATATATAAAGGTCATTAACATGTCTACATGCATGCACAATCTTATGTCAACTGATTGCATAACTTGCGAACTATAGGCCATCGAAATTTTTGTAAACAAAAGTTTGTGCGACTTTAGCTCCCAAACGGAATAAAAGCTAAAGCTGAAATAGCCTTCATTCTATTTCACTTATTTGTGTCTACACATGTATATGTTTTGCAGAGACTCAAAGCTCTTGAGAATGGAGAAAATGAGGTGTCAATTTTGCATTGGACCCTATGGGAAAATGCATTAAACGCCTACTGCTCCGACGTTCAGCGACCGATAACATCCATCTTTACACTGTAAACGGTAATTACATAGGTACATGCCTGAGGCAAATAACAGCGCAAATAATTGTCCATGTGCAGAGTAATAAAGGAGCAAACTTTTATATATGGGCCTGCAGTGGAAGTTATTCTTAAAAGGTGACTTTCACGAATCGTTCTGAAACTGTGCTAAATTACAGATAATTCCCATATATTTCTTGGGAGAAAATGCCCTGAAATTCTCCTTTCTCCGTTGTCGAGATATTCGAGGGCAAAGTCGTGCAGTTTTCGACTTCCAGGGGCTATAACTCGAAAACTAGAGAACGAGAATTTTTGGCACATATGGTCAATTGAATGTTTATCCCAACCCTCTCATTTGGCACTAGTTTCAGCCCGAATTGTGCAGGTCACCTAACTTCACGAATCGTCCCGAACGTGTAGCCCAAATTGTGAAAATTTCAAACCGCTACTGCTTGCTTGTATGAGTAGGTAGCTATCTGAAACTTGGCATATATAAAGGTCATTAACATGTCTACATGCATGCACAATCTTATGTCAACTGATTGCCTAACTTGCGAACTATAAGCCATCGAAATTTTTGTAAACAAAAGTTTGTGCGACTTTAGCTCCCAAACGGAATAAAAGCTAAAGCTGAAATAGCCTTCATTCTATTTCACTTATTTGTGTCTACACATGTATATGTTTTGCAAAGACTCAAAGGTCTTGAGAATGGAGAAAATGAGGTGTCAATTTTGCATTGGACCCTATGGGAAAATGCATTAAACGCCTACTGCTCCGACGTTCAGCGACCGATAACATCCATCTTTACACTGTAAACGGTAATTACATAGGTACATGCCTGGGGCAAATAACAGCGCAAATAATTGTCCATGTGCAGAGTAATAAAGGAGCAAACTTTTATATATGGGCCTGCAGTGGAAGTTATTCTTAAAAGGTGACTTTCACGAATCGTTCTGAAACTGTGCTAAATTACAGATAATTCCCATATATTTCTTGGGAGAAAATGCCCTGAAATTCTCCTTTCTCCGTTGTCGAGATATTCGAGGGCAAAGTCGTGCAGTTTTCGACTTCCAGGGGCTATAACTCGAAAACTAGAGAACGAGAATTTTTGGCACATATGGTCAATTGAATGTTTATCCCAACCCTCTCATTTGGCACTAGTTTCAGCCCGAATTGTGCAAGTCACCTAAGGTCACGAATCGTCCCGAACGTGTAGCCCAAATTGTGAAAATTTCAAACCGCTACTGCTTGCTTGTATGAGTAGGTAGCCATCTGAAACTTGGCATATATAAAGGTCATTAACATGTCTACATGCATGCACAATCTTATGTCAACTGATTGCATAACTTGCGAACTATAGGCCATCGAAATTTTTGTAAACAAAAGTTTGTGCGACTTTAGCTCCCAAACGGAATAAAAGCTAAAGCTGAAATAGCCTTCATTCTATTTCACTTATTTGTGTCTACACATGTATATGTTTTGCAGAGACTCAAAGCTCTTGAGAATGGAGAAAATGAGGTGTCAATTTTGCATTGGACCCTATGGGAAAATGCATTAAACGCCTACTGCTCCGACGTTCAGCGACCGATAACATCCATCTTTACACTGTAAACGGTAATTACATAGGTACATGCCTGGGGCAAATAACAGCGCAAATAATTGTCCATGTGCAGAGTAATAAAGGAGCAAACTTTTATATATGGGCCTGCAGTGGAAGTTATTCTTAAAAGGTGACTTTCACGAATCGTTCTGAAACTGTGCTAAATTACAGATAATTCCCATATATTTCTTGGGAGAAAATGCCCTGAAATTCTCCTTTCTCCGTTGTCGAGATATTCGAGGGCAAAGTCGTGCAGTTTTCGACTTCCAGGGGCTATAACTCGAAAACTAGAGAACGAGAATTTTTGGCACATATGGTCAATTGAATGTTTATCCCAACCCTCTCATTTGGCACTAGTTTCAGCCCGAATTGTGCAAGTCACCTAAGGTCACGAATCGTCCCGAACGTGTAGCCCAAATTGTGAAAATTTCAAACCGCTACTGCTTGCTTGTATGAGTAGGTAGCCATCTGAAACTTGGCATATATAAAGGTCATTAACATGTCTACATGCATGCACAATCTTATGTCAACTGATTGCATAACTTGCGAACTATAGGCCATCGAAATTTTTGTAAACAAAAGTTTGTGCGACTTTAGCTCCCAAACGGAATAAAAGCTAAAGCTGAAATAGCCTTCATTCTATTTCACTTATTTGTGTCTACACATGTATATGTTTTGCAGAGACTCAAAGCTCTTGAGAATGGAGAAAATGAGGTGTCAATTTTGCATTGGACCCTATGGGAAAATGCATTAAACGCCTACTGCTCCGACGTTCAGCGACCGATAACATCCATCTTTACACTGTAAACGGTAATTACATAGGTACATGCCTGGGGCAAATAACAGCGCAAATAATTGTCCATGTGCAGAGTAATAAAGGAGCAAACTTTTATATATGGGCCTGCAGTGGAAGTTATTCTTAAAAGGTGACTTTCACGAATCGTTCTGAAACTGTGCTAAATTACAGATAATTCCCATATATTTCTTGGGAGAAAATGCCCTGAAATTCTCCTTTCTCCGTTGTCGAGATATTCGAGGGCAAAGTCGTGCAGTTTTCGACTTCCAGGGGCTATAACTCGAAAACTAGAGAACGAGAATTTTTGGCACATATGGTCAATTGAATGTTTATCCCAACCCTCTCATTTGGCACTAGTTTCAGCCCGAATTGTGCAAGTCACCTAAGGTCACGAATCGTCCCGAACGTGTAGCCCAAATTGTGAAAATTTCAAACCGCTACTGCTTGCTTGTATGAGTAGGTAGCCATCTGAAACTTGGCATATATAAAGGTCATTAACATGTCTACATGCATGCACAATCTTATGTCAACTGATTGCATAACTTGCGAACTATAGGCCATCGAAATTTTTGTAAACAAAAGTTTGTGCGACTTTAGCTCCCAAACGGAATAAAAGCTAAAGCTGAAATAGCCTTCATTCTATTTCACTTATTTGTGTCTACACATGTATATGTTTTGCAGAGACTCAAAGCTCTTGAGAATGGAGAAAATGAGGTGTCAATTTTGCATTGGACCCTATGGGAAAATGCATTAAACGCCTACTGCTCCGACGTTCAGCGACCGATAACATCCATCTTTACACTGTAAACGGTAATTACATAGGTACATGCCTGGGGCAAATAACAGCGCAAATAATTGTCCATGTGCAGAGTAATAAAGGAGCAAACTTTTATATATGGGCCTGCAGTGGAAGTTATTCTTAAAAGGTGACTTTCACGAATCGTTCTGAAACTGTGCTAAATTACAGATAATTCCCATATATTTCTTGGGAGAAAATGCCATGAAATTCTCCTTTCTCCGTTGTCGAGATATTCGAGGGCAAAGTCGTGCAGTTTTCGACTTCCAGGGGCTATAACTCGAAAACTAGAGAACGAGAATTTTTGGCACATATGGTCAATTGAATGTTTATCCCAACCCTCTCATTTGGCACTAGTTTCAGCCCGAATTGTGCAAGTCACCTAAGGTCACGAATCGTCCCGAACGTGTAGCCCAAATTGTGAAAATTTCAAACCGCTACTGCTTGCTTGTATGAGTAGGTAGCCATCTGAAACTTGGCATATATAAAGGTCATTAACATGTCTACATGCATGCACAATCTTATGTCAACTGATTGCATAACTTGCGAACTATAGGCCATCGAAATTTTTGTAAACAAAAGTTTGTGCGACTTTAGCTCCCAAACGGAATAAAAGCTAAAGCTGAAATAGCCTTCATTCTATTTCACTTATTTGTGTCTACACATGTATATGTTTTGCAGAGACTCAAAGCTCTTGAGAATGGAGAAAATGAGGTGTCAATTTTGCATTGGACCCTATGGGAAAATGCATTAAACGCCTACTGCTCCGACGTTCAGCGACCGATAACATCCATCTTTACACTGTAAACGGTAATTACATAGGTACATGCCTGGGGCAAATAACAGCGCAAATAATTGTCCATGTGCAGAGTAATAAAGGAGCAAACTTTTATATATGGGCCTGCAGTGGAAGTTATTCTTAAAAGGTGACTTTCACGAATCGTTCTGAAACTGTGCTAAATTACAGATAATTCCCATATATTTCTTGGGAGAAAATGCCATGAAATTCTCCTTTCTCCGTTGTCGAGATATTCGAGGGCAAAGTCGTGCAGTTTTCGACTTCCAGGGGCTATAACTCGAAAACTAGAGAACGAGAATTTTTGGCACATATGGTCAATTGAATGTTTATCCCAACCCTCTCATTTGGCACTAGTTTCAGCCCGAATTGTGCAAGTCACCTAAGGTCACGAATCGTCCCGAACGTGTAGCCCAAATTGTGAAAATTTCAAACCGCTACTGCTTGCTTGTATGAGTAGGTAGCCATCTGAAACTTGGCATATATAAAGGTCATTAACATGTCTACATGCATGCACAATCTTATGTCAACTGATTGCATAACTTGCGAACTATAGGCCATCGAAATTTTTGTAAACAAAAGTTTGTGCGACTTTAGCTCCCAAACGGAATAAAAGCTAAAGCTGAAATAGCCTTCATTCTATTTCACTTATTTGTGTCTACACATGTGTATGTTTTGCAGAGACTCAAAGCTCTTGAGAATGGAGAAAATGAGGTGTCAATTTTGCATTGGACCCTATGGGAAAATGCATTAAACGCCTACTGCTCCGACGTTCAGCGACCGATAACATCCATCTTTACACTGTAAACGGTAATTACATAGGTACATGCCTGGGGCAAATAACAGCGCAAATAATTGTCCATGTGCAGAGTAATAAAGGAGCAAACTTTTATATATGGGCCTGCAGTGGAAGTTATTCTTAAAAGGTGACTTTCACGAATCGTTCTGAAACTGTGCTAAATTACAGATAATTCCCATATATTTCTTGGGAGAAAATGCCCTGAAATTCTCCTTTCTCCGTTGTCGAGATATTCGAGGGCAAAGTCGTGCCGTTTTCGACTTCCAATGGCTATAACTCGAAAACTAGAGAACGAGAATTTTTGGCACATATGGTCAATTGAATGTTTATCCCAACCCTCTCATTTGGCACTAGTTTCAGCCCGAATTGTGCAAGTCACCTAAGGTCACGAATCGTCCCGAACGTGTAGCCCAAATTGTGAAAATTTCAAACCGCTACTGCTTGCTTGTATGAGTAGGTAGCCATCTGAAACTTGGCATATATAAAGGTCATTAACATGTCTACATGCATGCACAATCTTATGTCAACTGATTGCATAACTTGCGAACTATAGGCCATCGAAATTTTTGTAAACAAAAGTTTGTGCGACTTTAGCTCCCAAACGGAATAAAAGCTAAAGCTGAAATAGCCTTCATTCTATTTCACTTATTTGTGTCTACACATGTGTATGTTTTGCAGAGACTCAAAGCTCTTGAGAATGGAGAAAATGAGGTGTCAATTTTGCATTGGACCCTTTGGGAAAATGCATTAAACGCCTACTGCTCCGACGTTCAGCGACCGATAACATCCATCTTTACTCTGTAAACGGTAATTACATAGGTACATGCCTGGGGCAAATAACAGCGCAAATAATTGTCCATGTGCAGAGTAATAAAGGAGCAAACTTTTATATATGGGCCTGCAGTGGAAGTTATTCTTAAAAGGTGACTTTCACGAATCGTTCTGAAACTGTGCTAAATTACAGATAATTCCCATATATTTCTTGGGAGAAAATGCCCTGAAATTCTCCTTTCTCCGTTGTCGAGATATTCGAGGGCAAAGTCGTGCAGTTTTCGACTTCCAGGGGCTATAACTCGAAAACTAGAGAACGAGAATTTTTGGCACATATGGTCAATTGAATGTTTATCCCAACCCTCTCATTTGGCACTAGTTTCAGCCCAAATTGTGCAAGTCACCTGAGGTCACGAATCGTCCCGAACGTGTAGCCCAAATTGTGAAAATTTCAAACCGCTACTGCTTGCTTGGATGAGTAGGTAGCCATCTGAAACTTGGCATATATAAAGGTCATTAACATGTCTACATGCATGCACAATCTTATGTCAACTGATTGCATAACTTGCGAACTATAGGCCATCGAAATTTTTGTAAACAAAAGTTTGTGCGACTTTAGCTCCCAAACGGAATAAAAGCTAAAGCTGAAATAGCCTTCATTCTATTTCACTTATTTGTGTCTACACATGTATATGTTTTGCAGAGACTCAAAGCTCTTGAGAATGGAGAAAATGAGGTGTCAATTTTGCATTGGACCCTATGGGAAAATGCATTAAACGCCTACTGCTCCGACGTTCAGCGACCGATAACATCCATCTTTACACTGTAAACGGTAATTACATAGGTACATGCCTGGGGCAAATAACAGCGCAAATAATTGTCCATGTGCAGAGTAATAAAGGAGCAAACTTTTATATATGGGCCTGCAGTGGAAGTTATTCTTAAAAGGTGACTTTCACGAATCGTTCTAAAACTGTGCTAAATTACAGATAATTCCCATATATTTCTTGGGAGAAAATGCCCTGAAATTCTCCTTTCTCCGTTGTCGAGATATTCGAGGGCAAAGTCGTGCAGTTTTCGACTTCCAGGGGCTATAACTCGAAAACTAGAGAACGAGAATTTTTGGCACATATGGTCAATTGAATGTTTATCCCAACCCTCTCATTTGGCACTAGTTTCAGCCCGAATTGTGCAAGTCACCTAAGGTCACGAATCGTCCCGAACGTGTAGCCCAAATTGTGAAAATTTCAAACCGCTACTGCTTGCTTGTATGAGTAGGTAGCCATCTGAAACTTGGCATATATAAAGGTCATTAACATGTCTACATGCATGCACAATCTTATGTCAACTGATTGCATAACTTGCGAACTATAGGCCATCGAAATTTTTGTAAACAAAAGTTTGTGCGACTTTAGCTCCCAAACGGAATAAAAGCTAAAGCTGAAATAGCCTTCATTCTATTTCACTTATTTGTGTCTACACATGTATATGTTTTGCAGAGACTCAAAGCTCTTGAGAATGGAGAAAATGAGGTGTCAATTTTGCATTGGACCCTATGGGAAAATGCATTAAACGCCTACTGCTCCGACGTTCAGCGACCGATAACATCCATCTTTACACTGTAAACGGTAATTACATAGGTACATGCCTGGGGCAAATAACAGCGCAAATAATTGTCCATGTGCAGAGTAATAAAGGAGCAAACTTTTATATATGGGCCTGCAGTGGAAGTTATTCTTAAAAGGTGACTTTCACGAATCGTTCTGAAACTGTGCTAAATTACAGATAATACCCATATATTTCTTGGGAGAAAAATGCCCTGAAATTCTCCTTTCTCCGTTGTCGAGATATTCGAGGGCAAAGTCGTGCAGTTTTCGACTTCCAGGGGCTATAACTCGAAAACTAGAGAACGAGAATTTTTGGCACATATGGTCAATTGAATGTTTATCCCAACCCTCTCATTTGGCACTAGTTTCAGCCCGAATTGTGCAAGTCACCTAAGGTCACGAATCGTCCCGAACGTGTAGCCCAAATTGTGAAAATTTCAAACCGCTACTGCTTGCTTGTATGAGTAGGTAGCCATCTGAAACTTGGCATATATAAAGGTCATTAACATGTCTACATGCATGCACAATCTTATGTCAACTGATTGCATAACTTGCGAACTATAGGCCATCGAAATTTTTGTAAACAAAAGTTTGTGCGACTTTAGCTCCCAAACGGAATAAAAGCTAAAGCTGAAATAGCCTTCATTCTATTTCACTTATTTGTGTCTACACATGTATATGTTTTGCAGAGACTCAAAGCTCTTGAGAATGGAGAAAATGAGGTGTCAATTTTGCATTGGACCCTATGGGAAAATGCATTAAACGCCTACTGCTCCGACGTTCAGCGACCGATAACATCCATCTTTACACTGTAAACGGTAATTACATAGGTACATGCCTGGGGCAAATAACAGCGCAAATAATTGTCCATGTGCAGAGTAATAAAGGAGCAAACTTTTATATATGGGCCTGCAGTGGAAGTTATTCTTAAAAGGTGACTTTCACGAATCGTTCTGAAACTGTGCTAAATTACAGATAATACCCATATATTTCTTGGGAGAAAAAATGCCCTGAAATTCTCCTTTCTCCGTTGTCGAGATATTCGAGGGCAAAGTCGTGCAGTTTTCGACTTCCAGGGGCTATAACTCGAAAACTAGAGAACGAGAATTTTTGGCACATATGGTCAATTGAATGTTTATCCCAACCCTCTCATTTGGCACTAGTTTCAGCCCGAATTGTGCAAGTCACCTAAGGTCACGAATCGTCCCGAACGTGTAGCCCAAATTGTGAAAATTTCAAACCGCTACTGCTTGCTTGTATGAGTAGGTAGCCATCTGAAACTTGGCATATATAAAGGTCATTAACATGTCTACATGCATGCACAATCTTATGTCAACTGATTGCATAACTTGCGAACTATAGGCCATCGAAATTTTTGTAAACAAAAGTTTGTGCGACTTTAGCTCCCAAACGGAATAAAAGCTAAAGCTGAAATAGCCTTCATTCTATTTCACTTATTTGTGTCTACACATGTATATGTTTTGCAGAGACTCAAAGCTCTTGAGAATGGAGAAAATGAGGTGTCAATTTTGCATTGGACCCTATGGGAAAATGCATTAAACGCCTACTGCTCCGACGTTCAGCGACCGATAACATCCATCTTTACACTGTAAACGGTAATTACATAGGTACATGCCTGGGGCAAATAACAGCGCAAATAATTGTCCATGTGCAGAGTAATAAAGGAGCAAACTTTTATATATGGGCCGGCAGTGGAAGTTATTCTTAAAAGGTGACTTTCACGAATCGTTCTGAAACTGTGCTAAATTACAGATAATTCCCATATATTTCTAGGGAGAAAAAATGCCCTGAAATTCTCCTTTCTCCGTTGTCGAGATATTCGAGGGCAAAGTCGTGCAGTTTTCGACTTCCAGGGGCTATAACTCGAAAACTAGAGAACGAGAATTTTTGGCACATATGGTCAATTGAATGTTTATCCCAACCCTCTCATTTGGCACTAGTTTCAGCCCGAATTGTGCAAGTCACCTAAGGTCACGAACCGTCCCGAACGTGTAGCCCAAATTGTGAAAATTTCAAACCGCTACTGCTTGCTTGTATGAGTAGGTAGCCATCTGAAACTTGGCATATATAAAAGTCATAAACATGTCTACATGTATGCACAATCTTATGTCAACTGATTGCATAACTTGCGAACTATAGGCCATCGAAATTTTTGTAAACAAAAGTTTGTGCGACTTTAGCTCCCAAACGGAATAAAAGCTAAAGCTGAAATAGCCTTCATTCTATTTCACTTATTTGTGTCTACACATGTATATGTTTTGCAGAGACTCAAAGCTCTTGAGAATGGAGAAAATGAGGTGTCAATTTTGCATTGGACCCTATGGGAAAATGCATTAAACGCCTACTGCTCCGACGTTCAGCGACCGATAACATCCATCTTTACACTGTAAACGGTAATTACATAGGTACATGCCTGGGGCAAATAACAGCGCAAATAATTGTCCATGTGCAGAGTAATAAAGGAGCAAACTTTTATATATGGGCCTGCAGTGGAAGTTATTCTTAAAAGGTGACTTTCACGAATCGTTCTGAAACTGTGCTAAATTACAGATAATACCCATATATTTCTTGGGAGAAAAAATGCCCTGAAATTCTCCTTTCTCCGTTGTCGAGATATTCGAGGGCAAAGTCGTGCAGTTTTCGACTTCCAGGGGCTATAACTCGAAAACTAGAGAACGAGAATTTTTGGCACATATGGTCAATTGAATGTTTATCCCAACCCTCTCATTTGGCACTAGTTTCAGCCCGAATTGTGCAAGTCACCTAAGGTCACGAATCGTCCCGAACGTGTAGCCCAAATTGTGAAAATTTCAAACCGCTACTGCTTGCTTGGATGAGTAGGTAGCCATCTGAAACTTGGCATATATAAAGGTCATTAACATGTCTACATGCATGCACAATCTTATGTCAACTGATTGCATAACTTGCGAACTATAGGCCATCGAAATTTTTGTAAACAAAAGTTTGTGCGACTTTAGCTCCCAAACGGAATAAAAGCTAAAGCTGAAATAGCCTTCATTCTATTTCACTTATTTGTGTCTACACATGTATATGTTTTGCAGAGACTCAAAGCTCTTGAGAATGGAGAAAATGAGGTGTCAATTTTGCATTGGACCCTATGGGAAAATGCATTAAACGCCTACTGCTCCGACGTTCAGCGACCGATAACATCCATCTTTACACTGTAAACGGTAATTACATAGGTACATGCCTGGGGCAAATAACAGCGCAAATAATTGTCCATGTGCAGAGTAATAAAGGAGCAAATTTTTATATATGGGCCTGCAGTGGAAGTTATTCTTAAAAGGTGATTTTTACGAATCGTTCTGAAACTGTGCTAAATTACAGATAATTCCCATATATTTCTTGGGAGAAAATGCCCTGAAATTCTCCTTTCTCCGTTGTCGAGATATTCGAGGGCAAAGTCGTGCAGTTTTCGACTTCCAGGGGCTATAACTCGAAAACTAGAGAACGAGAATTTTCGGCACATATGGTCAATTGAATGTTTATCCCAACCCTCACATTTGGCACTAGTTTCAGCCCGAATTGTGCAAGTCACCTAAGGTCACGAATCGTCCCGAACGTGTAGCCCAAATTGTGAAAATTTCAAACCGCTACTGCTTGCTTGTATGAGTAGGTAGCCATCTGAAACTTGGCATATATAAAGGTCATTAACATGTCTACATGCATGCACAATCTTATGTCAACTGATTGCATAACTTGCGAACTATAGGCCATCGAAATTTTTGTAAACAAAAGTTTGTGCGACTTTAGCTCCCAAACGGAATAAAAGCTAAAGCTGAAATAACCTTCATTCTATTTCACTTATATGTGTCTACACATGTATATGTTTTGCAGAGACTCAAAGCTCTTGAGAATGGAGAAAATGAGGTGTCAATTTTGCATTGGACCCTATGGGAAAATGCATTAAACGCCTACTGCTCCGACGTTCAGCGACCGATAACATCCATCTTTACACTGTAAACGGTAATTACATAGGTACATGCCTGGGGCAAATAACAGCGCAAATAATTGTCCATGTGCAGAGTAATAAAGGAGCAAACTTTTATATAAGGGCCTGCAGTGGAAGTTATTCTTAAAAGGTGACTTTCACGAATCGTTCTGAAACTGTGCTAAATTACAGATAATTCCCATATATTTCTTGGGAGAAAATGCCCTGAAATTCTCCTTTCTCCGTTTTCGAGATATTCGAGGGCAAAGTCGTGCAGTTTTCGACTTCCAGGGGCTATAACTCGAAAACTAGAGAACGAGAATTTTTGGCACATATGGTCAATTGAATGTTTATCCCAACCCTCTCATTTGGTACTAGTTTCAGCCCGAATTGTGCAAGTCACCTAAGGTCACGAATCGTCCCGAACGTGTAGCCCAAATTGTGAAAATTTCAAACCGCTACTGCTTGCTTGTATGAGTAGGTAGCCATCTGAAACTTGGCATATATAAAGGTCATTAACATGTCTACATGCATGCACAATCTTATGTCAACTGATTGCATAACTTGCGAACTATAGGCCATCGAAATTTTTGTAAACAAAAGTTTGTGCGACTTTAGCTCCCAAACGGAATAAAAGCTAAAGCTGAAATAGCCTTCATTCTATTTCACTTATTTGTGTCTACACATGTATATGTTTTGCAGAGACTCAAAGCTCTTGAGAATGGAGAAAATGAGGTGTCAATTTTGCATTGGACCCTATGGGAAAATGCATTAAACGCCTACTGCTCCAACGTTCAGCGACCGATAACATCCATCTTTACACTGTAAACGGTAATTACATAGGTACATGCCTGGGGCAAATAACAGCGCAAATAATTGTCCATGTGCAGAGTAATAAAGGAGCAAACTTTTATATATGGGCCTGCAGTGGAAGTTATTCTTAAAAGGTGACTTTCACGAATCGTTCTGAAACTGTGATAAATTACAGATAATTCCCATATATTTCTTGGGAGAAAATGCCCTGAAATTCTCCTTTCTCCGTTGTCGAGATATTCGAGGGCAAAGTCGTGCAGTTTTCGACTTCCAGGGGCTATAACTCGAAAACTAGAGAACGAGAATTTTTGGCACATATGGTCAATTGAATGTTTATCCCAACCCTCTCATTTGGCACTAGTTTCAGCCCGAATTGTGCAAGTCACCTAAGGCCACGAATCGTCCCGAACGTGTAGCCCAAATTGTGAAAATTTCAAACCGCTACTGCTTGCTTGTATGAGTAGGTAGCCATCTGAAACTTGGCATATATAAAGGTCATTAACATGTCTACATGCATGCACAATCTTATGTCAACTGATTGCATAACTTGCGAACTATAGGCCATCGAAATTTTTGTAAACAAAAGTTTGTGCGACTTTAGCTCCCAAACGGAATAAAAGCTAAAGCTGAAATAGCATTCATTCTATTTCACTTATTTGTGTCTAAACATGTATATGTTTTGCAGAGACTCAAAGCTCTTGAGAATGGAGAAAATGAGGTGTCAATTTTGCATTGGACCCTATGGGAAAATGCATTTAACGCCTACTGCTCCGACGTTCAGCGACCGATAACATCCATCTTTACACTGTAAACGGTAATTACATAGGTACATGCCTGGGGCAAATAACAGCGCAAATAATTGTCCATGTGCAGAGTAATAAAGGAGCAAACTTTTATATATGGGCCTGCAGTGGAAGTTATTCTTAAAAGGTGACTTTCACGAATCGTTCTGAAACTGTGCTAAATTACAGATAATTCCCATATATTTCTTGGGAGAAAATGCCCTGAAATTCTCCTTTCTCCGTTGTCGAGATATTCGAGGGCAAAGTCGTGCAGTTTTCGACTTCCAGGGGCTATAACTCGAAAACTAGAGAACGAGAATTTTTGGCACATATGGTCAATTGAATGTTTATCCCAACCCTCTCATTTGGCACTAGTTTCAGCCCGAATTGTGCAAGTCACCTAAGGTCACGAATCGTCCCGAACGTGTAGCCCAAATTGTGAAAATTTCAAACCGCTACTGCTTGCTTGTATGAGTAGGTAGCCATCTGAAACTTGGCATATATAAAGGTCATTAACATGTCTACATGTATGCACAATCTTATGTCAACTGATTGCATAACTTGCGAACTATAGGCCATCGAAATTTTTGTAAACAAAAGTTTGTGCGACTTTAGCTCCCAAACGGAATAAAAGCTAAAGCTGAAATAGCCTTCATTCTATTTCACTTATTTGTGTCTACACATGTATATGTTTTGCAGAGACTCAAAGCTCTTGAGAATGGAGAAAATGAGGTGTCAATTTTGCATTGGACCCTATGGGAAAATGCATTAAACGCCTACTGCTCCGACGTTCAGCGACCGATAACATCCATCTTTACACTGTAAACGGTAATTACATAGGTACATGCCTGGGGCAAATAACAGCGCAAATAATTGTCCATGTGCAGAGTAATAAAGGAGCAAACTTTTATATATGGGCCTGCAGTGGAAGTTATTCTTAAAAGGTGACTTTCACGAATCGTTCTAAAACTGTGCTAAATTACAGATAATTCCCATATATTTCTTGGGAGAAAATGCCCTGAAATTCTCCTTTCTCCGTTGTCGAGATATTCGAGGGCAAAGTCGTGCAGTTTTCGACTTCCAGGGGCTATAACTCGAAAACTAGAGAACGAGAATTTTTGGCACATATGGTCAATTGAATGTTTATCCCAACCCTCTCATTTGGCACTAGTTTCAGCCCGAATTGTGCAAGTCACCTAAGGTCACGAATCGTCCCGAACGTGTAGCCCAAATTGTGAAAATTTCAAACCGCTACTGCTTGCTTGGATGAGTAGGTAGCCATCTGAAACTTGGCATATATAAAGGTCATTAACATGTCTACATGCATGCACAATCTTATGTCAACTGATTGCATAACTTGCGAACTATAGGCCATCGAAATTTTTGTAAACAAAAGTTTGTGCGACTTTAGCTCCCAAACGGAATAAAAGCTAAAGCTGAAATAGCCTTCATTCTATTTCACTTATTTGTGTCTACACATGTATATGTTTTGCAGAGACTCAAAGCTCTTGAGAATGGAGAAAATGAGGTGTCAATTTTGCATTGGACCCTATGGGAAAATGCATTAAACGCCTACTGCTCCGACGTTCAGCGACCGATAACATCCATCTTTACACTGTAAACGGTAATTACATAGGTACATGCCTGGGGCAAATAACAGCGCAAATAATTGTCCATGTGCAGAGTAATAAAGGAGCAAATTTTTATATATGGGCCTGCAGTGGAAGTTATTCTTAAAAGGTGATTTTTACGAATCGTTCTGAAACTGTGCTAAATTACAGATAATTCCCATATATTTCTTGGGAGAAAATGCCCTGAAATTCTCCTTTCTCCGTTGTCGAGATATTCGAGGGCAAAGTCGTGCAGTTTTCGACTTCCAGGGGCTATAACTCGAAAACTAGAGAACGAGAATTTTTGGCACATATGGTCAATTGAATGTTTATCCCAACCCTCTCATTTGGCACTAGTTTCAGCCCGAATTGTGCAAGTCACCTAAGGTCACGAATCGTCCCGAACGTGTAGCCCAAATTGTGAAAATTTCAAACCGCTACTGCTTGCTTGTATGAGTAGGTAGCCATCTGAAACTTGGCATATATAAAGGTCATTAACATGTCTACATGCATGCACAATCTTATGTCAACTGATTGCATAACTTGCGAACTATAGGCCATCGAAATTTTTGTAAACAAAAGTTTGTGCGACTTTAGCTCCCAAACGGAATAAAAGCTAAAGCTGAAATAGCCTTCATTCTATTTCACTTATATGTGTCTACACATGTATATGTTTTGCAGAGACTCAAAGCTCTTGAGAATGGAGAAAATGAGGTGTCAATTTTGCATTGGACCCTATGGGAAAATGCATTAAACGCCTACTGCTCCGACGTTCAGCGACCGATAACATCCATCTTTACACTGTAAACGGTAATTACATAGGTACATGCCTGGGGCAAATAACAGCGCAAATAATTGTCCATGTGCAGAGTAATAAAGGAGCAAACTTTTATATAAGGGCCTGCAGTGGAAGTTATTCTTAAAAGGTGACTTTCACGAATCGTTCTGAAACTGTGCTAAATTACAGATAATTCCCATATATTTCTTGGGAGAAAATGCCCTGAAATTCTCCTTTCTCCGTTTTCGAGATATTCGAGGGCAAAGTCGTGCAGTTTTCGACTTCCAGGGGCTATAACTCGAAAACTAGAGAACGAGAATTTTTGGCACATATGGTCAATTGAATGTTTATCCCAACCCTCTCATTTGGCACTAGTTTCAGCCCGAATTGTGCAAGTCACCTAAGGTCACGAATCGTCCCGAACGTGTAGCCCAAATTGTGAAAATTTCAAACCGCTACTGCTTGCTTGTATGAGTAGGTAGCCATCTGAAACTTGGCATATATAAAGGTCATTAACATGTCTACATGCATGCACAATCGTATGTCAACTGATTGCATAACTTGCGAACTATAGGCCATCGAAATATTTGTAAACAAAAGTTTGTGCGACTTTAGCTCCCAAACGGAATAAAAGCTAAAGCTGAAATAACCTTCATTCTATTTCACTTATATGTGTCTACACATGTATATGTTTTGCAGAGACTCAAAGCTCTTGAGAATGGAGAAAATGAGGTGTCAATTTTGCATTGGACCCTATGGGAAAATGCATTAAACGCCTACTGCTCCGACGTTCAGCGACCGATAACATCCATCTTTACACTGTAAACGGTAATTACATAGGTACATGCCTGGGGCAAATAACAGCGCAAATAATTTTCCATGTGCAGAGTAATAAAGGAGCAAACTTTTATATAAGGGCCTGCAGTGGAAGTTATTCTTAAAAGGTGACTTTCACGAATCGTTCTGAAACTGTGCTAAATTACAGATAATTCCCATATATTTCTTGGGAGAAAATGCCCTGAAATTCTCCTTTCTCCGTTTTCGAGATATTCGAGGGCAAAGTCGTGCAGTTTTCGACTTCCAGGGGCTATAACTCGAAAACTAGAGAACGAGAATTTTTGGCACATATGGTCAATTGAATGTTTATCCCAACCCTCTCATTTGGTACTAGTTTCAGCCCGAATTGTGCAAGTCACCTAAGGTCACGAATCGTCCCGAACGTGTAGCCCAAATTGTGAAAATTTCAAACCGCTACTGCTTGCTTGTATGAGTAGGTAGCCATCTGAAACTTGGCATATATAAAGGTCATTAACATGTCTACATGCATGCACAATCTTATGTCAACTGATTGCATAACTTGCGAACTATAGGCCATCGAAATTTTTGTAAACAAAAGTTTGTGCGACTTTAGCTCCCAAACGGAATAAAAGCTAAAGCTGAAATAGCCTTCATTCTATTTCACTTATTTGTGTCTACACATGTATATGTTTTGCAGAGACTCAAAGCTCTTGAGAATGGAGAAAATGAGGTGTCAATTTTGCATTGGACCCTATGGGAAAATGCATTAAACGCCTACTGCTCCAACGTTCAGCGACCGATAACATCCATCTTTACACTGTAAACGGTAATTACATAGGTACATGCCTGGGGCAAATAACAGCGCAAATAATTGTCCATGTGCAGAGTAATAAAGGAGCAAACTTTTATATATGGGCCTGCAGTGGAAGTTATTCTTAAAAGGTGACTTTCAAGAATCGTTCTGAAACTGTGATAAATTACAGATAATTCCCATATATTTCTTGGGAGAAAATGCCCTGAAATTCTCCTTTCTCCGTTGTCGAGATATTCGAGGGCAAAGTCGTGCAGTTTTCGACTTCCAGGGGCTATAACTCGAAAACTAGAGAACGAGAATTTTTGGCACATATGGTCAATTGAATGTTTATCCCAACCCTCTCATTTGGCACTAGTTTCAGCCCGAATTGTGCAAGTCACCTAAGGCCACGAATCGTCCCGAACGTGTAGCCCAAATTGTGAAAATTTCAAACCGCTACTGCTTGCTTGTATGAGTAGGTAGCCATCTGAAACTTGGCATATATAAAGGTCATTAACATGTCTACATGCATGCACAATCTTATGTAAACTGATTGCATAACTTGCGAACTATAGGCCATCGAAAATTTTGTAAACAAAAGTTTGTGCGACTTTAGCTCCCAAACGGAATAAAAGCTAAAGCTGAAATAGCATTCATTCTATTTCACTTATTTGTGTCTAAACATGTATATGTTTTGCAGAGACTCAAAGCTCTTGAGAATGGAGAAAATGAGGTGTCAATTTTGCATTGGACCCTATGGGAAAATGCATTTAACGCCTACTGCTCCGACGTTCAGCGACCGATAACATCCATCTTTACACTGTAAACGGTAATTACATAGGTACATGCCTGGGGCAAATAACAGCGCAAATAATTGTCCATGTGCAGAGTAATAAAGGAGCAAACTTTTATATATGGGCCTGCAGTGGAAGTTATTCTTAAAAGGTGACTTTCACGAATCGTTCTGAAACTGTGCTAAATTACAGATAATTCCCATATATTTCTTGGGAGAAAATGCCCTGAAATTCTCCTTTCTCCGTTGTCGAGATATTCGAGGGCAAAGTCGTGCAGTTTTCGACTTCCAGGGGCTATAACTCGAAAACTAGAGAACGAGAATTTTTGGCACATATGGTCAATTGAATGTTTATCCCAACCCTCTCATTTGGCACTAGTTTCAGCCCGAATTGTGCAAGTCACCTAAGGTCACGAATCGTCCCGAACGTGTAGCCCAAATTGTGAAAATTTCAAACCGCTACTGCTTGCTTGTATGAGTAGGTAGCCATCTGAAACTTGGCATATATAAAGGTCATTAACATGTCTACATGTATGCACAATCTTATGTCAACTGATTGCATAACTTGCGAACTATAGGCCATCGAAATTTTTGTAAACAAAAGTTTGTGCGACTTTAGCTCCCAAACGGAATAAAAGCTAAAGCTGAAATAGCCTTCATTCTATTTCACTTATTTGTGTCTACACATGTATATGTTTTGCAGAGACTCAAAGCTCTTGAGAATGGAGAAAATGAGGTGTCAATTTTGCATTGGACCCTATGGGAAAATGCATTAAACGCCTACTGCTCCGACGTTCAGCGACCGATAACATCCATCTTTACACTGTAAACGGTAATTACATAGGTACATGCCTGGGGCAAATAACAGCGCAAATAATTGTCCATGTGCAGAGTAATAAAGGAGCAAACTTTTATATATGGGCCTGCAGTGGAAGTTATTCTTAAAAGGTGACTTTCACGAATCGTTCTGAAACTGTGCTAATTTACAGATAATTCCCATATATTTCTTGGGAGAAAATGCCCTGAAATTCTCCTTTCTCCGTTGTCGAGATATTCGAGGGCAAAGTCGTGCAGTTTTCGACTTCCAGGGGCTATAACTCGAAAACTAGAGAACGAGAATTTTTGGCACATATGGTCAATTGAATGTTTATCCCAACCCTCTCATTTGGCACTAGTTTCAGCCCGAATTGTGCAAGTCACCTAAGGTCACGAATCGTCCCGAACGTGTAGCCCAAATTGTGAAAATTTCAAACCGCTACTGCTTGCTTGTATGAGTAGGTAGCCATCTGAAACTTGGCATATATAAAGGTCATTAACATGTCTACATGCATGCACAATCTTATGTCAACTGATTGCATAACTTGCGAACTATAGGCCATCGAAATTTTTGTAAACAAAAGTTTGTGCGACTTTAGCTCCCAAACGGAATAAAAGCTAAAGCTGAAATAGCCTTCATTCTATTTCACTTATTTGTGTCTACACATGTATATGTTTTGCAGAGACTCAAAGCTCTTGAGAATGGAGAAAATGAGGTGTCAATTTTGCATTTTACCCTATGGGAAAATGCATTAAACGCCTACTGCTCCGACGTTCAGCGACCGATAACATCCATCTTTACACTGTAAACGGTAATTACATAGGTACATGCCTGGGGCAAATAACAGCGCAAATAATTGTCCATGTGCAGAGTAATAAAGGAGCAAACTTTTATATATGGGCCTGCAGTGGAAGTTATTCTTAAAAGGTGACTTTCAAGAATCGTTCTGAAACTGTGATAAATTACAGATAATTCCCATATATTTCTTGGGAGAAAATGCCCTGAAATTCTCCTTTCTCCGTTGTCGAGATATTCGAGGGCAAAGTCGTGCAGTTTTCGACTTCCAGGGGCTATAACTCGAAAACTAGAGAACGAGAATTTTTGGCACATATGGTCAATTGAATGTTTATCCCAACCCTCTCATTTGGCACTAGTTTCAGCCCGAATTGTGCAAGTCACCTAAGGTCACGAATCGTCCCGAACGTGTAGCCCAAATTGTGAAAATTTCAAACCGCTACTGCTTGCTTGTATGAGTAGGTAGCCATCTGAAACTTGGCATATATAAAGGTCATTAACATGTCTACATGCATGCACAATCTTATGTAAACTGATTGCATAACTTGCGAACTATAGGCCATCGAAATTTTTGTAAACAAAAGTTTGTGCGACTTTAGCTCCCAAACGGAATAAAAGCTAAAGCTGAAATAGCCTTCATTCTATTTCACTTATTTGTGTCTACACATGTATATGTTTTGCAGAGACTCAAAGCTCTTGAGAATGGAGAAAATGAGGTGTCAATTTTGCATTGGACCCTATGGGAAAATGCATTAAACGCCTACTGCTCCGACGTTCAGCGACCGATAACATCCATCTTACACTGTAAACGGTAATTACATAGGTACATGCCTGGGGCAAATAACAGCGCAAATACTTGTCCATGTGCAGAGTAATAAAGGAGCAAACTTTTATATATGGGCCTGCAGTGGAAGTTATTCTTAAAAGGTGACTTTCACGAATCGTTCTGAAACTGTGCTAAATTACAGATAATTCCCATATATTTCTTGGGAGAAAATGCCCTGAAATTCTCCTTTCTCCGTTGTCGAGATATTCGAGGGCAAAGTCGTGCAGTTTTCGACTTCCAGGGGCTATAACTCGAAAACTAGAGAACGAGAATTTTTGGCACATATGGTCAATTGAATGTTTATCCCAACCCTCTCATTTGGTACTAGTTTCAGCCCGAATTGTGCAAGTCACCTAAGGTCACGAATCGTCCCGAACGTGTAGCCCAAATTGTGAAAATTTCAAACCGCTACTGCTTGCTTGTATGAGTAGGTAGCCATCTGAAACTTGGCATATATAAAGGTCATTAACATGTCTACATGCATGCACAATCTTATGTCAACTGATTGCATAACTTGCGAACTATAGGCCATCGAAATTTTTGTAAACAAAAGTTTGTGCGACTTTAGCTCCCAAACGGAATAAAAGCTAAAGCTGAAATAGCCTTCATTCTATTTCACTTATTTGTGTCTACACATGTATATGTTTTGCAGAGACTCAAAGCTCTTGAGAATGGAGAAAATGCGGTGTCAATTTTGCATTGGACCCTATGGGAAAATGCATTAAACGCCTACTGCTCCAACGTTCAGCGACCGATAACATCCATCTTTACACTGTAAACGGTAATTACATAGGTACATGCCTGGGGCAAATAACAGCGCAAATAATTGTCCATGTGCAGAGTAATAAAGGAGCAAACTTTTATATATGGGCCTGCAGTGGAAGTTATTCTTAAAAGGTGACTTTCAAGAATCGTTCTGAAACTGTGATAAATTACAGATAATTCCCATATATTTCTTGGGAGAAAATGCCCTGAAATTCTCCTTTCTCCGTTGTCGAGATATTCGAGGGCAAAGTCGTGCAGTTTTCGACTTCCAGGGGCTATAACTCGAAAACTAGAGAACGAGAATTTTTGGCACATATGGTCAATTGAATGTTTATCCCAACCCTCTCATTTGGCACTAGTTTCAGCCCGAATTGTGCAAGTCACCTAAGGCCACGAATCGTCCCGAACGTGTAGCCCAAATTGTGAAAATTTCAAACCGCTACTGCTTGCTTATATGAGTAGGTAGCCATCTGAAACTTGGCATATATAAAGGTCATTAACATGTCTACATGCATGCACAATCTGATGTCAACTGATTGCATAACTTGCGAACTATAGGCCATCGAAATTTTTGTAAACAAAAGTTTGTGCGACTTTAGCTCCCAAACGGAATAAAAGCTAAAGCTGAAATAGCCTTCATTCTATTTCATTTATTTGTGTCTACACATGGATATGTTTTGCAGAGACTCAAAGCTCTTGAGAAAGGAGAAAATGAGGTGTCAATTTTGCATTGGACCCTATGGGAAAATGCATTAAACGCCTACTGCTCCGACGTTCAGCGACCGATAACATCCATCTTTACACTGTAAACGGTAATTACATAGGTACATGCCTGGGGCAAATAACAGCGCAAATAATTGTCCATGTGCAGAGTAATAAAGGAGCAAACTTTTATATATGGGCCTGCAGTGGAAGTTATTCTTAAAAGGTGACTTTCACGAATCGTTCTGAAACTGTGCTAAATTACAGATAATTCCCATATATTTCTTGGGAGAAAAATGCCCTGAAATTCTCCTTTCTCCGTTGTCGAGATATTCGAGGGCAAAGTCGTGCAGTTTTCGACTTCCAGGGGCTATAACTCGAAAACTAGAGATCGAGAATTTTTGGCACATATGGTCAATTGAATGTTTATCCCAACCCTCTCATTTGGCACTAGTTTCAGCCCGAATTGTGCAAGTCACCTAAGGTCACGAATCGTCCCGAACGTGTAGCCCAAATTGTGAAAATTTCAAACCGCTACTGCTTGCTTGAATGAGTAGGTAGCCATCTGAAACTTGGCACATATAAAGGTCATTAACATGTCTACATGCATGCACAATCTTATGTCAACTGATTGCATAACTTGCGAACTATAGGCCATCGAAATTTTTGTAAACAAAAGTTTGTGCGACTTTAGCTCCCAAACGGAATAAAAGATAAAGCTGAAATAGCCTTCATTCTATTTCACTTATTTGTGTCTACACATGTATATGTTTTGCAGAGACTCAAAGCTCTTGAGAATGGAGAAAATGAGGTGTCAATTTTGCATTGGACCCTATGGGAAAATGCATTAAACGCCTACTGCTCCGACGTTCAGCGACCGATAACATCCATCTTTACACTGTAAACGGTAATTACATAGGTACATGCCTGGGGCAAATAACAGCGCAAATAATTGTCCATGTGCAGAGTAATAAAGGAGCAAACTTTTATATATGGGCCTGCAGTGGAAGTTATTCTTAAAAGGTGACTTTCACGAATCGTTCTGAAACTGTGCTAAATTACAGATAATTCCCATATATTTCTTGGGAGAAAAATGCCCTGAAATTCTCCTTTCTCCGTTGTCGAGATATTCGAGGGCAAAGTCGTGCAGTTTTCGACTTCCAGGGGCTATAACTCGAAAACTAGAGAACGAGAATTTTTGGCACATATGGTCAATTGAATGTTTATCCCAACCCTCTCATTTGGCACTAGTTTCAGCCCGAATTGTGCAAGTCACCTAAGGTCACGAATCGTCCCGAACGTGTAGCCCAAATTGTGAAAATTTCAAACCGCTACTGCTTGCTTGTATGAGTAGGTAGCCATCTGAAACTTGGCATATATAAAGGTCATTAACATGTCTACATGCATGCACAATCTTATGTCAACTGATTGCATAACTTGCAAACTATAGGCCATCGAAACTTTTGTAAACAAAAGTTTGTGCGACTTAAGCTCCCAAACGGAATAAAAGCTTAAGGTGAAATAGCCTTCATTCTATTTCACTTATTTGTGTCTACACATGTATATGTTTTGCAGAGACTCAAAGCTCTTGAGAATGGAGAAAATGAGGTGTCAATTTTGCATTGGACCCTATGGGAAAATGCATTTAACGCCTACTGCTCCGACGTTCAGCGACCGATAACATCCATCTTTACACTGTAAACGGTAATTACATAGGTACATGCCTGGGGCAAATAACAGCGCAAATAATTGTCCATGTGCAGAGTAATAAAGGAGCAAACTTTTATATATGGGCCTGCAGTGGAAGTTATTCTTAAAAGGTGACTTTCACGAATCGTTCTGAAACTGTGCTAAATTACAGATAATTCCCATATATTTCTTGGGAGAAAATGCCCTGAAATTCTCCTTTCTCCGTTGTCGAGATATTCGAGGGCAAAGTCGTGCAGTTTTCGACTTCCAGGGGCTATAACTCGAAAACTAGAGAACGAGAATTTTTGGCACATATGGTCAATTGAATGTTTATCCCAACCCTCTCATTTGGCACTTGTTTCAGCCCGAATTGTGCAAGTCACCTAAGGTCACGAATCGTCCCGAACGTGTAGCCCAAATTGTGAAAATTTCAAACCGCTACTGCTTGCTTGTATGAGGAGGTAGCCATCTGAAACTTGGCATATATAAAGGTCATTAACATGTCTACATGCATGCACAATCTTATGTCAACTGATTGCATAACTTGCGAACAATAGGCCATCGAAATTTTTGTGAACAAAAGTTTGTGCGACTTTAGCTCCCAAACGGAATAAAAGCTTAAGCTGAAATAGCCTTCATTCTATTTCACTTATTTGTGTCTACACATGTATATGTTTTGCAGAGACTCAAAGCTCTTGAGAATGGAGAAAATGAGGTGTCAATTTTGCATTGGACCCTATGGGAAAATGCATTAAACGCCTACTGCTCCGACGTTCAGCGACCGATAACATCCATCTTTACACTGTAAACGGTAATTACATAGGTACATGCCTGGGGCAAATAACAGCGCAAATAATTGTCCATGTGCAGAGTAATAAAGGAGCAAACTTTTATATATGGGCCTGCAGTGGAAGTTATTCTTAAAAGGTGACTTTCACGAATCGTTCTGAAACTGTGCTAAATTACAGATAATTCCCATATATTTCTTGGGAGAAAATGCCCTGAAATTCTCCTTTCTCCGTTGTCGAGATATTCGAGGGCAAAGTCGTGCAGTTTTCGACTTCCAGGGGCTATAACTCGAAAACTAGAGAACGAGAATTTTTGGCACATATGGTCAATTGAATGTTTATCCCAACCCTCTCATTTGGCACTAGTTTCAGCCCGAATTGTGCAAGTCACCTAAGGTCACGAATCGTCCCGAACGTGTAGCCCAAATTGTGAAAATTTCAAACCGCTACTGCTTGCTTGTATGAGTAGGTAGCCATCTGAAACTTGGCATATATAAAGGTCATTAACATGTCTACATGCATGCACAATCTTATGTCAACTGATTGCATAACTTGCGAACTATAGGCCATCGAAATTTTTGTAAACAAAAGTTTGTGCGACTTTAGCTCCCAAACGGAATAAAAGCTAAAGCTGAAATAGCCTTCATTCTATTTCACTTATTTGTGTCTACACATGTATATGTTTTGCAGAGACTCAAAGCTCTTGAGAATGGAGAAAATGAGGTGTCAATTTTGCATTGGACCCTATGGGAAAATGCATTAAACGCCTACTGCTCCGACGTTCAGCGACCGATAACATCCATCTTTACACTGTAAACGGTAATTACATAGGTACATGCCTGGGGCAAATAACAGCGCAAATAATTGTCCATGTGCAGAGTAATAAAGGAGCAAACTTTTATATATGGGCCTGCAGTGGAAGTTATTCTTAAAAGGTGACTTTCACGAATCGTTCTGAAACTGTGCTAAATTACAGATAATTCCCATATATTTCTTGGGAGAAAATGCCCTGAAATTCTCCTTCCTCCGTTGTCGAGATATTCGAGGGCAAAGTCGTGCAGTTTTCGACTTCCAGGGGCTATAACTCGAAAACTAGAGAACGAGAATTTTTGGCACATATGGTCAATTGAATGTTTATCCCAACCCTCTCATTTGGCACTAGTTTCAGCCCGAATTGTGCAAGTCACCTAAGGTCACGAATCGTCCCGAACGTGTAGCCCAAATTGTGAAAATTTCAAACCGCTACTGCTTGCTTGTATGAGTAGGTAGCCATCTGAAACTTGGCATATATAAAGGTCATTAACATGTCTACATGCATGCACAATCTTATGTCAACTGATTGCATAACTTGCGAACTATAGGCCATCGAAATTTTTGTAAACAAAAGTTTGTGCGACTTTAGCTCCCAAACGGAATAAAAGCTAAAGCTGAAATAGCCTTCATTCTATTTCACTTATTTGTGTCTACACATGTATATGTTTTGCAGAGACTCAAAGCTCTTGAGAATGGAGAAAATGAGGTGTCAATTTTGCATTGGACCCTATGGGAAAATGCATTAAACGCCTACTGCTCCGACGTTCAGCGACCGATAACATCCATCTTTACACTGTAAACGGTAATTACATAGGTACATGCCTGGGGCAAATAACAGCGCAAATAATTGTCCATGTGCAGAGTAATAAAGGAGCAAACTTTTATATATGGGCCTGCAGTGGAAGTTATTCTTAAAAGGTGACTTTCACGAATCGTTCTGAAACTGTGCTAAATTACAGATAATTCCCATATATTTCTTGGGAGAAAATGCCCTGAAATTCTCCTTCCTCCGTTGTCGAGATATTCGAGGGCAAAGTCGTGCAGTTTTCGACTTCCAGGGGCTATAACTCGAAAACTAGAGAACGAGAATTTTTGGCACATATGGTCAATTGAATGTTTATCCCAACCCTCTCATTTGGCACTAGTTTCAGCCCGAATTGTGCAAGTCACCTAAGGTCACGAATCGTCCCGAACGTGTAGCCCAAATTGTGAAAATTTCAAACCGCTACTGCTTGCTTGTATGAGTAGGTAGCCATCTGAAACTTGGCATATATAAAGGTCATTAACATGTCTACATGCATGCACAATCTTATGTCAACTGATTGCATAACTTGCGAACTATAGGCCATCGAAATTTTTGTAAACAAAAGTTTGTGCGACTTTAGCTCCCAAACGGAATAAAAGCTAAAGCTGAAATAGCCTTCATTCTATTTCACTTATTTGTGTCTACACATGTATATGTTTTGCAGAGACTCAAAGCTCTTGAGAATGGAGAAAATGAGGTGTCAATTTTGCATTGGACCCTATGGGAAAATGCATTAAACGCCTACTGCTTCGACGTTCAGCGACCGATAACATCCATCTTTACACTGTAAACGGTAATTAGATAGGTACATGTCTGGGGCAAATAACAGCGCAAATAATTGTCCATGTGCAGAGTAATAAAGGAGCAAACTTTTATATATGGGCCTGCAGTGGAAGTTATTCTTAAAAGGTGACTTTCACGAATCGTTCTGAAACTGTGCTAAATTACAGATAATTCCCATATATTTCTTGGGAGAAAATGCCCTGAAATTCTCCTTTCTCCGTTGTCGAGATATTCGAGGGCAAAGTCGTGCAGTTTTCGACTTCCAGGGGCTATAACTTGAAAACTAGAGAACGAGAATTTTTGGCACATATGGTCAATTGAATGTTTATCCCAACCCTCTCATTTGGCACTAGTTTCAGCCCGAATTGTGCAAGTCACCTAAGGTCACGAATCGTCCCGAACGTGTAGCCCAAATTGTGAAAATTTCAAACCGCTACTGCTTGCTTGTATGAGTAGGTAGCCATCTGAAACTTGGCATATATAAAGGTCATTAACATGTCTACATGCATGCACAATCTTATGTCAACTGAATGCATAACTTGCGAACTATAGGCCATCGAAATTTTTGTAAACAAAAGTTTGTGCGACTTTAGCTCCCAAACGGAATAAAAGCTAAAGCTGAAATAGCCTTCATTCTATTTCACTTATTTGTGTCTACACATGTATATGTTTTGCAGAGACTCAAAGCTCTTGAGAATGGAGAAAATGAGGTGTCAATTTTGCATTGGACCCTATGGGAAAATGCATTAAACGCCTACTGCTCCGACGTTCAGCGACCGATAACATCCATCTTTACACTGTAAACGGTAATTACATAGGTACATGCCTGGGGCAAATAACAGCGCAAATAATTGTCCATGTGCAGAGTAATAAAGGAGCAAACTTTTATATATGGGCCTGCAGTGGCAGTTTTTCTAAAAAGGTGACTTTCACGAATCGTTCTGAAACTGTGCTAAATTACAGATAATTCCCATATATTTCTTGGGAGAAAATGCCCTGAAATTCTCCTTTCTCCGTTGTCGAGATATTCGAGGGCAAAGTCGTGCAGTTTTCGACTTCCAGGGGCTATAACTCGAAAACTAGAGAACGAGAATTTTTGGCACATATGGTCAATTGAATGTTTATCCCAACCCTCTCATTTGGCACTAGTTTCAGCCCGAATTGTGCAAGTCACCTAAGGTCACGAATCGTCCCGAATGTGTAGCCCAAATTGTGAAAATTTCAAACCGCTACTGCTTGCTTGTATGAGTAGGTAGCCATCTGAAACTTGGCATATATAAAGGTCATTAACATGTCTACATGCATGCACAATCTTATGTCAACTGAATGCATAACTTGCGAACTATAGGCCATCGAAATTTTTGTAAACAAAAGTTTGTGCGACTTTAGCTCCCAAACGGAATAAAAGCTAAAGCTGAAATAGCCTTCATTCTATTTCACTTATTTGTGTCTACACATGTATATGTTTTGCAGAGACTCAAAGCTCTTGAGAATGGAGAAAATGAGGTGTCAATTTTGCATTGGACCCTATGGGAAAATGCATTAAACGCCTACTGCTCCGACGTTCAGCGACCGATAACATCCATCTTTACACTGTAAACGGAAATTACATAGGTACATGCCTGGGGCAAATAACAGCGCAAATAATTGTCCATGTGCAGAGTAATAAAGGAGCAAACTTTTATATATGGGCCTGCAGTGGAAGTTATTCTTAAAAGGTGACTTTCACGAATCGTTCTGAAACTGTGCTAAATTACAGATAATTCCCATATATTTCTTGGGAGAAAATGCCCTGAAATTCTCCTTTCTCCGTTGTCGAGATATTCGAGGGCAAAGTCGTGCAGTTTTCGACTTCCAGGGGCTATAACTCGAAAACTAGAGAACGAGAATTTTTGGCACATATGGTCAATTGAATGTTTATCCCAACCCTCTCATTTGGCACTAGTTTCAGCCCGAATTGTGCAAGTCACCTAAGGTCACGAATCGTCCCGAACGTGTAGCCCAAATTGTGAAAATTTCAAACCGCTACTGCTTGCTTGTATGAGTAGGTAGCCATCTGAAACTTGGCATATATAAAGGTCATTAACATGTCTACATGCATGCACAATCTTATGTCAACTGATTGCATAACTTGCGAACTATAGGCCATCGAAATTTTTGTAAACAAAAGTTTGTGCGACTTTAGCTCCCAAACGGAATAAAAGCTAAAGCTGAAATAGCCCTCATTCTATTTCACTTATTTGTGTCTACACATGTATATGTTTTGCAGAGACTCAAAGCTCTTGAGAATGGAGAAAATGAGGTGTCAATTTTGCATTGGACCCTATGGGAAAATGCACTAAACGCCTACTGCTCCGACGTTCAGCGACCGATAACATCCATCTTTACACTGTAAACGGAAATTACATAGGTACATGCCTGGGGCAAATAACAGCGCAAATAATTGTCCATGTGCAGAGTAATAAAGGAGCAAACTTTTATATATGGGCCTGCAGTGGAAGTTATTCTTAAAAGGTGACTTTCACGAATCGTTCTGAAACTGTGCTAAATTACAGATAATTCCCATATATTTCTTGGGAGAAAATGCCCTGAAATTCTCCTTTCTCCGTTGTCGAGATATTCGAGGGCAAAGTCGTGCAGTTTTCGACTTCCAGGGGCTATAACTCGAAAACTAGAGAACGAGAATTTTTGGCACATATGGTCAATTGAATGTTTATCCCAACCCTCTCATTTGGCACTAGTTTCAGCCCGAATTGTGCAAGTCACCTAAGGTCACGAATCGTCCCGAACGTGTAGCCCAAATTGTGAAAATTTCAAACCGCTACTGCTTGCTTGTATGAGTAGGTAGCCATCTGAAACTTGGCATATATAAAGGTCATTAACATGTCTACATGCATGCACAATCTTATGTCAACTGATTGCATAACTTGCGAACTATAGGCCATCGAAATTTTTGTAAACAAAAGTTTGTGCGACTTTAGCTCCCAAACGGAATAAAAGCTAAAGCTGAAATAGCCTTCATTCTATTTCACTTATTTGTGTCTACACATGTATATGTTTTGCAGAGACTCAAAGCTCTTGAGAATGGAGAAAATGAGGTGTCAATTTTGCATTGGACCCTATGGGAAAATGCATTAAACGCCTACTGCTCCGACGTTCAGCGACCGATAACATCCATCTTTACACTGTAAACGGTAATTACATAGGTACATGCCTGGGGCAAATAACAGCGCAAATAATTGTCCATGTGCAGAGTAATAAAGGAGCAAACTTTTATATATGGGCCTGCAGTGGAAGTTTTTCTAAAAAGGTGACTTTCACGAATCATTCTGAAACTGTGCTAAATTACAGATAATTCCCATATATTTCTTGGGAGAAAATGCCCTGAAATTCTCCTTTCTCCGTTGTCGAGATATTCGAGGGCAAAGTCGTGCAGTTTTCGACTTCCAGGGGCTATAACTCGAAAACTAGAGAACGAGAATTTTTGGCACATATGGTCAATTGAATGTTTATCCCAACCCTCTCATTTGGCACTAGTTTCAGCCCGAATTGTGCAAGTCACCTAAGGTCACGAATCGTCCCGAACGTGTAGCCCAAATTGTGAAAATTTCATACCGCTACTGCTTGCTTGTATGAGTAGGTAGCCATCTGAAACTTGGCATATATAAAGGTCATTAACATGTCTACATGCATGCACAATCTTATGTCAACTGAATGCATAACTTGCGAACTATAGGCTATCGAAATTTTTGTAAACAAAAGTTTGTGCGACTTTAGCTCCCAAACGGAATAAAAGCTAAAGCTGAAATAGCCTTCATTCTATTTCACTTATTTGTGTCTACACATGTATATGTTTTGCAGAGACTCAAAGCTCTTGAGAATGGAGAAAATGAGGTGTCAATTTTGCATTGGACCCTATGGGAAAATGCATTAAACGCCTACTGCTCCGACGTTCAGCGACCGATAACATCCATCTTTACACTGTAAACGGTAATTACATAGGTACATGCCTGGGGCAAATAACAGCGCAAATAATTGTCCATGTGCAGAGTAATAAAGGAGCAAACTTTTATATATGGGCCTGCAGTGGAAGTTATTCTTAAAAGGTGACTTTCACGAATCGTTCTGAAACTGTGCTAAATTACAGATAATTCCCATATATTTCTTGGGAGAAAATGCCCTGAAATTCTCCTTTCTCCGTTGTCGAGATATTCGAGGGCAAAGTCGTGCAGTTTTCGACTTCCAGGGGCTATAACTCGAAAACTAGAGAACGAGAATTTTTGGCACATATGGTCAATTGAATGTTTATCCCAACCCTCTCATTTGGCACTAGTTTCAGCCCGAATTGTGCAAGTCACCTAAGGTCACGAATCGTCCCGAACGTGTAGCCCAAATTGTGAAAATTTCAAACCGCTACTGCTTGCTTGTATGAGTAGGTAGCCATCTGAAACTTGGCATATATAAAGGTCATTAACATGTCTACATGCATGCACAATCTTATGTCAACTGATTGCATAACTTGCGAACTATAGGCCATCGAAATTTTTGTAAACAAAAGTTTGTGCGACTTTAGCTCCCAAACGGAATAAAAGCTAAAGCTGAAATAGCCTTCATTCTATTTCACTTATTTGTGTCTACACATGTATATGTTTTGCAGAGACTCAAAGCTCTTGAGAATGGAGAAAATGAGGTGTCAATTTTGCATTGGACCCTATGGGAAAATGCATTAAACGCCTACTGCTCCGACGTTCAGCGACCGATAACATCCATCTTTACACTGTAAACGGTAATTACATAGGTACATGCCTGGGGCAAATAACAGCGCAAATAATTGTCCATGTGCAGAGTAATAAAGGAGCAAACTTTTATATATGGGCCTGCAGTGGAAGTTATTCTTAAAAGGTGACTTTCAAGAATCGTTCTGAAACTGTGCTAAATTACAGATAATTCCCATATATTTCTTGGGAGAAAATGCCCTGAAATTCTCCTTTCTCCGTTGTCGAGATATTCGAGGGCAAAGTCGTGCTGTTTTCGACTTCCAGGGGCTATAACTCGAAAACTAGAGAACGAGAATTTTTGGCACATATGGTCAATTGAATGTTTATCCCAACCCTCTCATTTGGCACTAGTTTCAGCCCGAATTGTGCAAGTCACCTAAGGTCACGAATCGTCCCGAACGTGTAGCCCAAATTGTGAAAATTTCAAACCGCTACTGCTTGCTTGTATGAGTAGGTAGCCATCTGAAACTTGGCATATATAAAGGTCATTAACATGTCTACATGCATGCACAATCTTATGTCAACTGATTGCATAACTTGCGAACTATAGGCCATCGAAATTTTTGTAAACAAAAGTTTGTGCGACTTTAGCTCCCAAACGGAATAAAAGCTAAAGCTGAAATAGCCTTCATTCTATTTCACTTATTTGTGTCTACACATGTATATGTTTTGCAGAGACTCAAAGCTCTTGAGAATGGAGAAAATGAGGTGTCAATTTTGCATTGGACCCTATGGGAAAATGCATTAAACGCCTACTGCTCCGACGTTCAGCGACCGATAACATCCATCTTTACACTGTAAACGGTAATTACATAGGTACATGCCTGGGGCAAATAACAGCGCAAATAATTGTCCATGTGCAGAGTAATAAAGGAGCAAACTTTTATATATGGGCCTGCAGTGGAAGTTATTCTTAAAAGGTGACTTTCACGAATCGTTCTGAAACTGTGCTAAATTACAGATAATTCCCATATATTTCTTGGGAGAAAATGCCCTGAAATTCTCCTTTCTCCGTTGTCGAGATATTCGAGGGCAAAGTCGTGCAGTTTTCGACTTCCAGGGGCTATAACTCGAAAACTAGAGAACGAGAATTTTTGGCACATATGGTCAATTGAATGTTTATCCCAACCCTCTCATTTGGCACTAGTTTCAGCCCGAATTGTGCAAGTCACCTAAGGTCACGAATCGTCCCGAACGTGTAGCCCAAATTGTGAAAATTTCAAACCGCTACTGCTTGCTTGTATGAGTAGGTAGCCATCTGAAACTTGGCATATATAAAGGTCATTAACATGTCTACATGCATGCACAATCTTATGTCAACTGAATGCATAACTTGCGAACTATAGGCCATCGAAATTTTTGTAAACAAAAGTTTGTGCGACTTTAGCTCCCAAACGGAATAAAAGCTAAAGCTGAAATAGCCTTCATTCTATTTCACTTATTTGTGTCTACACATGTATATGTTTTGCAGAGACTCAAAGCTCTTGAGAATGGAGAAAATGAGGTGTCAATTTTGCATTGGACCCTATGGGAAAATGCATTAAACGCCTACTGCTCCGACGTTCAGCGACCGATAACATCCATCTTTACACTGTAAACGGAAATTACATAGGTACATACCTGGGGCAAATAACAGCGCAAATAATTGTCCATGTGCAGAGTAATAAAGGAGCAAACTTTTATATATGGGCCTGCAGTGGAAGTTATTCTTAAAAGGTGACTTTCACGAATCGTTCTGAAACTGTGCTAAATTACAGATAATTCCCATATATTTCTTGGGAGAAAATGCCCTGAAATTCTCCTTTCTCCGTTGTCGAGATATTCGAGGGCAAAGTCGTGCAGTTTTCGACTTCCAGGGGCTATAACTCGAAAACTAGAGAACGAGAATTTTTGGCACATATGGTCAATTGAATGTTTATCCCAACCCTCTCATTTGGCACTAGTTTCAGCCCGAATTGTGCAAGTCACCTAAGGTCACGAATCGTCCCGAACGTGTAGCCCAAATTGTGAAAATTTCAAACCGCTACTGCTTGCTTGTATGAGTAGGTAGCCATCTGAAACTTGGCATATATAAAGGTCATTAACATGTCTACATGCATGCACAATCTTATGTCAACTGATTGCATAACTTGCGAACTATAGGCCATCGAAATTTTTGTAAACAAAAGTTTGTGCGACTTTAGCTCCCAAACGGAATAAAAGCTAAAGCTGAAATAGCCTTCATTCTATTTCACTTATTTGTGTCTACACATGTATATGTTTTGCAGAGACTCAAAGCTCTTGAGAATGGAGAAAATGAGGTGTCAATTTTGCATTGGACCCTATGGGAAAATGCATTAAACGCCTACTGCTCCGACGTTCAGCGACCGATAACATCCATCTTTACACTGTAAACGGTAATTACATAGGTACATGCCTGGGGCAAATAACAGCGCAAATAATTGTCCATGTGCAGAGTAATAAAGGAGCAAACTTTTATATATGGGCCTGCAGTGGAAGTTATTCTTAAAAGGTGACTTTCACGAATCGTTCTGAAACTGTGCTAAATTACAGATAATTCCCATATATTTCTTGGGAGAAAATGCCCTGAAATTCTCCTTTCTCCGTTGTCGAGATATTCGAGGGCAAAGTCGTGCAGTTTTCGACTTCCAGGGGCTATAACTCGAAAACTAGAGAACGAGAATTTTTGGCACATATGGTCAATTGAATGTTTATCCCAACCCTCTCATTTGGCACTAGTTTCAGCCCGAATTGTGCAAGTCACCTAAGGTCACGAATCGTCCCGAACGTGTAGCCCAAATTGTGAAAATTTCAAACCGCTACTGCTTGCTTGTATGAGTAGGTAGCCATCTGAAACTTGGCATATATAAAGGTCATTAACATGTCTACATGCATGCACAATCTTATGTCAACTGAATGCATAACTTGCGAACTATAGGCCATCGAAATTTTTGTAAACAAAAGTTTGTGCGACTTTAGCTCCCAAACGGAATAAAAGCTAAAGCTGAAATAGCCTTCATTCTATTTCACTTATTTGTGTCTACACATGTATATGTTTTGCAGAGACTCAAAGCTCTTGAGAATGGAGAAAATGAGGTGTCAATTTTGCATTGGACCCTATGGGAAAATGCATTAAACGCCTACTGCTCCGACGTTCAGCGACCGATAACATCCATCTTTACACTGTAAACGGAAATTACATAGGTACATACCTGGGGCAAATAACAGCGCAAATAATTGCCCATGTGCAGAGTAATAAAGGAGCAAACTTTTATATATGGGCCTGCAGTGGAAGTTATTCTTAAAAGGTGACTTTCACGAATCGTTCTGAAACTGTGCTAAATTACAGATAATTCCCATATATTTCTTGGGAGAAAATGCCCTGAAATTCTCCTTTCTCCGTTGTCGAGATATTCGAGGGCAAAGTCGTGCAGTTTTCGACTTCCAGGGGCTATAACTCGAAAACTAGAGAACGAGAATTTTTGGCACATATGGTCAATTGAATGTTTATCCCAACCCTCTCATTTGGCACTAGTTTCAGCCCGAATTGTGCAAGTCACCTAAGGTCACGAATCGTCCCGAACGTGTAGCCCAAATTGTGAAAATTTCAAACCGCTACTGCTTGCTTGTATGAGTAGGTAGCCATCTGAAACTTGGCATATATAAAGGTCATTAACATGTCTACATGCATGCACAATCTTATGTCAACTGATTGCATAACTTGCGAACTATAGGCCATCGAAATTTTTGTAAACAAAAGTTTGTGCGACTTTAGCTCCCAAACGGAATAAAAGCTAAAGCTGAAATAGCCTTCATTCTATTTCACTTATTTGTGTCTACACATGTATATGTTTTGCAGAGACTCAAAGCTCTTGAGAATGGAGAAAATGAGGTGTCAATTTTGCATTGGACCCTATGGGAAAATGCATTAAACGCCTACTGCTCCGACGTTCAGCGACCGATAACATCCATCTTTACACTGTAAACGGTAATTACATAGGTACATGCCTGGGGCAAATAACAGCGCAAATAATTGTCCATGTGCAGAGTAATAAAGGAGCAAACTTTTATATATGGGCCTGCAGTGGAAGTTATTCTTAAAAGGTGACTTTCACGAATCGTTCTGAAACTGTGCTAAATTACAGATAATTCCCATATATTTCTTGGGAGAAAATGCCCTGAAATTCTCCTTTCTCCGTTGTCGAGATATTCGAGGGCAAAGTCGTGCAGTTTTCGACTTCCAGGGGCTATAACTCGAAAACTAGAGAACGAGAATTTTTGGCACATATGGTCAATTGAATGTTTATCCCAACCCTCTCATTTGGCACTAGTTTCAGCCCGAATTGTGCAAGTCACCTAAGGTCACGAATCGTCCCGAACGTGTAGCCCAAATTGTGAAAATTTCAAACCGCTACTGCTTGCTTGAATGAGTAGGTAGCCATCTGAAACTTGGCATATATAAAGGTCATTAACATGTCTACATGCATGCACAATCTTATGTCAACTGATTGCATAACTTGCGAACTATAGGCCATCGAAATTTTTGTAAACAAAAGTTTGTGCGACTTTAGCTCCCAAACGGAATAAAAGCTAAAGCTGAAATAGCCTTCATTCTATTTCACTTATTTGTGTCTACACATGTATATGTTTTGCAGAGACTCAAAGCTCTTGAGAATGGAGAAAATGAGGTGTCAATTTTGCATTGGACCCTATGGGAAAATGCATTAAACGCCTACTGCTCCGACGTTCAGCGACCGATAACATCCATCTTTACACTGTAAACGGTAATTACATAGGTACATGCCTGGGGCAAATAACAGCGCAAATAATTGTCCATGTGCAGAGTAATAAAGGAGCAAACTTTTATATATGGGCCTGCAGTGGAAGTTTTTCTAAAAAGGTGACTTTCACGAATCATTCTGAAACTGTGCTAAATTACAGATAATTCCCATATATTTCTTGGGAGAAAATGCCCTGAAATTCTCCTTTCTCCGTTGTCGAGATATTCGAGGGCAAAGTCGTGCAGTTTTCGACTTCCAGGGGCTATAACTCGAAAACTAGAGAACGAGAATTTTTGGCACATATGGTCAATTGAATGTTTATCCCAACCCTCTCATTTGGCACTAGTTTCAGCCCGAATTGTGCAAGTCACCTAAGGTCACGAATCGTCCCGAACGTGTAGCCCAAATTGTGAAAATTTCAAACCGCTACTGCTTGCTTGTATGAGTAGGTAGCCATCTGAAACTTGGCATATATAAAGGTCATTAACATGTCTACATGCATGCACAATCTTATGTCAACTGAATGCATAACTTGCGAACTATAGGCCATCGAAATTTTTGTAAACAAAAGTTTGTGCGACTTTAGCTCCCAAACGGAATAAAAGCTAAAGCTGAAATAGCCTTCATTCTATTTCACTTATTTGTGTCTACACATGTATATGTTTTGCAGAGACTCAAAGCTCTTGAGAATGGAGAAAATGAGGTGTCAATTTTGCATTGGACCCTATGGGAAAATGCATTAAACGCCTACTGCTCCGACGTTCAGCGACAGATAACATCCATCTTTACACTGTAAACGGTAATTACATAGGTACATGCCTGGGGCAAATAACAGCGCAAATAATTGTCCATGTGCAGAGTAATAAAGGAGCAAACTTTTATATATGGGCCTGCAGTGGAAGTTATTCTTAAAAGGTGACTTTCACGAATCGTTCTGAAACTGTGCTAAATTACAGATAATTCCCATATATTTCTTGGGAGAAAATGCCCTGAAATTCTCCTTTCTCCGTTGTCGAGATATTCGAGGGCAAAGTCGTGCAGTTTTCGACTTCCAGGGGCTATAACTCGAAAACTAGAGAACGAGAATTTTTGGCACATATGGTCAATTGAATGTTTATCCCAACCCTCTCATTTGGCACTAGTTTCAGCCCGAATTGTGCAAGTCACCTAAGGTCACGAATCGTCCCGAACGTGTAGCCCAAATTGTGAAAATTTCAAACCGCTACTGCTTGCTTGTATGAGTAGGTAGCCATCTGAAACTTGGCATATATAAAGGTCATTAACATGTCTACATGCATGCACAATCTTATGTCAACTGATTGCATAACTTGCGAACTATAGGCCATCGAAATTTTTGTAAACAAAAGTTTGTGCGACTTTAGCTCCCAAACGGAATAAAAGCTAAAGCTGAAATAGCCTTCATTCTATTTCACTTATTTGTGTCTACACATGTATATGTTTTGCAGAGACTCAAAGCTCTTGAGAATGGAGAAAATGAGGTGTCAATTTTGCATTGGACCCTATGGGAAAATGCATTAAACGCCTACTGCTCCGACGTTCAGCGACCGATAACATCCATCTTTACACTGTAAACGGTAATTACATAGGTACATGCCTGGGGCAAATAACAGCGCAAATAATTGTCCATGTGCAGAGTAATAAAGGAGCAAACTTTTATATATGGGCCTGCAGTGGAAGTTATTCTTAAAAGGTGACTTTCACGAATCGTTCTGAAACTGTGCTAAATTACAGATAATTCCCATATATTTCTTGGGAGAAAATGCCCTGAAATTCTCCTTTCTCCGTTGTCGAGATATTCGAGGGCAAAGTCGTGCAGTTTTCGACTTCCAGGGGCTATAACTCGAAAACTAGAGAACGAGAATTTTTGGCACATATGGTCAATTGAATGTTTATCCCAACCCTCTCATTTGGCACTAGTTTCAGCCCGAATTGTGCAAGTCACCTAAGGTCACGAATCGTCCCGAACGTGTAGCCCAAATTGTGAAAATTTCAAACCGCTACTGCTTGCTTGTATGAGTAGGTAGCCATCTGAAACTTGGCATATATAAAGGTCATTAACATGTCTACATGCATGCACAATCTTATGTCAACTGATTGCATAACTTGCGAACTATAGGCCATCGAAATTTTTGTAAACAAAAGTTTGTGCGACTTTAGCTCCCAAACGGAATAAAAGCTAAAGCTGAAATAGCCTTCATTCTATTTCACTTATTTGTGTCTACACATGTATATGTTTTGCAGAGACTCAAAGCTCTTGAGAATGGAGAAAATGAGGTGTCAATTTTGCATTGGACCCTATGGGAAAATGCATTAAACGCCTACTGCTCCGACGTTCAGCGACCGATAACATCCATCTTTACACTGTAAACGGTAATTACATAGGTACATGCCTGGGGCAAATAACAGCGCAAATAATTGTCCATGTGCAGAGTAATAAAGGAGCAAACTTTTATATATGGGCCTGCAGTGGAAGTTATTCTTAAAAGGTGACTTTCACGAATCGTTCTGAAACTGTGCTAAATTACAGATAATTCCCATATATTTCTTGGGAGAAAATGCCCTGAAATTCTCCTTTCTCCGTTGTCGAGATATTCGAGGGCAAAGTCGTGCAGTTTTCGACTTCCAGGGGCTATAACTCGAAAACTAGAGAACGAGAATTTTTGGCACATATGGTCAATTGAATGTTTATCCCAACCCTCTCATTTGGCACTAGTTTCAGCCCGAATTGTGCAAGTCACCTAAGGTCACGAATCGTCCCGAACGTGTAGCTCAAATTGTGAAAATTTCAAACCGCTACTGCTTGCTTGTATGAGTAGGTAGCCATCTGAAACTTGACATATATAAAGGTCATTAACATGTCTACATGCATGCACAATCTTATGTCAACTGATTGCATAACTTGCGAACTATAGGCCATCGAAATTTTTGTAAACAAAAGTTTGTGCGACTTTAGCTCCCAAACGGAATAAAAGCTAAAGCTGAAATAGCCTTCATTCTATTTCACTTATTTGTGTCTACACATGTATATGTTTTGCAGAGACTCAAAGCTCTTGAGAATGGAGAAAATGAGGTGTCAATTTTGCATTGGACCCTATGGGAAAATGCATTAAACGCCTACTGCTCCGACGTTCAGCGACCGATAACATCCATCTTTACACTGTAAACGGTAATTACATAGGTACATGCCTGGGGCAAATAACAGCGCAAATAATTGTCCATGTGCAGAGTAATAAAGGAGCAAACTTTTATATATGGGCCTGCAGGGAAGTTATTCTTAAAAGGTGACTTTCACGAATCGTTCTGAGACTGTGCTAAATTACAGATAATTCCCATATATTTCTTGGGAGAAAATGCCCTGAAATTCTCCTTTCTCCGTTGTCGAGATATTCGAGGGCAAAGTCGTGCAGTTTTCGACTTCCAGGGGCTATAACTCGAAAACTAGAGAACGAGAATTTTTGGCACATATGGTCAATTGAATGTTTATCCCAACCCTCTCATTTGGCACTAGTTTCAGCCCGAATTGTGCAAGTCACCTAAGGTCACGAATCGTCCCGAACGTGTAGCCCAAATTGTGAAAATTTCAAACCGCTACTGCTTGCTTGTATGAGTAGGTAGCCATCTGAAACTTGGCATATATAAAGGTCATTAACATGTCTACATGCATGCACAATCTTATGTCAACTGATTGCATAACTTGCGAACTATAGGCCATCGAAATTTTTGTAAACAAAAGTTTGTGCGACTTTAGCTCCCAAACGGAATAAAAGCTAAAGCTGAAATAGCCTTCATTCTATTTCACTTATTTGTGTCTACACATGTATATGTTTTGCAGAGACTCAAAGCTCTTGAGAATGGAGAAAATGAGGTGTCAATTTTGCATTGGACCCTATGGGAAAATGCATTAAACGCCTACTGCTCCGACGTTCAGCGACCGATAACATCCATCTTTACACTGTAAACGGAAATTACATAGGTACATGCCTGGGGCAAATAACAGCGCAAATAAGTGTCCATGTGCAGAGTAATAAAGGAGCAAACTTTTATATATGGGCCTGCAGTGGAAGTTATTCTTAAAAGGTGACTTTCACGAATCGTTCTGAAACTGTGCTAAATTACAGATAATTCCCATATATTTCTTGGGAGAAAATGCCCTGAAATTCTCCTTTCTCCGTTGTCGAGATATTCGAGGGCAAAGTCGTGCAGTTTTCGACTTCCAGGGGCTATAACTCGAAAACTAGAGAACGAGAATTTTTGGCACATATGGTCAATTGAATGTTTATCCCAACCCTCTCATTTGGCACTAGTTTCAGCCCGAATTGTGCAAGTCACCTAAGGTCACGAATCGTCCCGAACGTGTAGCCCAAATTGTGAAAATTTCAAACCGCTACTGCTTGCTTGTATGAGTAGGTAGCCATCTGAAACTTGGCATATATAAAGGTCATTAACATGTCTACATGCATGCACAATCTTATGTCAACTGAATGCATAACTTGCGAACTATAGGCCATCGAAATTTTTGTAAACAAAAGTTTGTGCGACTTTAGCTCCCAAACGGAATAAAAGCTAAAGCTGAAATAGCCTTCATTCTATTTCACTTATTTGTGTCTACACATGTATATGTTTTGCAGAGACTCAAAGCTCTTGAGAATGGAGAAAATGAGGTGTCAATTTTGCATTGGACCCTATGGGAAAATGCATTAAACGCCTACTGCTCCGACGTTCAGCGACCGATAACATCCATCTTTACACTGTAAACGGTAATTACATAGGTACATGCCTGGGGCAAATAACAGCGCAAATAATTGTCCATGTGCAGAGTAATAAAGGAGCAAACTTTTATATATGGGCCTGCAGTGGAAGTTATTCTTAAAAGGTGACTTTCACGAATCGTTCTGAAACTGTGCTAAATTACAGATAATTCCCATATATTTCTTGGGAGAAAATGCCCTGAAATTCTCCTTTCTCCGTTGTCGAGATATTCGAGGGCAAAGTCGTGCAGTTTTCGACTTCCAGGGGCTATAACTCGAAAACTAGAGAACGAGAATTTTTGGCACATATGGTCAATTGAATGTTTATCCCAACCCTCTCATTTGGCACTAGTTTCAGCCCGAATTGTGCAAGTCACCTAAGGTCACGAATCGTCCCGAACGTGTAGCCCAAATTGTGAAAATTTCAAACCGCTACTGCTTGCTTGTATGAGTAGGTAGCCATCTGAAACTTGGCATATATAAAGGTCATTAACATGTCTACATGCATGCACAATCTTATGTCAACTGATTGCATAACTTGCGAACTATAGGCCATCGAAATTTTTGTAAACAAAAGTTTGTGCGACTTTAGCTCCCAAACGGAATAAAAGCTAAAGCTGAAATAGCCTTCATTCTATTTCACTTATTTGTGTCTACACATGTATATGTTTTGCAGAGACTCAAAGCTCTTGAGAATGGAGAAAATGAGGTGTCAATTTTGCATTGGACCCTATGGGAAAATGCATTAAACGCCTACTGCTCCGACGTTCAGCGACCGATAACATCCATCTTTACACTGTAAACGGAAATTACATAGGTACATGCCTGGGGCAAATAACAGCGCAAATAATTGTCCATGTGCAGAGTAATAAAGGAGCAAACTTTTATATATGGGCCTGCAGTGGAAGTTATTCTTAAAAGGTGACTTTCACGAATCGTTCTGAAACTGTGCTAAATTACAGATAATTCCCATATATTTCTTGGGAGAAAATGCCCTGAAATTCTCCTTTCTCCGTTGTCGAGATATTCGAGGGCAAAGTCGTGCAGTTTTCGACTTCCAGGGGCTATAACTCGAAAACTAGAGAACGAGAATTTTTGGCACATATGGTCAATTGAATGTTTATCCCAACCCTCTCATTTGGCACTAGTTTCAGCCCGAATTGTGCAAGTCACCTAAGGTCACGAATCGTCCCGAACGTGTAGCCCAAATTGTGAAAATTTCAAACCGCTACTGCTTGCTTGTATGAGTAGGTAGCCATCTGAAACTTGGCATATATAAAGGTCATTAACACGTCTACATGCATGCACAATCTTATGTCAACTGATTGCATAACTTGCGAACTATAGGCCATCGAAATTTTTGTAAACAAAAGTTTGTGCGACTTTAGCTCCCAAACGGAATAAAAGCTAAAGCTGAAATAGCCTTCATTCTATTTCATTTATTTGTGTCTACACATGGATATGTTTTGCAGAGACTCAAAGCTCTTGAGAAAGGAGAAAATGAGGTGTCAATTTTGCATTGGACCCTATGGGAAAATGCATTAAACGCCTACTGCTCCGACGTTCAGCGACCGATAACATCCATCTTTACACTGTAAACGGTAATTACATAGGTACATGCCTGGGGCAAATAACAGCGCAAATAATTGTCCATGTGCAGAGTAATTAAGGAGCAAACTTTTATATATGGGCCTGCAGTGGAAGTTATTCTTAAAAGGTGACTTTCACGAATCGTTCTGAAACTGTGCTAAATTACAGATAATTCCCATATATTTCTTGGGAGAAAAATGCCCTGAAATTCTCCTTTCTCCGTTGTCGAGATATTCGAGGGCAAAGTCGTGCAGTTTTCGACTTCCAGGGGCTATAACTCGAAAACTAGAGAACGAGAATTTTTGGCACATATGGTCAATTGAATGTTTATCCCAACCCTCTCATTTGGCACTAGTTTCAGCCCGAATTGTGCAAGTCACCTAAGGTCACGAATCGTCCCGAACGTGTAGCCCAAATTGTGAAAATTTCAAACCGCTACTGCTTGCTTGTATGAGTAGGTAGCCATCTGAAACTTGGCATATATAAAGGTCATTAACATGTCTACATGCATGCACAATCTTATGTCAACTGATTGCATAACTTGCGAACTATAGGCCATCGAAATTTTTGTAAACAAAATTTGTGCGACTTTAGCTCCCAAACGGAATAAAAGCTAAAGCTGAAATAGCCTTCATTCTATTTCACTTATTTGTGTCTACACATGTATATGTTTTGCAGAGACTCAAAGCTCTTGAGAATGGAGAAAATGAGGTGTCAATTTTGCATTGGACCCTATGGGAAAATGCATTAAACGCCTACTGCTCCGACGTTCAGCGACCGATAACATCCATCTTTACACTGTAAACGGTAATTACATAGGTACATGCCTGGGGCAAATAACAGCGCAAATAATTGTCCATGTGCAGAGTAATAAAGGAGCAAACTTTTATATATGGGCCTGCAGTGGAAGTTATTCTTAAAAGGTGACTTTCACGAATCGTTCTGAAACTGTGCTAAATTACAGATAATTCCCATATATTTCTTGGGAGAAAATGCCATGAAATTCTCCTTTCTCCGTTGTCGAGATATTCGAGGGCAAAGTCGTGCAGTTTTCGACTTCCAGGGGCTATAACTCGAAAACTAGAGAACGAGAATTTTTGGCACATATGGTCAATTGAATGTTTATCCCAACCCTCTCATTTGGCACTAGTTTCAGCCCGAATTGTGCAAGTCACCTAAGGTCACGAATCGTCCCGAACGTGTAGCCCAAATTGTGAAAATTTCAAACCGCTACTGCTTGCTTGTATGAGTAGGTAGCCATCTGAAACTTGGCATATATAAAGGTCATTAACATGTCTACATGCATGCACAATCTTATGTCAACTGATTGCATAACTTGCGAACTATAGGCCATCGAAATTTTTGTAAACAAAAGTTTGTGCGACTTTAGCTCCCAAACGGAATAAAAGCTAAAGCTGAAATAGCCTTCATTCTATTTCACTTATTTGTGTCTACACATGTATATGTTTTGCAGAGACTCAAAGCTCTTGAGAATGGAGAAAATGAGGTGTCAATTTTGCATTGGACCCTATGGGAAAATGCATTAAACGCCTACTGCTCCGACGTTCAGCGACCGATAACATCCATCTTTACACTGTAAACGGTAATTACATAGGTACATGCCTGGGGCAAATAACAGCGCAAATAATTGTCCATGTGCAGAGTAATAAAGGAGCAAACTTTTATATATGGGCCTGCAGTGGAAGTTATTCTTAAAAGGTGACTTTCACGAATCGTTCTGAAACTGTGCTAAATTACAGATAATTCCCATATATTTCTTGGGAGAAATGCCCTGAAATTCTCCTTTCTCCGTTGTCGAGATATTCGAGGGCAAAGTCGTGCAGTTTTCGACTTCCAGGGGCTATAACTCGAAAACTAGAGAACGAGAATTTTTGGCACATATGGTCAATTGAATGTTTATCCCAACCCTCTCATTTGGCACTAGTTTCAGCCCGAATTGTGCAAGTCACCTAAGGTCACGAATCGTCCCGAACGTGTAGCCCAAATTGTGAAAATTTCAAACCGCTACTGCTTGCTTGTATGAGTAGGTAGCCATCTGAAACTTGGCATATATAAAGGTCATTAACATGTCTACATGCATGCACAATCTTATGTCAACTGATTGCATAACTTGCGAACTATAGGCCATCGAAATTTTTGTAAACAAAAGTTTGTGCGACTTTAGCTCCCAAACGGAATAAAAGCTAAAGCTGAAATAGCCTTCATTCTATTTCACTTATTTGTGTCTACACATGTATATGTTTTGCAGAGACTCAAAGCTCTTGAGAATGGAGAAAATGAGGTGTCAATTTTGCATTGGACCCTATGGGAAAATGCATTAAACGCCTACTGCTCCGACGTTCAGCGACCGATAACATCCATCTTTACACTGTAAACGGTAATTACATAGGTACATGCCTGGGGCAAATAACAGCGCAAATAATTGTCCATGTGCAGAGTAATAAAGGAGCAAACTTTATATATGGGCCTGCAGTGGAAGTTATTCTTAAAAGGTGACTTTCACGAATCGTTCTGAAACTGTGCTAAATTACAGATAATTCCCATATATTTCTTGGGAGAAAATGCCCTGAAATTCTCCTTTCTCCGTTGTCGAGATATTCGAGGGCAAAGTCGTGCAGTTTTCGACTTCCAGGGGCTATAACTCGAAAACTAGAGAACGAGAATTTTTGGCACATATGGTCAATTGAATGTTTATCCCAACCCTCTCATTTGGCACTAGTTTCAGCCCGAATTGTGCAAGTCACCTAAGGTCACGAATCGTCCCGAACGTGTAGCCCAAATTGTGAAAATTTCAAACCGCTACTGCTTGCTTGTATGAGTAGGTAGCCATCTGAAACTTGGCATATATAAAGGTCATTAACATGTCTACATGCATGCACAATCTTATGTCAACTGATTGCATAACTTGCGAACTATAGGCCATCGAAATTTTTGTAAACAAAAGTTTGTGCGACTTTAGCTCCCAAACGGAATAAAAGCTAAAGCTGAAATAGCCTTCATTCTATTTCACTTATTTGTGTCTACACATGTATATGTTTTGCAGAGACTCAAAACTCTTGAGAATGGAGAAAATGAGATGTCAATTTTGCATTGGACCCTATGGGAAAATGCATTAAACGCCTACTGCTCCGACGTTCAGCGACCGATAACATCCATCTTTACACTGTAAACGGTAATTACATAGGTACATGCCTGGGGCAAATAACAGCGCAAATAATTGTCCATGTGCAGATTAATAAAGGAGCAAACTTTTATATATGGGCCTGCAGTGGAAGTTATTCTTAAAAGGTGACTTTCACGAATCGTTCTGAAACTGTGCTAAATTACAGATAATTCCCATATATTTCTTGGGAGAAAATGCCCTGAAATTCTCCTTTCTCCGTTGTCGAGATATTCGAGGGCAAAGTCGTGCCGTTTTCGACTTCCAGGGGCTATAACTCGAAAACTAGAGAACGAGAATTTTTGGCACATATGGTCAATTGAATGTTTATCCCAACCCTCTCATTTGGCACTAGTTTCAGCCCGAATTGTGCAAGTCACCTAAGGTCACGAATCGTCCCGAACGTGTAGCCCAAATTGTGAAAATTTCAAACCGCTACTGCTTGCTTGTATGAGTAGGTAGCCATCTGAAACTTGGCATATATAAAGGTCATTAACATGTCTACATGCATGCACAATCTTATGTCAACTGATTGCATAACTTGCGAAATATAGGCCATCGAAATTTTTGTAAACAAAAGTTTGTGCGACTTTAGCTCCCAAACGGAATAAAAGCTAAAGCTGAAATAGCCTTCATTCTATTTCACTTATTTGTGTCTACACATGTATATGTTTTGCAGAGACTCAAAGCTCTTGAGAATGGAGAAAATGAGGTGTCAATTTTGCATTGGACCCTATGGGAAAATGCATTAAACGCCTACTGCTCCGACGTTCAGCGACCGATAACATCCATCTTTACACTGTAAACGGTAATTACATAGGTACATGCCTGGGGCAAATAACAGCGCAAATAATTGTCCATGTGCAGAGTAATAAAGGAGCAAACTTTTATATATGGGCCTGCAGTGGAAGTTATTCTTAAAAGGTGACTTTCACGAATCGTTCTGAAACTGTGCTAAATTACAGATAATTCCCATATATTTCTTGGGAGAAAATGCCCTGAAATTCTCCTTTCTCCGTTGTCGAGATATTCGAGGGCAAAGTCGTGCAGTTTTCGACTTCCAGGGGCTATAACTCGAAAACTAGAGAACGAGAATTTTTGGCACATATGGTCAATTGAATGTTTATCCCAACCCTCTCATTTGGCACTAGTTTCAGCCCGAATTGTGCAAGTCACCTAAGGTCACGAATCGTCCCGAACGTGTAGCCCAAATTGTGAAAATTTCAAACCGCTACTGCTTGCTTGTATGAGTAGGTAGCCATCTGAAACTTGGCATATATAAAGGTCATTAACATGTCTACATGCATGCACAATCTTATGTCAACTGATTGCATAACTTGCGAACTATAGGCCATCGAAATTTTTGTAAACAAAAGTTTGTGCGACTTTAGCTCCCAAACGGAATAAAAGCTAAAGCTGAAATAGCCTTCATTCTATTTCACTTATTTGTGTCTACACATGTATATGTTTTGCAGAGACTCAAAGCTCTTGAGAATGGAGAAAATGAGGTGTCAATTTTGCATTGGACCCTATGGGAAAATGCATTAAACGCCTTCTGCTCCGACGTTCAGCGACCGATAACATCCATCTTTACACTGTAAACGGTAATTACATAGGTACATGCCTGGGGCAAATAACAGCGCAAATAATTGTCCATGTGCAGAGTAATAAAGGAGCAAACTTTTATATATGGGCCTGCAGTGGAAGTTATTCTTAAAAGGTGACTTTCACGAATCGTTCTGAAACTGTGCTAAATTACAGATAATTCCCATATATTTCTTGGGAGAAAATGCCCTGAAATTCTCCTTTCTCCGTTGTCGAGATATTCGAGGGCAAAGTCGTGCAGTTTTCGACTTCCAGGGGCTATAACTCGAAAACTAGAGAACGAGAATTTTTGGCACATATGGTCAATTGAATGTTTATCCCAACCCTCTCATTTGGCACTAGTTTCAGCCCGAATTGTGCAAGTCACCTAAGGTCACGAATCGTCCCGAACGTGTAGCCCAAATTGTGAAAATTTCAAACCGCTACTGCTTGCTTGTATGAGTAGGTAGCCATCTGAAACTTGGCATATATAAAGGTCATTAACATGTCTACATGCATGCACAATCTTATGTCAACTGATTGCATAACTTGCGAACTATAGGCCATCGAAATTTTTGTAAACAAAAGTTTGTGCGACTTTAGCTCCCAAACGGAATAAAAGCTAAAGCTGAAATAGCCTTCATTCTATTTCACTTATTTGTGTCTACACATGTATATGTTTTGCAGAGACTCAAAGCTCTTGAGAATGGAGAAAATGAGGTGTCAATTTTGCATTGGACCCTATGGGAAAATGCATTAAACGCCTACTGCTCCGACGTTCAGCGACCGATAACATCCATCTTTACACTGTAAACGGTAATTACATAGGTACATGCCTGGGGCAAATAACAGCGCAAATAATTGTCCATGTGCAGAGTAATAAAGGAGCAAACTTTTATATATGGGCCTGCAGTGGAAGTTATTCTTAAAAGGTGACTTTCACGAATCGTTCTGAAACTGTGCTAAATTACAGATAATTCCCATATATTTCTTGGGAGAAAATGCCCTGAAATTCTCCTTTCTCCGTTGTCGAGATATTCGAGGGCAAAGTCGTGCAGTTTTCGACTTCCAGGGGCTATAACTCGAAAACTAGAGAACGAGAATTTTTGGCACATATGGTCAATTGAATGTTTATCCCAACCCTCTCATTTGGCACTAGTTTCAGCCCGAATTGTGCAAGTCACCTAAGGTCACGAATCGTCCCGAACGTGTAGCCCAAATTGTGAAAATTTCAAACCGCTACTGCTTGCTTGTATGAGTAGGTAGCCATCTGAAACTTGGCATATATAAAGGTCATTAACATGTCTACATGCATGCACAATCTTATGTCAACTGATTGCATAACTTGCGAACTATAGGCCATCGAAATTTTTGTAAACAAAAGTTTGTGCGACTTTAGCTCCCAAACGGAATAAAAGCTAAAGCTGAAATAGCCTTCATTCTATTTCACTTATATGTGTCTACACATGTATATGTTTTGCAGAGACTCAAAGCTCTTGAGAATGGAGAAAATGAGGTGTCAATTTTGCATTGGACCCTATGGGAAATGCATTAAACGCCTACCGCTCCGACGTTCAGCGACCGATAACATCCATCTTTACACTGTAAACGGTAATTACATAGGTACATGCCTGGGGCAAATAACAGCGCAAATAATTGTCCATGTGCAGAGTAATAAAGGAGCAAACTTTTATATATGGGCCTGCAGTGGAAGTTATTCTTAAAAGGTGACTTTCACGAATCGTTCTGAAACTGTGCTAAATTACAGATAATTCCCATATATTTCTTGGGAGAAAATGCCCTGAAATTCTCCTTTCTCCGTTGTCGAGATATTCGAGGGCAAAGTCGTGCAGTTTTCGACTTCAAGGGGCTATAACTCGAAAACAAGAGAACGAGAATTTTTGGCACATATGGTCAATTGAATGTTTATCCCAACCCTCTCATTTGGCACTAGTTTCAGCCCGAATTGTGCAAGTCACCTAAGGTCACGAATCGTCCCGAACGTGTAGCCCAAATTGTAAAAATTTCAAACCGCTACTGCTTGCTTGCATGAGTAGGTAGCCATCTGAAACTTGGCATATATAAAGGTCATTAACATGTCTACATGCATGCACAATCTTATGTCAACTGATTGCATAACTTGCGAACTATAGGCCATCGAAATTTTTGTAAACAAAAGTTTGTGCGACTTTAGCTCCCAAACGGAATAAAAGCTAAAGCTGAAATAGCCTTCATTCTATTTCACTTATTTGTGTCTACACATGTATATGTTTTGCAGAGACTCAAAGCTCTTGAGAATGGAGAAAATGAGGTGTCAATTTTGCATTGGACCCTATGGGAAAATGCATTAAACGCCTACTGCTCCGACGTTCAGCGACCGATAACATCCATCTTTACACTGTAAACGGTAATTACATAGGTACATGCCTGGGGCAAAAAACAGCGCAAATAATTGTCCATGTGCAGAGTAATAAAGGAGCAAACTTTTATATATGGGCCTGCAGTGGAAGTTATTCTTAAAAGGTGACTTTCACGAATCGTTCTGAAACTGTGCTAAATTACAGATAATTCCCATATATTTCTTGGGAGAAAATGCCCTGAAATTCTCCTTTCTCCGTTGTCGAGATATTCGAGGGCAAAGTCGTGCAGTTTTCGACTTCCAGGGGCTATAACTCGAAAACTAGAGAACGAGAATTTTTGGCACATATGGTCAATTGAATGTTTATCCCAACCCTCTCATTTGGCACTAGTTTCAGCCCGAATTGTGCAAGTCACCTAAGGTCACGAATCGTCCCGAACGTGTAGCCCAAATTGTGAAAATTTCAAACCGCTACTGCTTGCTTGTATGAGTAGGTAGCCATCTGAAACTTGGCATATATAAAGGTCATTAACATGTCTACATGCATGCACAATCTTATGTCAACTGATTGCATAACTTGCGAACTATAGGCCATCGAAATTTTTGTAAACAAAAGTTTGTGCGACTTTAGCTCCCAAACGGAATAAAAGCTAAAGCTGAAATAGCCTTCATTCTATTTCACTTATTTGTGTCTACACATGTATATGTTTTGCAGAGACTCAAAGCTCTTGAGAATGGAGAAAATGAGGTGTCAATTTTGCATTGGACCCTATGGGAAAATGCATTAAACGCCTACTGCTCCGACGTTCAGCGACCGATAACATCCATCTTTACACTGTAAACGGTAATTACATAGGTACATGCCTGGGGCAAATAACAGCGCAAATAATTGTCCATGTGCAGAGTAATAAAGGAGCAAACTTTTATATATGGGCCTGCAGTGGAAGTTATTCTTAAAAGGTGACTTTCACGAATCGTTCTGAAACTGTGCTAAATTACAGATAATTCCCATATATTTCTTGGGAGAAAAATGCCCTGAAATTCTCCTTTCTCCGTTGTCGAGATATTCGAGGGCAAAGTCGTGCAGTTTTCGACTTCCAGGGGCTATAACTCGAAAACTAGAGAACGAGAATTTTTGGCACATATGGTCAATTGAATGTTTATCCCAACCCTCTCATTTGGCACTAGTTTCAGCCCGAATTGTGCAAGTCACCTAAGGTCACGAATCGTCCCGAACGTGTAGCCCAAATTGTGAAAATTTCAAACCGCTACTGCTTGCTTGTATGAGTAGGTAGCCATCTGAAACTTGGCATATATAAAGGTCATTAACATGTCTACATGCATGCACAATCTTATGTCAACTGATTGCATAACTTGCGAACTATAGGCCATCGAAATTTTTGTAAACAAAAGTTTGTGCGACTTTAGCTCCCAAACGGAATAAAAGCTAAAGCTGAAATAGCCTTCATTCTATTTCACTTATTTGTGTCTACACATGTATATGTTTTGCAGAGACTCAAAGCTCTTGAGAATGGAGAAAATGAGGTGTCAATTTTGCATTGGACCCTATGGGAAAATGCATTAAACGCCTACTGCTCCGACGTTCAGCGACCGATAACATCCATCTTTACACTGTAAACGGTAATTACATAGGTACATGCCTGGGGCAAATAACAGCGCAAATAATTGTCCATGTGCAGAGTAATAAAGGAGCAAACTTTTATATATGGGCCTGCAGTGGAAGTTATTCTTAAAAGGTGACTTTCACGAATCGTTCTGAAACTGTGCTAAATTACAGATAATTCCCATATATTTCTTGGGAGAAAATGCCCTGAAATTCTCCTTTCTCCGTTGTCGAGATATTCGAGGGCAAAGTCGTGCAGTTTTCGACTTCCAGGGGCTATAACTCGAAAACTAGAGAACGAGAATTTTTGGCACATATGGTCAATTGAATGTTTATCCCAACCCTCTCATTTGGCACTAGTTTCAGCCCGAATTGTGCAAGTCACCTAAGGTCACGAATCGTCCCGAACGTGTAGCCCAAATTGTGAAAATTTCAAACCGCTACTGCTTGCTTGTATGAGTAGGTAGCCATCTGAAACTTGGCATATATAAAGGTCATTAACATGTCTACATGCATGCACAATCTTATGTCAACTGATTGCATAACTTGCGAACTATAGGCCATCGAAATTTTTGTAAACAAAAGTTTGTGCGACTTTAGCTCCCAAACGGAATAAAAGCTAAAGCTGAAATAGCCTTCATTCTATTTCACTTATATGTGTCTACACATGTATATGTTTTGCAGAGACTCAAAGCTCTTGAGAATGGAGAAAATGAGGTGTCAATTTTGCATTGGACCCTATGGGAAAATGCATTAAACGCCTACTGCTCCGACGTTCAGCGACCGATAACATCCATCTTTACACTGTAAACGGTAATTACATAGGTACATGCCTGGGGCAAAAAACAGCGCAAATAATTGTCCATGTGCAGAGTAATAAAGGAGCAAACTTTTATATATGGGCCTGCAGTGGAAGTTATTCTTAAAAGGTGACTTTCACGAATCGTTCTGAAACTGTGCTAAATTACAGATAATTCCCATATATTTCTTGGGAGAAAAAATGCCCTGAAATTCTCCTTTCTCCGTTGTCGAGATATTCGAGGGCAAAGTCGTGCAGTTTTCGACTTCCAGGGGCTATAACTCGAAAACTAGAGAACGAGAATTTTTGGCACATATGGTCAATTGAATGTTTATCCCAACCCTCTCATTTGGCACTAGTTTCAGCCCGAATTGTGCAAGTCACCTAAGGTCACGAATCGTCCCGAACGTGTAGCCCAAATTGTAATAATTTCAAACCGCTACTGCTTGCTTGTATGAGTAGGTAGCCATCTGAAACTTGGCATATATAAAGGTCATTAACATGTCTACATGCATGCACAATCTTATGTCAACTGATTGCATAACTTGCGAACTATAGGCCATCGAAATTTTTGTAAACAAAAGTTTGTGCGACTTTAGCTCCCAAACGGAATAAAAGCTAAAGCTGAAATAGCCTTCATTCTATTTCACTTATTTGTGTCTACACATGTATATGTTTTGCAGAGACTCAAAGCTCTTGAGAATGGAGAAAATGAGGTGTCAATTTTGCATTGGACCCTATGGGAAAATGCATTAAACGCCTACTGCTCCGACGTTCAGCGACCGATAACATCCATCTTTACACTGTAAACGGTAATTACATAGGTACATGCCTGGGGCAAATAACAGCGCAAATAATTGTCCATGTGCAGAGTAATAAAGGAGCAAACTTTTATATATGGGCCTGCAGTGGAAGTTATTCTTAAAAGGTGACTTTCACGAATCGTTCTGAAACTGTGCTAAATTACAGATAATTCCCATATATTTCTTGGGAGAAAAATGCCCTGAAATTCTCCTTTCTCCGTTGTCGAGATATTCGAGGGCAAAGTCGTGCAGTTTTCGACTTCCAGGGGCTATAACTCGAAAACTAGAGAACGAGAATTTTTGGCACATATGGTCAATTGAATGTTTATCCCAACCCTCTCATTTGGCACTAGTTTCAGCCCGAATTGTGCAAGTCACCTAAGGTCACGAATCGTTCCGAACGTGTAGCCCAAATTGTGAAAATTTCAAACCGCTACTGCTTGCTTGTATGAGTAGGTAGCCATCTGAAACTTGGCATATATAAAGGTCATTAACATGTCTACATGCATGCACAATCTTATGTCAACTGATTGCATAACTTGCGAACTATAGGCCATCGAAATTTTTGTAAACAAAAGTTTGTGCGACTTTAGCTCCCAAACGGAATAAAAGCTAAAGCTGAAATAGCCTTCATTCTATTTCACTTATTTGTGTCTACACATGTATATGTTTTGCAGAGACTCAAAGCTCTTGAGAATGGAGAAAATGAGGTGTCAATTTTGCATTGGACCCTATGGGAAAATGCATTAAACGCCTACTGCTCCGACGTTCAGCGACCGATAACATCCATCTTTACACTGTAAACGGTAATTACATAGGTACATGCCTGGGGCAAATAACAGCGCAAATAATTGTCCATGTGCAGAGTAATAAAGGAGCAAACTTTTATATATGGGCCTGCAGTGGAAGTTATTCTTAAAAGGTGACTTTCACGAATCGTTCTGAAACTGTGCTAAATTACAGATAATTCCCATATATTTCTTGGGAGAAAATGCCCTGAAATTCTCCTTTCTCCGTTGTCGAGATATTCGAGGGCAAAGTCGTGCAGTTTTCGACTTCCAGGGGCTATAACTCGAAAACTAGAGAACGAGAATTTTTGGCACATATGGTCAATTGAATGTTTATCCCAACCCTCTCATTTGGCACTAGTTTCAGCCCGAATTGTGCAAGTCACCTAAGGTCACGAATCGTCCCGAACGTGTAGCCCAAATTGTGAAAATTTCAAACCGCTACTGCTTGCTTGTATGAGTAGGTAGCCATCTGAAACTTGGCATATATAAAGGTCATTAACATGTCTACATGCATGCACAATCTTATGTCAACTGATTGCATAACTTGCGAACTATAGGCCATCGAAATTTTTGTAAACAAAAGTTTGTGCGACTTTAGCTCCCAAACGGAATAAAAGCTAAAGCTGAAATAGCCTTCATTCTATTTCACTTATTTGTGTCTACACATGTATATGTTTTGCAGAGACTCAAAGCTCTTGAGAATGGAGAAAATGAGGTGTCAATTTTGCATTTGACCCTATGGGAAAATGCATTAAACGCCTACTGCTCCGACGTTCAGCGACCGATAACATCCATCTTTACACTGTAAACGGTAATTACATAGGTACATGCCTGGGGCAAATAACAGCGCAAATAATTGTCCATGTGCAGAGTAATAAAGGAGCAAACTTTTATATATGGGCCTGCAGTGGAAGTTATTCTTAAAAGGTGACTTTCACGAATCGTTCTGAAACTGTGCTAAATTACAGATAATTCCCATATATTTCTTGGGAGAAAATGCCCTGAAATTCTCCTTTCTCCGTTGTCGAGATATTCGAGGGCAAAGTCGTGCAGTTTTCGACTTCCAGGGGCTATAACTCGAAAACTAGAGAACGAGAATTTTTGGCACATATGGTCAATTGAATGTTTATCCCAACCCTCTCATTTGGCACTAGTTTCAGCCCGAATTGTGCAAGTCACCTAAGGTCACGAATCGTCCCGAACGTGTAGCCCAAATTGTGAAAATTTCAAACCGCTACTGCTTGCTTGTATGAGTAGGTAGCCATCTGAAACTTGGCATATATAAAGGTCATTAACATGTCTACATGCATGCACAATCTTATGTCAACTGATTGCATAACTTGCGAACTATAGGCCATCGAAATTTTTGTAAACAAAAGTTTGTGCGACTTTAGCTCCCAAACGGAATAAAAGCTAAAGCTGAAATAGCCTTCATTCTATTTCACTTATATGTGTCTACACATGTATATGTTTTGCAGAGACTCAAAGCTCTTGAGAATGGAGAAAATGAGGTGTCAATTTTGCATTGGACCCTATGGGAAAATGCATTAAACGCCTACTGCTCCGACGTTCAGCGACCGATAACATCCATCTTTACACTGTAAACGGTAATTACATAGGTACATGCCTGGGGCAAAAAACAGCGCAAATAATTGTCCATGTGCAGAGTAATAAAGGAGCAAACTTTTATATATGGGCCTGCAGTGGAAGTTATTCTTAAAAGGTGACTTTCACGAATCGTTCTGAAACTGTGCTAAATTACAGATAATTCCCATATATTTCTTGGGAGAAAAAATGCCCTGAAATTCTCCTTTCTCCGTTGTCGAGATATTCGAGGGCAAAGTCGTGCAGTTTTCGACTTCCAGGGGCTATAACTCGAAAACTAGAGAACGAGAATTTTTGGCACATATGGTCAATTGAATGTTTATCCCAACCCTCTCATTTGGCACTAGTTTCAGCCCGAATTGTGCAAGTCACCTAAGGTCACGAATCGTCCCGAACGTGTAGCCCAAATTGTGAAAATTTCAAACCGCTACTGCTTGCTTGTATGAGTAGGTAGCCAACTGAAACTTGGCATATATAAAGGTCATTAACATGTCTACATGCATGCACAATCTTATGTCAACTGATTGCATAACTTGCGAACTATAGGCCATCGAAATTTTTGTAAACAAAAGTTTGTGCGACTTTAGCTCCCAAACGGAATAAAAGCTAAAGCTGAAATAGCCTTCATTCTATTTCACTTATTTGTGTCTACACATGTATATGTTTTGCAGAGACTCAAAGCTCTTGAGAATGGAGAAAATGAGGTGTCAATTTTGCATTGGACCCTATGGGAAAATGCATTAAACGCCTACTGCTCCGACGTTCAGCGACCGATAACATCCATCTTTACACTGTAAACGGTAATTACATAGGTACATGCCTGGGGCAAATAACAGCGCAAATAATTGTCCATGTGCAGAGTAATAAAGGAGCAAACTTTTATATATGGGCCTGCAGTGGAAGTTATTCTTAAAAGGTGACTTTCACGAATCGTTCTGAAACTGTGCTAAATTACAGATAATTCCCATATATTTCTTGGGAGAAAAATGCCCTGAAATTCTCCTTTCTCCGTTGTCGAGATATTCGAGGGCAAAGTCGTGCAGTTTTCGACTTCCAGGGGCTATAACTCGAAAACTAGAGAACGAGAATTTTTGGCACATATGGTCAATTGAATGTTTATCCCAACCCTCTCATTTGGCACTAGTTTCAGCCCGAATTGTGCAAGTCACCTAAGGTCACGAATCGTCCCGAACGTGTAGCCCAAATTGTGAAAATTTCAAACCGCTACTGCTTGCTTGTATGAGTAGGTAGCCATCTGAAACTTGGCATATATAAAGGTCATTAACATGTCTACATGCATGCACAATCTTATGTCAACTGATTGCATAACTTGCGAACTATAGGCCATCGAAATTTTTGTAAACAAAAGTTTGTGCGACTTTAGCTCCCAAACGGAATAAAAGCTAAAGCTGAAATAGCCTTCATTCTATTTCACTTATTTGTGTCTACACATGTATATGTTTTGCAGAGACTCAAAGCTCTTGAGAATGGAGAAAATGAGGTGTCAATTTTGCATTGGACCCTATGGGAAAATGCATTAAACGCCTACTGCTCCGACGTTCAGCGACCGATAACATCCATCTTTACACTGTAAACGGTAATTACATAGGTACATGCCTGGGGCAAAAAACAGCGCAAATAATTGTCCATGTGCAGAGTAATAAAGGAGCAAACTTTTATATATGGGCCTGCAGTGGAAGTTATTCTTAAAAGGTGACTTTCACGAATCGTTCTGAAACTGTGCTAAATTACAGATAATTCCCATATATTTCTTGGGAGAAAATGCCCTGAAATTCTCCTTTCTCCGTTGTCGAGATATTCGAGGGCAAAGTCGTGCAGTTTTCGACTTCCAGGGGCTATAACTCGAAAACTAGAGAACGAGAATTTTTGGCACATATGGTCAATTGAATGTTTATCCCAACCCTCTCATTTGGCACTAGTTTCAGCCCGAATTGTGCAAGTCACCTAAGGTCACGAATCGTCCCGAACGTGTAGCCCAAATTGTGAAAATTTCAAACCGCTACTGCTTGCTTGTATGAGTAGGTAGCCATCTGAAACTTGGCATATATAAAGGTCATTAACATGTCTACATGCATGCACAATCTTATGTCAACTGATTGCATAACTTGCGAACTATAGGCCATCGAAATTTTTGTAAACAAAAGTTTGTGCGACTTTAGCTCCCAAACGGAATAAAAGCTAAAGCTGAAATAGCCTTCATTCTATTTCACTTATTTGTGTCTACACATGAATATGTTTTGCAGAGACTCAAAGCTCTTGAGAATGGAGAAAATGAGGTGTCAATTTTGCATTGGACCCTATGGGAAAATGCATTAAACGCCTACTGCTCCGACGTTCAGCGACCGATAACATCCATCTTTACACTGTAAACGGTAATTACATAGGTACATGCCTGGGGCAAATAACAGCGCAAATAATTGTCCATGTGCAGAGTAATAAAGGAGCAAACTTTTATATATGGGCCTGCAGTGGAAGTTATTCTTAAAAGGTGACTTTCACGAATCGTTCTGAAACTGTGCTAAATTACAGATAATTCCCATATATTTCTTGGGAGAAAATGCCCTGAAATTCTCCTTTCTCCGTTGTCGAGATATTCGAGGGCAAAGTCGTGCAGTTTTCGACTTCCAGGGGCTATAACTCGAAAACTAGAGAACGAGAATTTTTGGCACATATGGTCAATTAAATGTTTATCCCAACCCTCTCATTTGGCACTAGTTTCAGCCCGAATTGTGCAAGTCACCTAAGGTCACGAATCGTCCCGAACGTGTAGCCCAAATTGTGAAAATTTCAAACCGCTACTGCTTGCTTGTATGAGTAGGTAGCCATCTGAAACTTGGCATATATAAAGGTCATTAACATGTCTACATGCATGCACAATCTTATGTCAACTGATTGCATAACTTGCGAACTATAGGCCATCGAAATTTTTGTAAACAAAAGTTTGTGCGACTTTAGCTCCCAAACGGAATAAAAGCTAAAGCTGAAATAGCCTTCATTCTATTTCACTTATTTGTGTCTACACATGTATATGTTTTGCAGAGACTCAAAGCTCTTGAGAATGGAGAAAATGAGGTGTCAATTTTGCATTGGACCCTATGGGAAAATGCATTAAACGCCTACTGCTCCGACGTTCAGCGACCGATAACATCCATCTTTACACTGTAAACGGTAATTACATAGGTACATGCCTGGGGCAAATAACAGCGCAAATAATTGTCCATGTGCAGAGTAATAAAGGAGCAAACTTTTATATATGGGCCTGCAGTGGAAGTTATTCTTAAAAGGTGACTTTCACGAATCGTTCTGAAACTGTGCTAAATTACAGATAATTCCCATATATTTCTTGGGAGAAAAATGCCCTGAAATTCTCCTTTCTCCGTTGTCGAGATATTCGAGGGCAAAGTCGTGCAGTTTTCGACTTCCAGGGGCTATAACTCGAAAACTAGAGAACGAGAATTTTTGGCACATATGGTCAATTGAATGTTTATCCCAACCCTCTCATTTGGCACTAGTTTCAGCCCGAATTGTGCAAGTCACCTAAGGTCACGAATCGTCCCGAACGTGTAGCCCAAATTGTGAAAATTTCAAACCGCTACTGCTTGCTTGTATGAGTAGGTAGCCATCTGAAACTTGGCATATATAAAGGTCATTAACATGTCTACATGCATGCACAATCTTATGTCAACTGATTGCATAACTTGCGAACTATAGGCCATCGAAATTTTTGTAAACAAAAGTTTGTGCGACTTTAGCTCCCAAACGGAATAAAAGCTAAAGCTGAAATAGCCTTCATTCTATTTCACTTATTTGTGTCTACACATGTATATGTTTTGCAGAGACTCAAAGCTCTTGAGAATGGAGAAAATGAGGTGTCAATTTTGCATTGGACCCTATGGGAAAATGCATTAAACGCCTACTGCTCCGACGTTCAGCGACCGATAACATCCATCTTTACACTGTAAACGGTAATTACATAGGTACATGCCTGGGGCAAATAACAGCGCAAATAATTGTCCATGTGCAGAGTAATAAAGGAGCAAACTTTTATATATGGGCCTGCAGTGGAAGTTATTCTTAAAAGGTGACTTTCACGAATCGTTCTGAAACTGTGCTAAATTACAGATAATTCCCATATATTTCTTGGGAGAAAATGCCCTGAAATTCTCCTTTCTCCGTTGTCGAGATATTCGAGGGCAAAGTCGTGCAGTTTTCGACTTCCAGGGGCTATAACTCGAAAACTAGAGAACGAGAATTTTTGGCACATATGGTCAATTGAATGTTTATCCCAACCCTCTCATTTGGCACTAGTTTCAGCCCGAATTGTGCAAGTCACCTAAGGTCACGAATCGTCCCGAACGTGTAGCCCAAATTGTGAAAATTTCAAACCGCTACTGCTTGCTTGTATGAGTAGGTAGCCATCTGAAACTTGGCATATATAAAGGTCATTAACATGTCTACATGCATGCACAATCTTATGTCAACTGATTGCATAACTTGCGAACTATAGGCCATCGAAATTTTTGTAAACAAAAGTTTGTGCGACTTTAGCTCCCAAACGGAATAAAAGCTAAAGCTGAAATAGCCTTCATTCTATTTCACTTATTTGTGTCTACACATGTATATGTTTTGCAGAGACTCAAAGCTCTTGAGAATGGAGAAAATGAGGTGTCAATTTTGCATTGGACCCTATGGGAAAATGCATTAAACGCCTACTGCTCCGACGTTCAGCGACCGATAACATCCATCTTTACACTGTAAACGGTAATTACATAGGTACATGCCTGGGGCAAATAACAGCGCAAATAATTGTCCATGTGCAGAGTAATAAAGGAGCAAACTTTTATATATGGGCCTGCAGTGGAAGTTATTCTTAAAAGGTGACTTTCACGAATCGTTCTGAAACTGTGCTAAATTACAGATAATTCCCATATATTTCTTGGGAGAAAATGCCCTGAAATTCTCCTTTCTCCGTTGTCGAGATATTCGAGGGCAAAGTCGTGCAGTTTTCGACTTCCAGGGGCTATAACTCGAAAACTAGAGAACGAGAATTTTTGGCACATATGGTCAATTGAATGTTTATCCCAACCCTCTCATTTGGCACTAGTTTCAGCCCGAATTGTGCAAGTCACCTAAGGTCACGAATCGTCCCGAACGTGTAGCCCAAATTGTGAAAATTTCAAACCGCTACTGCTTGCTTGTATGAGTAGGTAGCCATCTGAAACTTGGCATATATAAAGGTCATTAACATGTCTACATGCATGCACAATCTTATGTCAACTGATTGCATAACTTGCGAACTATAGGCCATCGAAATTTTTGTAAACAAAAGTTTGTGCGACTTTAGCTCCCAAACGGAATAAAAGCTAAAGCTGAAATAGCCTTCATTCTATTTCACTTATTTGTGTCTACACATGTATATGTTTTGCAGAGACTCAAAGCTCTTGAGAATGGAGAAAATGAGGTGTCAATTTTGCATTGGACCCTATGGGAAAATGCATTAAACGCCTACTGCTCCGACGTTCAGCGACCGATAACATCCATCTTTACACTGTAAACGGTAATTACATAGGTACATGCCTGGGGCAAATAACAGCGCAAATAATTGTCCATGTGCAGAGTAATAAAGGAGCAAACTTTTATATATGGGCCTGCAGTGGAAGTTATTCTTAAAAGGTGACTTTCACGAATCGTTCTGAAACTGTGCTAAATTACAGATAATTCCCATATATTTCTTGGGAGAAAAATGCCCTGAAATTCTCCTTTCTCCGTTGTCGAGATATTCGAGGGCAAAGTCGTGCAGTTTTCGACTTCCAGGGGCTATAACTCGAAAACTAGAGAACGAGAATTTTTGGCACATATGGTCAATTGAATGTTTATCCCAACCCTCTCATTTGGCACTAGTTTCAGCCCGAATTGTGCAAGTCACCTAAGGTCACGAATCGTCCCGAACGTGTAGCCCAAATTGTGAAAATTTCAAACCGCTACTGCTTGCTTGTATGAGTAGGTAGCCATCTGAAACTTGGCATATATAAAGGTCATTAACATGTCTACATGCATGCACAATCTTATGTCAACTGATTGCATAACTTGCGAACTATAGGCCATCGAAATTTTTGTAAACAAAAGTTTGTGCGACTTTAGCTCCCAAACGGAATAAAAGCTAAAGCTGAAATAGCCTTCATTCTATTTCACTTATTTGTGTCTACACATGTATATGTTTTGCAGAGACTCAAAGCTCTTGAGAATGGAGAAAATGAGGTGTCAATTTTGCATTGGACCCTATGGGAAAATGCATTAAACGCCTACTGCTCCGACGTTCAGCGACCGATAACATCCATCTTTACACTGTAAACGGTAATTACATAGGTACATGCCTGGGGCAAATAACAGCGCAAATAATTGTCCATGTGCAGAGTAATAAAGGAGCAAACTTTTATATATGGGCCTGCAGTGGAAGTTATTCTTAAAAGGTGACTTTCACGAATCGTTCTGAAACTGTGCTAAATTACAGATAATTCCCATATATTTCTTGGGAGAAAATGCCCTGAAATTCTCCTTTCTCCGTTGTCGAGATATTCGAGGGCAAAGTCGTGCAGTTTTCGACTTCCAGGGGCTATAACTCGAAAACTAGAGAACGAGAATTTTTGGCACATATGGTCAATTGAATGTTTATCCCAACCCTCTCATTTGGCACTAGTTTCAGCCCGAATTGTGCAAGTCACCTAAGGTCACGAATCGTCCCGAACGTGTAGCCCAAATTGTGAAAATTTCAAACCGCTACTGCTTGCTTGTATGAGTAGGTAGCCATCTGAAACTTGGCATATATAAAGGTCATTAACATGTCTACATGCATGCACAATCTTATGTCAACTGATTGCATAACTTGCGAACTATAGGCCATCGAAATTTTTGTAAACAAAAGTTTGTGCGACTTTAGCTCCCAAACGGAATAAAAGCTAAAGCTGAAATAGCCTTCATTCTATTTCACTTATTTGTGTCTACACATGTATATGTTTTGCAGAGACTCAAAGCTCTTGAGAATGGAGAAAATGAGGTGTCAATTTTGCATTGGACCCTATGGGAAAATGCATTAAACGCCTACTGCTCCGACGTTCAGCGACCGATAACATCCATCTTTACACTGTAAACGGTAATTACATAGGTACATGCCTGGGGCAAATAACAGCGCAAATAATTGTCCATGTGCAGAGTAATAAAGGAGCAAACTTTTATATATGGGCCTGCAGTGGAAGTTATTCTTAAAAGGTGACTTTCACGAATCGTTCTGAAACTGTGCTAAATTACAGATAATTCCCATATATTTCTTGGGAGAAAATGCCCTGAAATTCTCCTTTCTCCGTTGTCGAGATATTCGAGGGCAAAGTCGTGCAGTTTTCGACTTCCAGGGGCTATAACTCGAAAACTAGAGAACGAGAATTTTTGGCACATATGGTCAATTGAATGTTTATCCCAACCCTCTCATTTGGCACTAGTTTCAGCCCGAATTGTGCAAGTCACCTAAGGTCACGAATCGTCCCGAACGTGTAGCCCAAATTGTGAAAATTTCAAACCGCTACTGCTTGCTTGTATGAGTAGGTAGCCATCTGAAACTTGGCATATATAAAGGTCATTAACATGTCTACATGCATGCACAATCTTATGTCAACTGATTGCATAACTTGCGAACTATAGGCCATCGAAATTTTTGTAAACAAAAGTTTGTGCGACTTTAGCTCCCAAACGGAATAAAAGCTAAAGCTGAAATAGCCTTCATTCTATTTCACTTATTTGTGTCTACACATGTATATGTTTTGCAGAGACTCAAAGCTCTTGAGAATGGAGAAAATGAGGTGTCAATTTTGCATTGGACCCTATGGGAAAATGCATTGAACGCCTACTGCTCCGACGTTCAGCGACCGATAACATCCATCTTTACACTGTAAACGGTAATTACATAGGTACATGCCTGGGGCAAATAACAGCGCAAATAATTGTCCATGTGCAGAGTAATAAAGGAGCAAACTTTTATATATGGGCCTGCAGTGGAAGTTATTCTTAAAAGGTGACTTTCACGAATCGTTCTGAAACTGTGCTAAATTACAGATAATTCCCATATATTTCTTGGGAGAAAATGCCCTGAAATTCTCCTTTCTCCGTTGTCGAGATATTCGAGGGCAAAGTCGTGCAGTTTTCGACTTCCAGGGGCTATAACTCGAAAACTAGAGAACGAGAATTTTTGGCACATATGGTCAATTGAATGTTTATCCCAACCCTCTCATTTGGCACTAGTTTCAGCCCGAATTGTGCAAGTCACCTAAGGTCACGAATCGTCCCGAACGTGTAGCCCAAATTGTGAAAATTTCAAACCGCTACTGCTTGCTTGTATGAGTAGGTAGCCATCTGAAACTTGGCATATATAAAGGTCATTAACATGTCTACATGCATGCACAATCTTATGTCAACTGATTGCATAACTTGCGAACTATAGGCCATCGAAATTTTTGTAAACAAAAGTTTGTGCGACTTTAGCTCCCAAACGGAATAAAAGCTAAAGCTGAAATAGCCTTCATTCTATTTCACTTATTTGTGTCTACACATGTATATGTTTTGCAGAGACTCAAAGCTCTTGAGAATGGAGAAAATGAGGTGTCAATTTTGCATTGGACCCTATGGGAAAATGCATTAAACGCCTACTGCTCCGACGTTCAGCGACCGATAACATCCATCTTTACACTGTAAACGGTAATTACATAGGTACATGCCTGGGGCAAATAACAGCGCAAATAATTGTCCATGTGCAGAGTAATAAAGGAGCAAACTTTTATATATGGGCCTGCAGTGGAAGTTATTCTTAAAAGGTGACTTTCACGAATCGTTCTGAAACTGTGCTAAATTACAGATAATTCCCATATATTTCTTGGGAGAAAAATGCCCTGAAATTCTCCTTTCTCCGTTGTCGAGATATTCGAGGGCAAAGTCGTGCAGTTTTCGACTTCCAGGGGCTATAACTCGAAAACTAGAGAACGAGAATTTTTGGCACATATGGTCAATTGAATGTTTATCCCAACCCTCTCATTTGGCACTAGTTTCAGCCCGAATTGTGCAAGTCACCTAAGGTCACGAATCGTCCCGAACGTGTAGCCCAAATTGTGAAAATTTCAAACCGCTACTGCTTGCTTGTATGAGTAGGTAGCCATCTGAAACTTGGCATATATAAAGGTCATTAACATGTCTACATGCATGCACAATCTTATGTCAACTGATTGCATAACTTGCGAACTATAGGCCATCGAAATTTTTGTAAACAAAAGTTTGTGCGACTTTAGCTCCCAAACGGAATAAAAGCTAAAGCTGAAATAGCCTTCATTCTATTTCACTTATTTGTGTCTACACATGTATATGTTTTGCAGAGACTCAAAGCTCTTGAGAATGGAGAAAATGAGGTGTCAATTTTGCATTGGACCCTATGGGAAAATGCATTAAACGCCTACTGCTCCGACGTTCAGCGACCGATAACATCCATCTTTACACTGTAAACGGTAATTACATAGGTACATGCCTGGGGCAAATAACAGCGCAAATAATTGTCCATGTGCAGAGTAATAAAGGAGCAAACTTTTATATATGGGCCTGCAGTGGAAGTTATTCTTAAAAGGTGACTTTCACGAATCGTTCTGAAACTGTGCTAAATTACAGATAATTCCCATATATTTCTTGGGAGAAAAATGCCCTGAAATTCTCCTTTCTCCGTTGTCGAGATATTCGAGGGCAAAGTCGTGCAGTTTTCGACTTCCAGGGGCTATAACTCGAAAACTAGAGAACGAGAATTTTTGGCACATATGGTCAATTGAATGTTTATCCCAACCCTCTCATTTGGCACTAGTTTTAGCCCGAATTGTGCAAGTCACCTAAGGTCACGAATCGTCCCGAACGTGTAGCCCAAATTGTGAAAATTTCAAACCGCTACTGCTTGCTTGTATGAGTAGGTAGCCATCTGAAACTTGGCATATATAAAGGTCATTAACATGTCTACATGCATGCACAATCTTATGTCAACTGATTGCATAACTTGCGAACTATAGGCCATCGAAATTTTTGTAAACAAAAGTTTGTGCGACTTTAGCTCCCAAACGGAATAAAAGCTAAAGCTGAAATAGCCTTCATTCTATTTCACTTATTTGTGTCTACACATGTATATGTTTTGCAGAGACTCAAAGCTCTTGAGAATGGAGAAAATGAGGTGTCAATTTTGCATTGGACCCTATGGGAAAATGCATTAAACGCCTACTGCTCCGACGTTCAGCGACCGATAACATCCATCTTTACACTGTAAACGGTAATTACATAGGTACATGCCTGGGGCAAATAACAGCGCAAATAATTGTCCATGTGCAGAGTAATAAAGGAGCAAACTTTTATATATGGGCCTGCAGTGGAAGTTATTCTTAAAAGGTGACTTTCACGAATCGTTCTGAAACTGTGCTAAATTACAGATAATTCCCATATATTTCTTGGGAGAAAATGCCCTGAAATTCTCCTTTCTCCGTTGTCGAGATATTCGAGGGCAAAGTCGTGCAGTTTTCGACTTCCAGGGGCTATAACTCGAAAACTAGAGAACGAGAATTTTTGGCACATATGGTCAATTGAATGTTTATCCCAACCCTCTCATTTGGCACTAGTTTCAGCCCGAATTGTGCAAGTCACCTAAGGTCACGAATCGTCCCGAACGTGTAGCCCAAATTGTGAAAATTTCAAACCGCTACTGCTTGCTTGTATGAGTAGGTAGCCATCTGAAACTTGGCATATATAAAGGTCATTAACATGTCTACATGCATGCACAATCTTATGTCAACTGATTGCATAACTTGCGAACTATAGGCCATCGAAATTTTTGTAAACAAAAGTTTGTGCGACTTTAGCTCCCAAACGGAATAAAAGCTAAAGCTGAAATAGCCTTCATTCTATTTCACTTATTTGTGTCTACACATGTATATGTTTTGCAGAGACTCAAAGCTCTTGAGAATGGAGAAAATGAGGTGTCAATTTTGCATTGGACCCTATGGGAAAATGCATTAAACGCCTACTGCTCCGACGTTCAGCGACCGATAACATCCATCTTTACACTGTAAACGGTAATTACATAGGTACATGCCTGGGGCAAATAACAGCGCAAATAATTGTCCATGTGCAGAGTAATAAAGGAGCAAACTTTTATATATGGGCCTGCAGTGGAAGTTATTCTTAAAAGGTGACTTTCACGAATCGTTCTGAAACTGTGCTAAATTACAGATAATTCCCATATATTTCTTGGGAGAAAAATGCCCTGAAATTCTCCTTTCTCCGTTGTCGAGATATTCGAGGGCAAAGTCGTGCAGTTTTCGACTTCCAGGGGCTATAACTCGAAAACTAGAGAACGAGAATTTTTGGCACATATGGTCAATTGAATGTTTATCCCAACCCTCTCATTTGGCACTAGTTTCAGCCCGAATTGTGCAAGTCACCTAAGGTCACGAATCGTCCCGAACGTGTAGCCCAAATTGTGAAAATTTCAAACCGCTACTGCTTGCTTGTATGAGTAGGTAGCCATCTGAAACTTGGCATATATAAAGGTCATTAACATGTCTACATGCATGCACAATCTTATGTCAACTGATTGCATAACTTGCGAACTATAGGCCATCGAAATTTTTGTAAACAAAAGTTTGTGCGACTTTAGCTCCCAAACGGAATAAAAGCTAAAGCTGAAATAGCCTTCATTCTATTTCACTTATTTGTGTCTACACATGTATATGTTTTGCAGAGACTCAAAGCTCTTGAGAATGGAGAAAATGAGATGTCAATTTTGCATTGGACCCTATGGGAAAATGCATTAAACGCCTACTGCTCCGACGTTCAGCGACCGATAACATCCATCTTTACACTGTAAACGGTAATTACATAGGTACATGCCTGGGGCAAATAACAGCGCAAATAATTGTCCATGTGCAGATTAATAAAGGAGCAAACTTTTATATATGGGCCTGCAGTGGAAGTTATTCTTAAAAGGTGACTTTCACGAATCGTTCTGAAACTGTGCTAAATTACAGATAATTCCCATATATTTCTTGGGAGAAAATGCCCTGAAATTCTCCTTTCTCCGTTGTCGAGATATTCGAGGGCAAAGTCGTGCAGTTTTCGACTTCCAGGGGCTATAACTCGAAAACTAGAGAACGAGAATTTTTGGCACATATGGTCAATTGAATGTTTATCCCAACCCTCTCATTTGGCACTAGTTTCAGCCCGAATTGTGCAAGTCACCTAAGGTCACGAATCGTCCCGAACGTGTAGCCCAAATTTTGAAAATTTCAAACCGCTACTGCTTGCTTGTATGAGTAGGTAGCCAACTGAAACTTGGCATATATAAAGGTCATTAACATGTCTACATGCATGCACAATCTTATGTCAACTGATTGCATAACTTGCGAACTATAGGCCATCGAAATTTTTGTAAACAAAAGTTTGTGCGACTTTAGCTCCCAAACGGAATAAAAGCTAAAGCTGAAATAGCCTTCATTCTATTTCACTTATTTGTGTCTACACATGTATATGTTTTGCAGAGACTCAAAGCTCTTGAGAATGGAGAAAATGAGGTGTCAATTTTGCATTGGACCCTATGGGAAAATGCATTAAACGCCTACTGCTCCGACGTTCAGCGACCGATAACATCCATCTTTACACTGTAAACGGTAATTACATAGGTACATGCCTGGGGCAAATAACAGCGCAAATAATTGTCCATGTGCAGAGTAATAAAGGAGCAAACTTTTATATATGGGCCTGCAGTGGAAGTTATTCTTAAAAGGTGACTTTCACGAATCGTTCTGAAACTGTGCTAAATTACAGATAATTCCCATATATTTCTTGGGAGAAAATGCCCTGAAATTCTCCTTTCTCCGTTGTCGAGATATTCGAGGGCAAAGTCGTGCAGTTTTCGACTTCCAGGGGCTATAACTCGAAAACTAGAGAACGAGAATTTTTGGCACATATGGTCAATTGAATGTTTATCCCAACCCTCTCATTTGGCACTAGTTTCAGCCCGAATTGTGCAAGTCACCTAAGGTCACGAATCGTCCCGAACGTGTAGCCCAAATTGTGAAAATTTCAAACCGCTACTGCTTGCTTGTATGAGTAGGTAGCCATCTGAAACTTGGCATATATAAAGGTCATTAACATGTCTACATGCATGCACAATCTTATGTCAACTGAATGCATAACTTGCGAACTATAGGCCATCGAAATTTTTGTAAACAAAAGTTTGTGCGACTTTAGCTCCCAAACGGAATGAAAGCTAAAGCTGAAATAGCCTTCATTCTATTTCACTTATTTGTGTCTACACATGTATATGTTTTGCAGAGACTCAAAGCTCTTGAGAATGGAGAAAATGAGGTGTCAATTTTGCATTGGACCCTATGGGAAAATGCATTAAACGCCTACTGCTCCGACGTTCAGCGACCGATAACATCCATCTTTACACTGTAAACGGTAATTACATAGGTACATGCCTGGGGCAAATAACAGCGCAAATAATTGTCCATGTGCAGAGTAATAAAGGAGCAAACTTTTATATATGGGCCTGCAGTGGAAGTTATTCTTAAAAGGTGACTTTCACGAATCGTTCTGAAACTGTGCTAAATTACAGATAATTCCCATATATTTCTTGGGAGAAAATGCCCTGAAATTCTCCTTTCTCCGTTGTCGAGATATTCGAGGGCAAAGTCGTGCAGTTTTCGACTTCCAGGGGCTATAACTCGAAAACTAGAGAACGAGAATTTTTGGCACATATGGTCAATTGAATGTTTATCCCAACCCTCTCATTTGGCACTAGTTTCAGCCCGAATTGTGCAAGTCACCTAAGGTCACGAATCGTCCCGAACGTGTAGCCCAAATTGTGAAAATTTCAAACCGCTACTGCTTGCTTGTATGAGTAGGTAGCCATCTGAAACTTGGCATATATAAATGTCATTAACATGTCTACATGCATGCACAATCTTATGTCAACTGATTGCATAACTTGCGAACTATAGGCCATCGAAATTTTTGTAAACAAAAGTTTGTGCGACTTTAGCTCCCAAACGGAATAAAAGCTAAAGCTGAAATAGCCTTCATTCTATTTCACTTATTTGTGTCTACACATGTATATGTTTTGCAGAGACTCAAAGCTCTTGAGAATGGAGAAAATGAGATGTCAATTTTGCATTGGACCCTATGCGAAAATGCATTAAACGCCTACTGCTCCGACGTTCAGCGACCGATAACATCCATCTTTACACTGTAAACGGTAATTACATAGGTACATGCCTGGGGCAAATAACAGCGCAAATAATTGTCCATGTGCAGATTAATAAAGGAGCAAACTTTTATATATGGGCCTGCAGTGGAAGTTATTCTTAAAAGGTGACTTTCACGAATCGTTCTGAAACTGTGCTAAATTACAGATAATTCCCATATATTTCTTGGGAGAAAATGCCCTGAAATTCTCCTTTCTCCGTTGTCGAGATATTCGAGGGCAAAGTCGTGCAGTTTTCGACTTCCAGGGGCTATAACTCGAAAACTAGAGAACGAGAATTTTTGGCACATATGGTCAATTGAATGTTTATCCCAACCCTCTCATTTGGCACTAGTTTCAGCCCGAATTGTGCAAGTCACCTAAGGTCACGAATCGTCCCGAACGTGTAGCCCAAATTGTGAAAATTTCAAACCGCTACTGCTTGCTTGTATGAGTAGGTAGCCATCTGAAACTTGGCATATATAAAGGTCATTAACATGTCTATATGCATGCACAATCTTATGTCAACTGATTGCATAACTTGCGAACTATAGGCCATCGAAATTTTTGTAAACAAAAGTTTGTGCGACTTTAGCTCCCAAACGGAATAAAAGCTAAAGCTGAAATAGCCTTCATTCTATTTCACTTATTTGTGTCTACACATGTATATGTTTTGCAGAGACTCAAAGCTCTTGAGAATGGAGAAAATGAGATGTCAATTTTGCATTGGACCCTATGGGAAAATGCATTAAACGCCTACTGCTCCGACGTTCAGCGACCGATAACATCCATCTTTACACTGTAAACGGTAATTACATAGGTACATGCCTGGGGCAAATAACAGCGCAAATAATTGTCCATGTGCAGAGTAATAAAGGAGCAAACTTTTATATATGGGCCTGCAGTGGAAGTTATTCTTAAAAGGTGACTTTCACGAATCGTTCTGAAACTGTGCTAAATTACAGATAATTCCCATATATTTCTTGGGAGAAAATGCCCTGAAATTCTCCTTTCTCCGTTGTCGAGATATTCGAGGGCAAAGTCGTGCAGTTTTCGACTTCCAGGGGCTATAACTCTAAAACTAGAGAACGAGAATTTTTGGCACATATGGTCAATTGAATGTTTATCCCAACCCTCTCATTTGGCACTAGTTTCAGCCCGAATTGTGCAAGTCACCTAAGGTCACGAATCGTCCCGAACGTGTAGCCCAAATTGTGAAAATTTCAAACCGCTACTGCTTGCTTGTATGAGTAGGTAGCCATCTGAAACTTGGCATATATAAAGGTCATTAACATGTCTACATGCATGCACAATCTTATGTCAACTGATTGCATAACTTGCGAACTATAGGCCATCGAAATTTTTGTAAACAAAAGTTTGTGCGACTTTAGCTCCCAAACGGAATAAAAGCTAAAGCTGAAATAGCCTTCATTCTATTTCACTTATTTGTGTCTACACATGTATATGTTTTGCAGAGACTCAAAGCTCTTGAGAATGGAGAAAATGAGGTGTCAATTTTGCATTGGACCCTATGGGAAAATGCATTAAACGCCTACTGCTCCGACGTTCAGCGACCGATAACATCCATCTTTACACTGTAAACGGTAATTACATAGGTACATGCCTGGGGCAAATAACAGCGCAAATAATTGTCCATGTGCAGAGTAATAAAGGAGCAAACTTTTATATATGGGCCTGCAGTGGAAGTTATTCTTAAAAGGTGACTTTCACGAATCGTTCTGAAACTGTGCTAAATTACAGATAATTCCCATATATTTCTTGGGAGAAAATGCCCTGAAATTCTCCTTTCTCCGTTGTCGAGATATTCGAGGGCAAAGTCGTGCAGTTTTCGACTTCCAGGGGCTATAACTCGAAAACTAGAGAACGAGAATTTTTGGCACATATGGTCAATTGAATGTTTATCCCAACCCTCTCATTTGGCACTAGTTTCAGCCCGAATTGTGCAAGTCACCTAAGGTCACGAATCGTCCCGAACGTGTAGCCCAAATTGTGAAAATTTCAAACCGCTACTGCTTGCTTGTATGAGTAGGTAGCCATCTGAAACTTGGCATATATAAAGGTCATTAACATGTCTACATGCATGCACAATCTTATGTCAACTGATTGCATAACTTGCGAACTATAGGCCATCGAAATTTTTGTAAACAAAAGTTTGTGCGACTTTAGCTCCCAAACGGAATAAAAGCTAAAGCTGAAATAGCCTTCATTCTATTTCACTTATTTGTGTCTACACATGTATATGTTTTGCAGAGACTCAAAGCTCTTGAGAATGGAGAAAATGAGGTGTCAATTTTGCATTGGACCCTATGGGAAAATGCATTAAACGCCTACTGCTCCGACGTTCAGCGACCGATAACATCCATCTTTACACTGTAAACGGTAATTACATAGGTACATGCCTGGGGCAAATAACAGCGCAAATAATTGTCCATGTGCAGAGTAATAAAGGAGCAAACTTTTATATATGGGCCTGCAGTGGAAGTTATTCTTAAAAGGTGACTTTCACGAATCGTTCTGAAACTGTGCTAAATTACAGATAATTCCCATATATTTCTTGGGAGAAAATGCCCTGAAATTCTCCTTTCTCCGTTGTCGAGATATTCGAGGGCAAAGTCGTGCAGTTTTCGACTTCCAGGGGCTATAACTCGAAAACTAGAGAACGAGAATTTTTGGCACATATGGTCAATTGAATGTTTATCCCAACCCTCTCATTTGGCACTAGTTTCAGCCCGAATTGTGCAAGTCACCTAAGGTCACGAATCGTCCCGAACGTGTAGCCCAAATTGTGAAAATTTCAAACCGCTACTGCTTGCTTGTATGAGTAGGTAGCCATCTGAAACTTGGCATATATAAAGGTCATTAACATGTCTACATGCATGCACAATCTTATGTCAACTGATTGCATAACTTGCGAACTATAGGCCATCGAAATTTTTGTAAACAAAAGTTTGTGCGACTTTAGCTCCCAAACGGAATAAAAGCTAAAGCTGAAATAGCCTTCATTCTATTTCACTTATTTGTGTCTACACATGTATATGTTTTGCAGAGACTCAAAGCTCTTGAGAATGGAGAAAATGAGGTGTCAATTTTGCATTGGACCCTATGGGAAAATGCATTAAACGCCTACTGCTCCGACGTTCAGCGACCGATAACATCCATCTTTACACTGTAAACGGTAATTACATAGGTACATGCCTGGGGCAAATAACAGCGCAAATAATTGTCCATGTGCAGAGTAATAAAGGAGCAAACTTTTATATATGGGCCTGCAGTGGAAGTTATTCTTAAAAGGTGACTTTCACGAATCGTTCTGAAACTGTGCTAAATTACAGATAATTCCCATATATTTCTTGGGAGAAAATGCCCTGAAATTCTCCTTTCTCCGTTGTCGAGATATTCGAGGGCAAAGTCGTGCAGTTTTCGACTTCCAGGGGCTATAACTCGAAAACTAGAGAACGAGAATTTTTGGCACATATGGTCAATTGAATGTTTATCCCAACCCTCTCATTTGGCACTAGTTTCAGCCCGAATTGTGCAAGTCACCTAAGGTCACGAATCGTCCCGAACGTGTAGCCCAAATTGTGAAAATTTCAAACCGCTACTGCTTGCTTGTATGAGTAGGTAGCCATCTGAAACTTGGCATATATAAAGGTCATTAACATGTCTACATGCATGCACAATCTTATGTCAACTGATTGCATAACTTGCGAACTATAGGCCATCGAAATTTTTGTAAACAAAAGTTTGTGCGACTTTAGCTCCCAAACGGAATAAAAGCTAAAGCTGAAATAGCCTTCATTCTATTTCACTTATTTGTGTCTACACATGTATATGTTTTGCAGAGACTCAAAGCTCTTGAGAATGGAGAAAATGAGGTGTCAATTTTGCATTGGACCCTATGGGAAAATGCATTAAACGCCTACTGCTCCGACGTTCAGCGACCGATAACATCCATCTTTACACTGTAAACGGTAATTACATAGGTACATGCCTGGGGCAAATAACAGCGCAAATAATTGTCCATGTGCAGAGTAATAAAGGAGCAAACTTTTATATATGGGCCTGCAGTGGAAGTTATTCTTAAAAGGTGACTTTCACGAATCGTTCTGAAACTGTGCTAAATTACAGATAATTCCCATATATTTCTTGGGAGAAAAATGCCCTGAAATTCTCCTTTCTCCGTTGTCGAGATATTCGAGGGCAAAGTCGTGCAGTTTTCGACTTCCAGGGGCTATAACTCGAAAACTAGAGAACGAGAATTTTTGGCACATATGGTCAATTGAATGTTTATCCCAACCCTCTCATTTGGCACTAGTTTCTGCCCGAATTGTGCAAGTCACCTAAGGTCACGAATCGTCCCGAACGTGTAGCCCAAATTCTGAAAATTTCAAACCGCTACTGCTTGCTTGTATGAGTAGGTAGCCATCTGAAACTTGGCATATATAAAGGTCATTAACATGTCTACATGCATGCACAATCTTATGTCAACTGATTGCATAACTTGCGAACTATAGGCCATCGAAATTTTTGTAAACAAAAGTTTGTGCGACTTTAGCTCCCAAACGGAATAAAAGCTAAAGCTGAAATAGCCTTCATTCTATTTCACTTATTTGTGTCTACACATGTATATGTTTTGCAGAGACTCAAAGCTCTTGAGAATGGAGAAAATGAGGTGTCAATTTTGCATTGGACCCTATGGGAAAATGCATTAAACGCCTACTGCTCCGACGTTCAGCGACCGATAACATCCATCTTTACACTGTAAACGGTAATTACATAGGTACATGCCTGGGGCAAATAACAGCGCAAATAATTGTCCATGTGCAGAGTAATAAAGGAGCAAACTTTTATATATGGGCCTGCAGTGGAAGTTATTCTTAAAAGGTGACTTTCACGAATCGTTCTGAAACTGTGCTAAATTACAGATAATTCCCATATATTTCTTGGGAGAAAATGCCCTGAAATTCTCCTTTCTCCGTTGTCGAGATATTCGAGGGCAAAGTCGTGCAGTTTTCGACTTCCAGGGGCTATAACTCGAAAACTAGAGAACGAGAATTTTTGGCACATATGGTCAATTGAATGTTTATCCCAACCCTCTCATTTGGCACTAGTTTCAGCCCGAATTGTGCAAGTCACCTAAGGTCACGAATCGTCCCGAACGTGTAGCCCAAATTGTGAAAATTTCAAACCGCTACTGCTTGCTTGTATGAGTAGGTAGCCATCTGAAACTTGGCATATATAAAGGTCATTAACATGTCTACATGCATGCACAATCTTATGTCAACTGATTGCATAACTTGCGAACTATAGGCCATCGAAATTTTTGTAAACAAAAGTTTGTGCGACTTTAGCTCCCAAACGGAATAAAAGCTAAAGCTGAAATAGCCTTCATTCTATTTCACTTATTTGTGTCTACACATGTATATGTTTTACAGAGACTCAAAGCTCTTGAGAATGGAGAAAATGAGGTGTCAATTTTGCATTGGACCCTATGGGAAAATGCATTAAACGCCTACTGCTCCGACGTTCAGCGACCGATAACATCCATCTTTACACAGTAAACGGTAATTACATAGGTACATGCCTGGGGCAAATAACAGCGCAAATAATTGTCCATGTGCAGAGTAATAAAGGAGCAAACTTTTATATATGGGCCTGCAGTGGAAGTTATTCTTAAAAGGTGACTTTCACGAATCGTTCTGAAACTGTGCTAAATTACAGATAATTCCCATATATTTCTTGGGAGAAAATGCCCTGAAATTCTCCTTTCTCCGTTGTCGAGATATTCGAGGGCAAAGTCGTGCAGTTTTCGACTTCCAGGGGCTATAACTCGAAAACTAGAGAACGAGAATTTTTGGCACATATGGTCAATTGAATGTTTATCCCAACCCTCTCATTTGGCACTAGTTTCAGCCCGAATTGTGCAAGTCACCTAAGGTCACGAATCGTCCCGAACGTGTAGCCCAAATTGTGAAAATTTCAAACCGCTACTGCTTGCTTGTATGAGTAGGTAGCCATCTGAAACTTGGCATATATAAAGGTCATTAACATGTCTACATGCATGCACAATCTTATGTCAACTGATTGCATAACTTGCGAACTATAGGCCATCGAAATTTTTGTAAACAAAAGTTTGTGCGACTTTAGCTCCCAAACGGAATAAAAGCTAAAGCTGAAATAGCCTTCATTCTATTTCACTTATTTGTGTCTACACATGTATATGTTTTGCAGAGACTCAAATCTCTTGAGAATGGAGAAAATGAGGTGTCAATTTTGCATTGGACCCTATGGGAAAATGCATTAAACGCCTACTGCTCCGACGTTCAGCGACCGATAACATCCATCTTTACACTGTAAACGTTAATTACATAGGTACATGCCTGGGGCAAATAACAGCGCAAATAATTGTCCATGTGCAGAGTAATAAAGGAGCAAACTTTTATATATGGGCCTGCAGTGGAAGTTATTCTTAAAAGGTGACTTTCACGAATCGTTCTGAAACTGTGCTAAATTACAGATAATTCCCATATATTTCTTGGGAGAAAATGCCCTGAAATTCTCCTTTCTCCGTTGTCGAGATATTCGAGGGCAAAGTCGTGCAGTTTTCGACTTCCAGGGGCTATAACTCGAAAACTAGAGAACGAGAATTTTTGGCACATATGGTCAATTGAATGTTTATTCCAACCCTCTCATTTGGCACTAGTTTCAGCCCGAATTGTGCAAGTCACCTAAGGTCACGAATCGTCCCGAACGTGTAGCCCAAATTGTGAAAATTTCAAACCGCTACTGCTTGCTTGTATGAGTAGGTAGCCATCTGAAACTTGGCATATATAAAGGTCATTAACATGTCTACATGCACGCACAATCTTATGTCAACTGATTGCATAACTTGCGAACTATAGGCCATCGAAATTTTTGTAAACAAAAGTTTGTGCGACTTTAGCTCCCAAACGGAATAAAAGCTAAAGCTGAAATAGCCTTCATTCTATTTCACTTATTTGTGTCTACACATGTATATGTTTTGCAGAGACTCAAAGCTCTTGAGAATGGAGAAAATGAGGTGTCAATTTTGCATTGGACCCTATGGGAAAATGCATTAAACGCCTACTGCTCCGACGTTCAGCGACCGATAACATCCATCTTTACACTGTAAACGATAATTACATAGGTACATGCCTGGGGCAAATAACAGCGCAAATAATTGTCCATGTGCAGAGTAATAAAGGAGCAAACTTTTATATATGGGCCTGCAGTGGAAGTTATTCTTAAAAGGTGACTTTCACGAATCGTTCTGAAACTGTGCTAAATTACAGATAATTCCCATATATTTCTTGGGAGAAAAATGCCCTGAAATTCTCCTTTCTCCGTTGTCGAGATATTCGAGGGCAAAGTCGTGCAGTTTTCGACTTCCAGGGGCTATAACTCGAAAACTAGAGAACGAGAATTTTTGGCACATATGGTCAATTGAATGTTTATCCCAACCCTCTCATTTGGCACTAGTTTCAGCCCGAATTGTGCAAGTCACCTAAGGTCACGAATCGTCCCGAACGTGTAGCCCAAATTGTGAAAATTTCAAACCGCTACTGCTTGCTTGTATGAGTAGGTAGCCATCTGAAACTTGGCATATATAAAGGTCATTAACATGTCTACATGCATGCACAATCTTATGTCAACTGATTGCATAACTTGCGAACTATAGGCCATCGAAATTTTTGTAAACAAAAGTTTGTGCGACTTTAGCTCCCAAACGGAATAAAAGCTAAAGCTGAAATAGCCTTCATTCTATTTCACTTATTTGTGTCTACACATGTATATGTTTTGCAGAGACTCAAAGCTCTTGAGAATGGAGAAAATGAGGTGTCAATTTTGCATTGGACCCTATGGGAAAATGCATTAAACGCCTACTGCTCCGACGTTCAGCGACCGATAACATCCATCTTTACACTGTAAACGGTAATTACATAGGTACATGCCTGGGGCAAATAACAGCGCAAATAATTGTCCATGTGCAGAGTAATAAAGGAGCAAACTTTTATATATGGGCCTGCAGTGGAAGTTATTCTTAAAAGGTGACTTTCACGAATCGTTCTGAAACTGTGCTAAATTACAGATAATTCCCATATATTTCTTGGGAGAAAATGCCCTGAAATTCTCCTTTCTCCGTTGTCGAGATATTCGAGGGCAAAGTCGTGCAGTTTTCGACTTCCAGGGGCTATAACTCGAAAACTAGAGAACGAGAATTTTTGGCACATATGGTCAATTGAATGTTTATCCCAACCCTCTCATTTGGCACTAGTTTCAGCCCGAATTGTGCAAGTCACCTAAGGTCACGAATCGTCCCGAACGTGTAGCCCAAATTGTGAAAATTTCAAACCGCTACTGCTTGCTTGTATGAGTAGGTAGCCATCTGAAACTTGGCATATATAAAGGTCATTAACATGTCTACATGCATGCACAATCTTATGTCAACTGATTGCATAACTTGCGAACTATAGGCCATCGAAATTTTTGTAAACAAAAGTTTGTGCGACTTTAGCTCCCAAACGGAATAAAAGCTAAAGCTGAAATAGCCTTCATTCTATTTCACTTATTTGTGTCTACACATGTATATGTTTTGCAGAGACTCAAAGCTCTTGAGAATGGAGAAAATGAGATGTCAATTTTGCATTGGACCCTATGGGAAAATGCATTAAACGCCTACTGCTCCGACGTTCAGCGACCGATAACATCCATCTTTACACTGTAAACGGTAATTACATAGGTACATGCCTGGGGCAAATAACAGCGCAAATAATTGTCCATGTGCAGATTAATAAAGGAGCAAACTTTTATATATGGGCCTGCAGTGGAAGTTATTCTTAAAAGGTGACTTTCACGAATCGTTCTGAAACTGTGCTAAATTACAGATAATTCCCATATATTTCTTGGGAGAAAATGCCCTGAAAGTCTCCTTTCTCCGTTGTCGAGATATTCGAGGGCAAAGTCGTGCAGTTTTCGACTTCCAGGGGCTATAACTCGAAAACTAGAGAACGAGAATTTTTGGCACATATGGTCAATTGAATGTTTATCCCAACCCTCTCATTTGGCACTAGTTTCAGCCCGAATTGTGCAAGTCACCTAAGGTCACGAATCGTCCCGAACGTGTAGCCCAAATTGTGAAAATTTCAAACCGCTACTGCTTGCTTGTATGAGTAGGTAGCCATCTGAAACTTGGCATATATAAAGGTCATTAACATGTCTACATGCATGCACAATCTTATGTCAACTGATTGCATAACTTGCGAACTATAGGCCATCGAAATTTTTGTAAACAAAAGTTTGTGCGACTTTAGCTCCCAAACGGAATAAAAGCTAAAGCTGAAATAGCCTTCATTCTATTTCACTTATTTGTGTCTACACATGTATATGTTTTGCAGAGACTCAAAGCTCTTGAGAATGGAGAAAATGAGATGTCAATTTTGCATTGGACCCTATGGGAAAATGCATTAAACGCCTACTGCTCCGACGTTCAGCGACCGATAACATCCATCTTTACACTGTAAACGGTAATTACATAGGTACATGCCTGGGGCAAATAACAGCGCAAATAATTGTCCATGTGCAGAGTAATAAAGGAGCAAACTTTTATATATGGGCCTGCAGTGGAAGTTATTCTTAAAAGGTGACTTTCACGAATCGTTCTGAAACTGTGCTAAATTACAGATAATTCCCATATATTTCTTGGGAGAAAATGCCCTGAAATTCTCCTTTCTCCGTTGTCGAGATATTCGAGGGCAAAGTCGTGCAGTTTTCGACTTCCAGGGGCTATAACTCGAAAACTAGAGAACGAGAATTTTTGGCACATATGGTCAATTGAATGTTTATCCCAACCCTCTCATTTGGCACTAGTTTCAGCCCGAATTGTGCAAGTCACCTAAGGTCACGAATCGTCCCGAACGTGTAGCCCAAATTGTGAAAATTTCAAACCGCTACTGCTTGCTTGTATGAGTAGGTAGCCATCTGAAACTTGGCATATATAAAGGTCATTAACATGTCTACATGCATGCACAATCTTATGTCAACTGATTGCATAACTTGCGAACTATAGGCCATCGAAATTTTTGTAAACAAAAGTTTGTGCGACTTTAGCTCCCAAACGGAATAAAAGCTAAAGCTGAAATAGCCTTCATTCTATTTCACTTATTTGTGTCTACACATGTATATGTTTTGCAGAGACTCAAAGCTCTTGAGAATGGAGAAAATGAGGTGTCAATTTTGCATTGGACCCTATGGGAAAATGCATTAAACGCCTACTGCTCCGACGTTCAGCGACCGATAACATCCATCTTTACACTGTAAACGGTAATTACATAGGTACATGCCTGGGGCAAATAACAGCGCAAATAATTGTCCATGTGCAGAGTAATAAAGGAGCAAACTTTTATATATGGGCCTGCAGTGGAAGTTATTCTTAAAAGGTGACTTTCACGAATCGTTCTGAAACTGTGCTAAATTACAGATAATTCCCATATATTTCTTGGGAGAAAATGCCCTGAAATTCTCCTTTCTCCGTTGTCGAGATATTCGAGGGCAAAGTCGTGCAGTTTTCGACTTCCAGGGGCTATAACTCGAAAACTAGAGAACGAGAATTTTTGGCACATATGGTCAATTGAATGTTTATCCCAACCCTCTCATTTGGCACTAGTTTCAGCCCGAATTGTGCAAGTCACCTAAGGTCACGAATCGTCCCGAACGTGTAGCCCAAATTGTGAAAATTTCAAACCGCTACTGCTTGCTTGTATGAGTAGGTAGCCATCTGAAACTTGGCATATATAAAGGTCATTAACATGTCTACATGCATGCACAATCTTATGTCAACTGATTGCATAACTTGCGAACTATAGGCCATCGAAATTTTTGTAAACAAAAGTTTGTGCGACTTTAGCTCCCAAACGGAATAAAAGCTAAAGCTGAAATAGCCTTCATTCTATTTCACTTATTTGTGTCTACACATGTATATGTTTTGCAGAGACTCAAAGCTCTTGAGAATGGAGAAAATGAGGTGTCAATTTTGCATTGGACCCTATGGGAAAATGCATTAAACGCCTACTGCTCCGACGTTCAGCGACCGATAACATCCATCTTTACACTGTAAACGGTAATTACATAGGTACATGCCTGGGGCAAATAACAGCGCAAATAATTGTCCATGTGCAGAGTAATAAAGGAGCAAACTTTTATATATGGGCCTGCAGTGGAAGTTATTCTTAAAAGGTGACTTTCACGAATCGTTCTGAAACTGTGCTAAATTACAGATAATTCCCATATATTTCTTGGGAGAAAATGCCCTGAAATTCTCCTTTCTCCGTTGTCGAGATATTCGAGGGCAAAGTCGTGCAGTTTTCGACTTCCAGGGGCTATAACTCGAAAACTAGAGAACGAGAATTTTTGGCACATATGGTCAATTGAATGTTTATCCCAACCCTCTCATTTGGCACTAGTTTCAGCCCGAATTGTGCAAGTCACCTAAGGTCACGAATCGTCCCGAACGTGTAGCCCAAATTGTGAAAATTTCAAACCGCTACTGCTTGCTTGTATGAGTAGGTAGCCATCTGAAACTTGGCATATATAAAGGTCATTAACATGTCTACATGCATGCACAATCTTATGTCAACTGATTGCATAACTTGCGAACTATAGGCCATCGAAATTTTTGTAAACAAAAGTTTGTGCGACTTTAGCTCCCAAACGGAATAAAAGCTAAAGCTGAAATAGCCTTCATTCTATTTCACTTATTTGTGTCTACACATGTATATGTTTTGCAGAGACTCAAAGCTCTTGAGAATGGAGAAAATGAGGTGTCAATTTTGCATTGGACCCTATGGGAAAATGCATTAAACGCCTACTGCTCCGACGTTCAGCGACCGATAACATCCATCTTTACACTGTAAACGGTAATTACATAGGTACATGCCTGGGGCAAATAACAGCGCAAATAATTGTCCATGTGCAGAGTAATAAAGGAGCAAACTTTTATATATGGGCCTGCAGTGGAAGTTATTCTTAAAAGGTGACTTTCACGAATCGTTCTGAAACTGTGCTAAATTACAGATAATTCCCATATATTTCTTGGGGGAAAAATGCCCTGAAATTCTCCTTTCTCCGTTGTCGAGATATTCGAGGGCAAAGTCGTGCAGTTTTCGACTTCCAGGGGCTATAACTCGAAAACTAGAGAACGAGAATTTTTGGCACATATGGTCAATTGAATGTTTATCCCAACCCTCTCATTTGGCACTAGTTTCTGCCCGAATTGTGCAAGTCACCTAAGGTCACGAATCGTCCCGAACGTGTAGCCCAAATTCTGAAAATTTCAAACCGCTACTGCTTGCTTGTATGAGTAGGTAGCCATCTGAAACTTGGCATATATAAAGGTCATTAACATGTCTACATGCATGCACAATCTTATGTCAACTGATTGCATAACTTGCGAACTATAGGCCATCGAAATTTTTGTAAACAAAAGTTTGTGCGACTTTAGCTCCCAAACGGAATAAAAGCTAAAGCTGAAATAGCCTTCATTCTATTTCACTTATTTGTGTCTACACATGTATATGTTTTGCAGAGACTCAAAGCTCTTGAGAATGGAGAAAATGAGGTGTCAATTTTGCATTGGACCCTATGGGAAAATGCATTAAACGCCTACTGCTCCGACGTTCAGCGACCGATAACATCCATCTTTACACTGTAAACGGTAATTACATAGGTACATGCCTGGGGCAAATAACAGCGCAAATAATTGTCCATGTGCAGAGTAATAAAGGAGCAAACTTTTATATATGGGCCTGCAGTGGAAGTTATTCTTAAAAGGTGACTTTCACGAATCGTTCTGAAACTGTGCTAAATTACAGATAATTCCCATATATTTCTTGGGAGAAAATGCCCTGAAATTCTCCTTTCTCCGTTGTCGAGATATTCGAGGGCAAAGTCGTGCAGTTTTCGACTTCCAGGGGCTATAACTCGAAAACTAGAGAACGAGAATTTTTGGCACATATGGTCAATTGAATGTTTATCCCAACCCTCTCATTTGGCACTAGTTTCAGCCCGAATTGTGCAAGACACCTAAGGTCACGAATCGTCCCGAACGTGTAGCCCAAATTGTGAAAATTTCAAACCGCTACTGCTTGCTTGTATGAGTAGGTAGCCATCTGAAACTTGGCATATATAAAGGTCATTAACATGTCTACATGCATGCACAATCTTATGTCAACTGATTGCATAACTTGCGAACTATAGGCCATCGAAATTTTTGTAAACAAAAGTTTGTGCGACTTTAGCTCCCAAACGGAATAAAAGCTAAAGCTGAAATAGCCTTCATTCTATTTCACTTATTTGTGTCTACACATGTATATGTTTTGCAGAGACTCAAAGCTCTTGAGAATGGAGAAAATGAGGTGTCAATTTTGCATTGGACCCTATGGGAAAATGCATTAAACGCCTACTGCTCCGACGTTCAGCGACCGATAACATCCATCTTTACACAGTAAACGGTAATTACATAGGTACATGCCTGGGGCAAATAACAGCGCAAATAATTGTCCATGTGCAGAGTAATAAAGGAGCAAACTTTTATATATGGGCCTGCAGTGGAAGTTATTCTTAAAAGGTGACTTTCACGAATCGTTCTGAAACTGTGCTAAATTACAGATAATTCCCATATATTTCTTGGGAGAAAATGCCCTGAAATTCTCCTTTCTCCGTTGTCGAGATATTCGAGGGCAAAGTCGTGCAGTTTTCGACTTCCAGGGGCTATAACTCGAAAACTAGAGAACGAGAATTTTTGGCACATATGGTCAATTGAATGTTTATCCCAACCCTCTCATTTGGCACTAGTTTCAGCCCGAATTGTGCAAGTCACCTAAGGTCACGAATCGTCCCGAACGTGTAGCCCAAATTGTGAAAATTTCAAACCGCTACTGCTTGCTTGTATGAGTAGGTAGCCATCTGAAACTTGGCATATATAAAGGTCATTAACATGTCTACATGCATGCACAATCTTATGTCAACTGATTGCATAACTTGCGAACTATAGGCCATCGAAATTTTTGTAAACAAAAGTTTGTGCGACTTTAGCTCCCAAACGGAATAAAAGCTAAAGCTGAAATAGCCTTCATTCTATTTCACTTATTTGTGTCTACACATGTATATGTTTTGCAGAGACTCAAATCTCTTGAGAATGGAGAAAATGAGGTGTCAATTTTGCATTGGACCCTATGGGAAAATGCATTAAACGCCTACTGCTCCGACGTTCAGCGACCGATAACATCCATCTTTACACTGTAAACGTTAATTACATAGGTACATGCCTGGGGCAAATAACAGCGCAAATAATTGTCCATGTGCAGAGTAATAAAGGAGCAAACTTTTATATATGGGCCTGCAGTGGAAGTTATTCTTAAAAGGTGACTTTCACGAATCGTTCTGAAACTGTGCTAAATTACAGATAATTCCCATATATTTCTTGGGAGAAAATGCCCTGAAATTCTCCTTTCTCCGTTGTCGAGATATTCGAGGGCAAAGTCGTGCAGTTTTCGACTTCCAGGGGCTATAACTCGAAAACTAGAGAACGAGAATTTTTGGCACATATGGTCAATTGAATGTTTATTCCAACCCTCTCATTTGGCACTAGTTTCAGCCCGAATTGTGCAAGTCACCTAAGGTCACGAATCGTCCCGAACGTGTAGCCCAAATTGTGAAAATTTCAAACCGCTACTGCTTGCTTGTATGAGTAGGTAGCCATCTGAAACTTGGCATATATAAAGGTCATTAACATGTCTACATGCACGCACAATCTTATGTCAACTGATTGCATAACTTGCGAACTATAGGCCATCGAAATTTTTGTAAACAAAAGTTTGTGCGACTTTAGCTCCCAAACGGAATAAAAGCTAAAGCTGAAATAGCCTTCATTCTATTTCACTTATTTGTGTCTACACATGTATATGTTTTGCAGAGACTCAAAGCTCTTGAGAATGGAGAAAATGAGGTGTCAATTTTGCATTGGACCCTATGGGAAAATGCATTAAACGCCTACTGCTCCGACGTTCAGCGACCGATAACATCCATCTTTACACTGTAAACGATAATTACATAGGTACATGCCTGGGGCAAATAACAGCGCAAATAATTGTCCATGTGCAGAGTAATAAAGGAGCAAACTTTTATATATGGGCCTGCAGTGGAAGTTATTCTTAAAAGGTGACTTTCACGAATCGTTCTGAAACTGTGCTAAATTACAGATAAGTCCCATATATTTCTTGGGAGAAAAATGCCCTGAAATTCTCCTTTCTCCGTTGTCGAGATATTCGAGGGCAAAGTCGTGCAGTTTTCGACTTCCAGGGGCTATAACTCGAAAACTAGAGAACGAGAATTTTTGGCACATATGGTCAATTGAATGTTTATCCCAACCCTCTCATTTGGCACTAGTTTCAGCCCGAATTGTGCAAGTCACCTAAGGTCACGAATCGTCCCGAACGTGTAGCCCAAATTGTGAAAATTTCAAACCGCTACTGCTTGCTTGTATGAGTAGGTAGCCATCTGAAACTTGGCATATATAAAGGTCATTAACATGTCTACATGCATGCACAATCTTATGTCAACTGATTGCATAACTTGCGAACTATAGGCCATCGAAATTTTTGTAAACAAAAGTTTGTGCGACTTTAGCTCCCAAACGGAATAAAAGCTAAAGCTGAAATAGCCTTCATTCTATTTCACTTATTTGTGTCTACACATGTATATGTTTTGCAGAGACTCAAAGCTCTTGAGAATGGAGAAAATGAGGTGTCAATTTTGCATTGGACCCTATGGGAAAATGCATTAAACGCCTACTGCTCCGACGTTCAGCGACCGATAACATCCATCTTTACACTGTAAACGGTAATTACATAGGTACATGCCTGGGGCAAATAACAGCGCAAATAATTGTCCATGTGCAGAGTAATAAAGGAGCAAACTTTTATATATGGGCCTGCAGTGGAAGTTATTCTTAAAAGGTGACTTTCACGAATCGTTCTGAAACTGTGCTAAATTACAGATAATTCCCATATATTTCTTGGGAGAAAATGCCCTGAAATTCTCCTTTCTCCGTTGTCGAGATATTCGAGGGCAAAGTCGTGCAGTTTTCGACTTCCAGGGGCTATAACTCGAAAACTAGAGAACGAGAATTTTTGGCACATATGGTCAATTGAATGTTTATCCCAACCCTCTCATTTGGCACTAGTTTCAGCCCGAATTGTGCAAGTCACCTAAGGTCACGAATCGTCCCGAACGTGTAGCCCAAATTGTGAAAATTTCAAACCGCTACTGCTTGCTTGTATGAGTAGGTAGCCATCTGAAACTTGGCATATATAAAGGTCATTAACATGTCTACATGCATGCACAATCTTATGTCAACTGATTGCATAACTTGCGAACTATAGGCCATCGAAATTTTTGTAAACAAAAGTTTGTGCGACTTTAGCTCCCAAACGGAATAAAAGCTAAAGCTGAAATAGCCTTCATTCTATTTCACTTATTTGTGTCTACACATGTATATGTTTTGCAGAGACTCAAAGCTCTTGAGAATGGAGAAAATGAGATGTCAATTTTGCATTGGACCCTATGGGAAAATGCATTAAACGCCTACTGCTCCGACGTTCAGCGACCGATAACATCCATCTTTACACTGTAAACGGTAATTACATAGGTACATGCCTGGGGCAAATAACAGCGCAAATAATTGTCCATGTGCAGATTAATAAAGGAGCAAACTTTTATATATGGGCCTGCAGTGGAAGTTATTCTTAAAAGGTGACTTTCACGAATCGTTCTGAAACTGTGCTAAATTACAGATAATTCCCATATATTTCTTGGGAGAAAATGCCCTGAAAGTCTCCTTTCTCCGTTGTCGAGATATTCGAGGGCAAAGTCGTGCAGTTTTCGACTTCCAGGGGCTATAACTCGAAAACTAGAGAACGAGAATTTTTGGCACATATGGTCAATTGAATGTTTATCCCAACCCTCTCATTTGGCACTAGTTTCAGCCCGAATTGTGCAAGTCACCTAAGGTCACGAATCGTCCCGAACGTGTAGCCCAAATTGTGAAAATTTCAAACCGCTACTGCTTGCTTGTATGAGTAGGTAGCCATCTGAAACTTGGCATATATAAAGGTCATTAACATGTCTACATGCATGCACAATCTTATGTCAACTGATTGCATAACTTGCGAACTATAGGCCATCGAAATTTTTGTAAACAAAAGTTTGTGCGACTTTAGCTCCCAAACGGAATAAAAGCTAAAGCTGAAATAGCCTTCATTCTATTTCACTTATTTGTGTCTACACATGTATATGTTTTGCAGAGACTCAAAGCTCTTGAGAATGGAGAAAATGAGGTGTCAATTTTGCATTGGACCCTATGGGAAAATGCATTAAACGCCTACTGCTCCGACGTTCAGCGACCGATAACATCCATCTTTACACTGTAAACGGAAATTACATAGGTACATGCCTGGGGCAAATAACAGCGCAAATAATTGTCCATGTGCAGAGTAATAAAGGAGCAAACTTTTATATATGGGCCTGCAGTGGAAGTTATTCTTAAAAGGTGACTTTCACGAATCGTTCTGAAACTGTGCTAAATTACAGATAATTCCCATATATTTCTTGGGAGAAAATGCCCTGAAATTCTCCTTTCTCCGTTGTCGAGATATTCGAGGGCAAAGTCGTGCAGTTTTCGACTTCCAGGGGCTATAACTCGAAAACTAGAGAACGAGAATTTTTGGCACATATGGTCAATTGAATGTTTATCCCAACCCTCTCATTTGGCACTAGTTTCAGCCCGAATTGTGCAAGACACCTAAGGTCACGAATCGTCCCGAACGTGTAGCCCAAATTGTGAAAATTTCAAACCGCTACTGCTTGCTTGTATGAGTAGGTAGCCATCTGAAACTTGGCATATATAAAGGTCATTAACATGTCTACATGCATGCACAATCTTATGTCAACTGATTGCATAACTTGCGAACTATAGGCCATCGAAATTTTTGTAAACAAAAGTTTGTGCGACTTTAGCTCCCAAACGGAATAAAAGCTAAAGCTGAAATAGCCTTCATTCTATTTCACTTATTTGTGTCTACACATGTATATGTTTTGCAGAGACTCAAAGCTCTTGAGAATGGAGAAAATGAGGTGTCAATTTTGCATTGGACCCTATGGGAAAATGCATTAAACGCCTACTGCTCCGACGTTCAGCGACCGATAACATCCATCTTTACACAGTAAACGGTAATTACATAGGTACATGCCTGGGGCAAATAACAGCGCAAATAATTGTCCATGTGCAGAGTAATAAAGGAGCAAACTTTTATATATGGGCCTGCAGTGGAAGTTATTCTTAAAAGGTGACTTTCACGAATCGTTCTGAAACTGTGCTAAATTACAGATAATTCCCATATATTTCTTGGGAGAAAATGCCCTGAAATTCTCCTTTCTCCGTTGTCGAGATATTCGAGGGCAAAGTCGTGCAGTTTTCGACTTCCAGGGGCTATAACTCGAAAACTAGAGAACGAGAATTTTTGGCACATATGGTCAATTGAATGTTTATCCCAACCCTCTCATTTGGCACTAGTTTCAGCCCGAATTGTGCAAGTCACCTAAGGTCACGAATCGTCCCGAACGTGTAGCCCAAATTGTGAAAATTTCAAACCGCTACTGCTTGCTTGTATGAGTAGGTAGCCATCTGAAACTTGGCATATATAAAGGTCATTAACATGTCTACATGCATGCACAATCTTATGTCAACTGATTGCATAACTTGCGAACTATAGGCCATCGAAATTTTTGTAAACAAAAGTTTGTGCGACTTTAGCTCCCAAACGGAATAAAAGCTAAAGCTGAAATAGCCTTCATTCTATTTCACTTATTTGTGTCTACACATGTATATGTTTTGCAGAGACTCAAATCTCTTGAGAATGGAGAAAATGAGGTGTCAATTTTGCATTGGACCCTATGGGAAAATGCATTAAACGCCTACTGCTCCGACGTTCAGCGACCGATAACATCCATCTTTACACTGTAAACGTTAATTACATAGGTACATGCCTGGGGCAAATAACAGCGCAAATAATTGTCCATGTGCAGAGTAATAAAGGAGCAAACTTTTATATATGGGCCTGCAGTGGAAGTTATTCTTAAAAGGTGACTTTCACGAATCGTTCTGAAACTGTGCTAAATTACAGATAATTCCCATATATTTCTTGGGAGAAAATGCCCTGAAATTCTCCTTTCTCCGTTGTCGAGATATTCGAGGGCAAAGTCGTGCAGTTTTCGACTTCCAGGGGCTATAACTCGAAAACTAGAGAACGAGAATTTTTGGCACATATGGTCAATTGAATGTTTATTCCAACCCTCTCATTTGGCACTAGTTTCAGCCCGAATTGTGCAAGTCACCTAAGGTCACGAATCGTCCCGAACGTGTAGCCCAAATTGTGAAAATTTCAAACCGCTACTGCTTGCTTGTATGAGTAGGTAGCCATCTGAAACTTGGCATATATAAAGGTCATTAACATGTCTACATGCACGCACAATCTTATGTCAACTGATTGCATAACTTGCGAACTATAGGCCATCGAAATTTTTGTAAACAAAAGTTTGTGCGACTTTAGCTCCCAAACGGAATAAAAGCTAAAGCTGAAATAGCCTTCATTCTATTTCACTTATTTGTGTCTACACATGTATATGTTTTGCAGAGACTCAAAGCTCTTGAGAATGGAGAAAATGAGGTGTCAATTTTGCATTGGACCCTATGGGAAAATGCATTAAACGCCTACTGCTCCGACGTTCAGCGACCGATAACATCCATCTTTACACTGTAAACGATAATTACATAGGTACATGCCTGGGGCAAATAACAGCGCAAATAATTGTCCATGTGCAGAGTAATAAAGGAGCAAACTTTTATATATGGGCCTGCAGTGGAAGTTATTCTTAAAAGGTGACTTTCACGAATCGTTCTGAAACTGTGCTAAATTACAGATAATTCCCATATATTTCTTGGGAGAAAAATGCCCTGAAATTATCCTTTCTCCGTTGTCGAGATATTCGAGGGCAAAGTCGTGCAGTTTTCGACTTCCAGGGGCTATAACTCGAAAACTAGAGAACGAGAATTTTTGGCACATATGGTCAATTGAATGTTTATCCCAACCCTCTCATTTGGCACTAGTTTCAGCCCGAATTGTGCAAGTCACCTAAGGTCACGAATCGTCCCGAACGTGTAGCCCAAATTGTGAAAATTTCAAACCGCTACTGCTTGCTTGTATGAGTAGGTAGCCATCTGAAACTTGGCATATATAAAGGTCATTAACATGTCTACATGCATGCACAATCTTATGTCAACTGATTGCATAACTTGCGAACTATAGGCCATCGAAATTTTTGTAAACAAAAGTTTGTGCGACTTTAGCTCCCAAACGGAATAAAAGCTAAAGCTGAAATAGCCTTCATTCTATTTCACTTATTTGTGTGTACACATGTATATGTTTTGCAGAGACTCAAAGCTCTTGAGAATGGAGAAAATGAGGTGTCAATTTTGCATTGGACCCTATGGGAAAATGCATTAAACGCCTACTGCTTCGACGTTCAGCGACCGATAACATCCATCTTTACACTGTAAACGGTAATTACATAGGTACATGCCTGGGGCAAATAACAGCGCAAATAATTGTCCATGTGCAGAGTAATAAAGGAGCAAACTTTTATATATGGGCCTGCAGTGGAAGTTATTCTTAAAAGGTGACTTTCACGAATCGTTCTGAAACTGTGCTAAATTACAGATAATTCCCATATATTTCTTGGGAGAAAATGCCCTGAAATTCTCCTTTCTCCGTTGTCGAGATATTCGAGGGCAAAGTCGTGCAGTTTTCGACTTCCAGGGGCTATAACTCGAAAACTAGAGAACGAGAATTTTTGGCACATATGGTCAATTGAATGTTTATCCCAACCCTCTCATTTGGCACTAGTTTCAGCCCGAATTGTGCAAGTCACCTAAGGTCACGAATCGTCCCGAACGTGTAGCCCAAATTGTGAAAATTTCAAACCGCTACTGCTTGCTTGTATGAGTAGGTAGCCATCTGAAACTTGGCATATATAAAGGTCATTAACATGTCTACATGCATGCACAATCTTATGTCAACTGATTGCATAACTTGCGAACTATAGGCCATCGAAATTTTTGTAAACAAAAGTTTGTGCGACTTTAGCTCCCAAACGGAATAAAAGCTAAAGCTGAAATAGCCTTCATTCTATTTCACTTATTTGTGTCTACACATGTATATGTTTTGCAGAGACTCAAAGCTCTTGAGAATGGAGAAAATGAGATGTCAATTTTGCATTGGACCCTATGGGAAAATGCATTAAACGCCTACTGCTCCGACGTTCAGCGACCGATAACATCCATCTTTACACTGTAAACGGTAATTACATAGGTACATGCCTGGGGCAAATAACAGCGCAAATAATTGTCCATGTGCAGATTAATAAAGGAGCAAACTTTTATATATGGGCCTGCAGTGGAAGTTATTCTTAAAAGGTGACTTTCACGAATCGTTCTGAAACTGTGCTAAATTACAGATAATTCCCATATATTTCTTGGGAGAAAATGCCCTGAAAGTCTCCTTTCTCCGTTGTCGAGATATTCGAGGGCAAAGTCGTGCAGTTTTCGACTTCCAGGGGCTATAACTCGAAAACTAGAGAACGAGAATTTTTGGCACATATGGTCAATTGAATGTTTATCCCAACCCTCTCATTTGGCACTAGTTTCAGCCCGAATTGTGCAAGTCACCTAAGGTCACGAATCGGCCCGAACGTGTAGCCCAAATTGTGAAAATTTCAAACCGCTACTGCTTGCTTGTATGAGTAGGTAGCCATCTGAAACTTGGCATATATAAAGGTCATTAACATGTCTACATGCATGCACAATCTTATGTCAACTGATTGCATAACTTGCGAACTATAGGCCATCGAAATTTTTGTAAACAAAAGTTTGTGCGACTTTAGCTCCCAAACGGAATAAAAGCTAAAGCTGAAATAGCCTTCATTCTATTTCACTTATTTGTGTCTACACATGTATATGTTTTGCAGAGACTCAAAGCTCTTGAGAATGGAGAAAATGAGGTGTCAATTTTGCATTGGACCCTATGGGAAAATGCATTAAACGCCTACTGCTCCGACGTTCAGCGACCGATAACATCCATCTTTACACTGTAAACGGAAATTACATAGGTACATGCCTGGGGCAAATAACAGCGCAAATAATTGTCCATGTGCAGAGTAATAAAGGAGCAAACTTTTATATATGGGCCTGCAGTGGAAGTTATTCTTAAAAGGTGACTTTCACGAATCGTTCTGAAACTGTGCTAAATTACAGATAATTCCCATATATTTCTTGGGAGAAAATGCCCTGAAATTCTCCTTTCTCCGTTGTCGAGATATTCGAGGGCAAAGTCGTGCAGTTTTCGACTTCCAGGGGCTATAACTCGAAAACTAGAGAACGAGAATTTTTGGCACATATGGTCAATTGAATGTTTATCCCAACCCTCTCATTTGGCACTAGTTTCAGCCCGAATTGTGCAAGTCACCTAAGGTCACGAATCGTCCCGAACGTGTAGCCCAAATTGTGAAAATTTCAAACCGCTACTGCTTGCTTGTATGAGTAGGTAGCCATCTGAAACTTGGCATATATAAAGGTCATTAACATGTCTACATGCATGCACAATCTTATGTCAACTGAATGCATAACTTGCGAACTATAGGCCATCGAAATTTTTGTAAACAAAAGTTTGTGCGACTTTAGCTCCCAAACGGAATAAAAGCTAAAGCTGAAATAGCCTTCATTCTATTTCACTTATTTGTGTCTACACATGTATATGTTTTGCAGAGACTCAAAGCTCTTGAGAATGGAGAAAATGAGGTGTCAATTTTGCATTGGACCCTATGGGAAAATGCATTAAACGCCTACTGCTCCGACGTTCAGCGACCGATAACATCCATCTTTACACTGTAAACGGTAATTACATAGGTACATGCCTGGGGCAAATAACAGCGCAAATAATTGTCCATGTGCAGAGTAATAAAGGAGCAAACTTTTATATATGGGCCTGCAGTGGAAGTTATTCTTAAAAGGTGACTTTCACGAATCGTTCTGAAACTGTGCTAAATTACAGATAATTCCCATATATTTCTTGGGAGAAAATGCCCTGAAATTCTCCTTTCTCCGTTGTCGAGATATTCGAGGGCAAAGTCGTGCAGTTTTCGACTTCCAGGGGCTATAACTCGAAAACTAGAGAACGAGAATTTTTGGCACATATGGTCAATTGAATGTTTATCCCAACCCTCTCATTTGGCACTAGTTTCAGCCCGAATTGTGCAAGTCACCTAAGGTCACGAATCGTCCCGAACGTGTAGCCCAAATTGTGAAAATTTCAAACCGCTACTGCTTGCTTGTATGAGTAGGTAGCCATCTGAAACTTGGCATATATAAAGGTCATTAACATGTCTACATGCATGCACAATCTTATGTCAACTGATTGCATAACTTGCGAACTATAGGCCATCGAAATTTTTGTAAACAAAAGTTTGTGCGACTTTAGCTCCCAAACGGAATAAAAGCTAAAGCTGAAATAGCCTTCATTCTATTTCACTTATTTGTGTCTACACATGTATATGTTTTGCAGAGACTCAAAGCTCTTGAGAATGGAGAAAATGAGGTGTCAATTTTGCATTGGACCCTATGGGAAAATGCATTAAACGCCTACTGCTCCGACGTTCAGCGACCGATAACATCCATCTTTACACTGTAAACGGTAATTACATAGGTACATGCCTGGGGCAAATAACAGCGCAAATAATTGTCCATGTGCAGAGTAATAAAGGAGCAAACTTTTATATATGGGCCTGCAGTGGAAGTTATTCTTAAAAGGTGACTTTCACGAATCGTTCTGAAACTGTGCTAAATTACAGATAATTCCCATATATTTCTTGGGAGAAAATGCCCTGAAATTCTCCTTTCTCCGTTGTCGAGATATTCGAGGGCAAAGTCGTGCAGTTTTCGACTTCCAGGGGCTATAACTCGAAAACTAGAGAACGAGAATTTTTGGCACATATGGTCAATTGAATGTTTATCCCAACCCTCTCATTTGGCACTAGTTTCAGCCCGAATTGTGCAAGTCACCTAAGGTCACGAATCGTCCCGAACGTGTAGCCCAAATTGTGAAAATTTCAAACCGCTACTGCTTGCTTGTATGAGTAGGTAGCCAACTGAAACTTGGCATATATAAAGGTCATTAACATGTCTACATGCATGCACAATCTTATGTCAACTGATTGCATAACTTGCGAACTATAGGCCATCGAAATTTTTGTAAACAAAAGTTTGTGCGACTTTAGCTCCCAAACGGAATAAAAGCTAAAGCTGAAATAGCCTTCATTCTATTTCACTTATTTGTGTCTACACATGTATATGTTTTGCAGAGACTCAAAGCTCTTGAGAATGGAGAAAATGAGGTGTCAATTTTGCATTGGACCCTATGGGAAAATGCATTAAACGCCTACTGCTCCGACGTTCAGCGACCGATAACATCCATCTTTACACTGTAAACGGAAATTACATAGGTACATGCCTGGGGCAAATAACAGCGCAAATAATTGTCCATGTGCAGAGTAATAAAGGAGCAAACTTTTATATATGGGCCTGCAGTGGAAGTTATTCTTAAAAGGTGACTTTCACGAATCGTTCTGAAACTGTGCTAAATTACAGATAATTCCCATATATTTCTTGGGAGAAAATGCCCTGAAATTCTCCTTTCTCCGTTGTCGAGATATTCGAGGGCAAAGTCGTGCAGTTTTCGACTTCCAGGGGCTATAACTCGAAAACTAGAGAACGAGAATTTTTGGCACATATGGTCAATTGAATGTTTATCCCAACCCTCTCATTTGGCACTAGTTTCAGCCCGAATTGTGCAAGTCACCTAAGGTCACGAATCGTCCCGAACGTGTAGCCCAAATTGTGAAAATTTCAAACCGCTACTGCTTGCTTGTATGAGTAGGTAGCCATCTGAAACTTGGCATATATAAAGGTCATTAACATGTCTACATGCATGCACAATCTTATGTCAACTGAATGCATAACTTGCGAACTATAGGCCATCGAAATTTTTGTAAACAAAAGTTTGTGCGACTTTAGCTCCCAAACGGAATAAAAGCTAAAGCTGAAATAGCCTTCATTCTATTTCACTTATTTGTGTCTACACATGTATATGTTTTGCAGAGACTCAAAGCTCTTGAGAATGGAGAAAATGAGGTGTCAATTTTGCATTGGACCCTATGGGAAAATGCATTAAACGCCTACTGCTCCGACGTTCAGCGACCGATAACAGCCATCTTTACACTGTAAACGGTAATTACATAGGTACATGCCTGGGGCAAATAACAGCGCAAATAATTGTCCATGTGCAGAGTAATAAAGGAGCAAACTTTTATATATGGGCCTGCAGTGGAAGTTATTCTTAAAAGGTGACTTTCACGAATCGTTCTGAAACTGTGCTAAATTACAGATAATTCCCATATATTTCTTGGGAGAAAATGCCCTGAAATTCTCCTTTCTCCGTTGTCGAGATATTCGAGGGCAAAGTCGTGCAGTTTTCGACTTCCAGGGGCTATAACTCGAAAACTAGAGAACGAGAATTTTTGGCACATATGGTCAATTGAATGTTTATCCCAACCCTCTCATTTGGCACTAGTTTCAGCCCGAATTGTGCAAGTCACCTAAGGTCACGAATCGTCCCGAACGTGTAGCCCAAATTGTGAAAATTTCAAACCGCTACTGCTTGCTTGTATGAGTAGGTAGCCATCTGAAACTTGGCATATATAAAGGTCATTAACATGTCTACATGCATGCACAATCTTATGTCAACTGATTGCATAACTTGCGAACTATAGGCCATCGAAATTTTTGTAAACAAAAGTTTGTGCGACTTTAGCTCCCAAACGGAATAAAAGCTAAAGCTGAAATAGCCTTCATTCTATTTCACTTATTTGTGTCTACACATGTATATGTTTTGCAGAGACTCAAAGCTCTTGAGAATGGAGAAAATGAGGTGTCAATTTTGCATTGGACCCTATGGGAAAATGCATTAAACGCCTACTGCTCCGACGTTCAGCGACCGATAACATCCATCTTTACACTGTAAACGGTAATTACATAGGTACATGCCTGGGGCAAATAACAGCGCAAATAATTGTCCATGTGCAGAGTAATAAAGGAGCAAACTTTTATATATGGGCCTGCAGTGGAAGTTATTCTTAAAAGGTGACTTTCACGAATCGTTCTGAAACTGTGCTAAATTACAGATAATTCCCATATATTTCTTGGGAGAAAATGCCCTGAAATTCTCCTTTCTCCGTTGTCGAGATATTCGAGGGCAAAGTCGTGCAGTTTTCGACTTCCAGGGGCTATAACTCGAAAACTAGAGAACGAGAATTTTTGGCACATATGGTCAATTGAATGTTTATCCCAACCCTCTCATTTGGCACTAGTTTCAGCCCGAATTGTGCAAGTCACCTAAGGTCACGAATCGTCCCGAACGTGTAGCCCAAATTGTGAAAATTTCAAACCGCTACTGCTTGCTTGTATGAGTAGGTAGCCATCTGAAACTTGGCATATATAAAGGTCATTAACATGTCTACATGCATGCACAATCTTATGTCAACTGATTGCATAACTTGCGAACTATAGGCCATCGAAATTTTTGTAAACAAAAGTTTGTGCGACTTTAGCTCCCAAACGGAATAAAAGCTAAAGCTGAAATAGCCTTCATTCTATTTCACTTATTTGTGTCTACACATGTATATGTTTTGCAGAGACTCAAAGCTCTTGAGAATGGAGAAAATGAGGTGTCAATTTTGCATTGGACCCTATGGGAAAATGCATTAAACGCCTACTGCTCCGACGTTCAGCGACCGATAACATCCATCTTTACACTGTAAACGGTAATTACATAGGTACATGCCTGAGGCAAATAACAGCGCAAATAATTGTCCATGTGCAGAGTAATAAAGGAGCAAACTTTTATATATGGGCCTGCAGTGGAAGTTATTCTTAAAAGGTGACTTTCACGAATCGTTCTGAAACTGTGCTAAATTACAGATAATTCCCATATATTTCTTGGGAGAAAATGCCCTGAAATTCTCCTTTCTCCGTTGTCGAGATATTCGAGTGCAAAGTCGTGCAGTTTTCGACTTCCAGGGGCTATAACTCGAAAACTAGAGAACGAGAATTTTTGGCACATATGGTCAATTGAATGTTTATCCCAACCCTCTCATTTGGCACTAGTTTCAGCCCGAATTGTGCAGGTCACCTAACTTCACGAATCGTCCCGAACGTGTAGCCCAAATTGTGAAAATTTCAAACCGCTACTGCTTGCTTGTATGAGTAGGTAGCCATCTGAAACTTGGCATATATAAAGGTCATTAACATGTCTACATGCATGCACAATCTTATGTCAACTGATTGCATAACTTGCGAACTATAGGCCATCGAAATTTTTGTAAACAAAAGTTTGTGCGACTTTAGCTCCCAAACGGAATAAAAGCTAAAGCTGAAATAGCCTTCATTCTATTTCACTTATTTGTGTCTACACATGTATATGTTTTGCAGAGACTCAAAGCTCTTGAGAATGGAGAAAATGAGGTGTCAATTTTGCATTGGACCCTATGGGAAAATGCATTAAACGCCTACTGCTCCGACGTTCAGCGACCGATAACATCCATCTTTACACTGTAAACGGTAATTACATAGGTACATGCCTGGGGCAAATAACAGCGCAAATAATTGTCCATGTGCAGAGTAATAAAGGAGCAAACTTTTATATATGGGCCTGCAGTGGAAGTTATTCTTAAAAGGTGACTTTCACGAATCGTTCTGAAACTGTGCTAAATTACAGATAATTCCCATATATTTCTTGGGAGAAAATGCCCTGAAATTCTCCTTTCTCCGTTGTCGAGATATTCGAGGGCAAAGTCGTGCAGTTTTCGACTTCCAGGGGCTATAACTCGAAAACTAGAGAACGAGAATTTTTGGCACATATGGTCAATTGAATGTTTATCCCAACCCTCTCATTTGGCACTAGTTTCAGCCCGAATTGTGCAAGTCACCTAAGGTCACGAATCGTCCCGAACGTGTAGCCCAAATTGTGAAAATTTCAAACCGCTACTGCTTGCTTGTATGAGTAGGTAGCCATCTGAAACTTGGCATATATAAAGGTCATTAACATGTCTACATGCATGCACAATCTTATGTCAACTGATTGCATAACTTGCGAACTATAGGCCATCGAAATTTTTGTAAACAAAAGTTTGTGCGACTTTAGCTCCCAAACGGAATAAAAGCTAAAGCTGAAATAGCCTTCATTCTATTTCACTTATTTGTGTCTACACATGTATATGTTTTGCAGAGACTCAAAGCTCTTGAGAATGGAGAAAATGAGGTGTCAATTTTGCATTGGACCCTATGGGAAAATGCATTAAACGCCTACTGCTCCGACGTTCAGCGACCGATAACATCCATCTTTACACTGTAAACGGTAATTACATAGGTACATGCCTGGGGCAAATAACAGCGCAAATAATTGTCCATGTGCAGAGTAATAAAGGAGCAAACTTTTATATATGGGCCTGCAGTGGAAGTTATTCTTAAAAGGTGACTTTCACGAATCGTTCTGAAACTGTGCTAAATTACAGATAATTCCCATATATTTCTTGGGAGAAAATGCCCTGAAATGCTCCTTTCTCCGTTGTCGAGATATTCGAGGGCAAAGTCGTGCAGTTTTCGACTTCCAGGGGCTATAACTCGAAAACTAGAGAACGAGAATTTTTGGCACATATGGTCAATTAAATGTTTATCCCAACCCTCTCATTTGGCACTAGTTTCAGCCCGAATTGTGCAAGTCACCTAAGGTCACGAATCGTCCCGAACGTGTAGCCCAAATTGTGAAAATTTCAAACCGCTACTGCTTGCTTGTATGAGTAGGTAGCCATCTGAAACTTGGCATATATAAAGGTCATTAACATGTCTACATGCATGCACAATCTTATGTCAACTGATTGCATAACTTGCGAACTATAGGCCATCGAAATTTTTGTAAACAAAAGTTTGTGCGACTTTAGCTCCCAAACGGAATAAAAGCTAAAGCTGAAATAGCCTTCATTCTATTTCACTTATTTGTGTCTACACATGTATATGTTTTGCAGAGACTCAAAGCTCTTGAGAATGGAGAAAATGAGGTGTCAATTTTGCATTGGACCCTATGGGAAAATGCATTAAACGCCTACTGCTCCGACGTTCAGCGACCGATAACATCCATCTTTACACTGTAAACGGTAATTACATAGGTACATGCCTGGGGCAAATAACAGCGCAAATAATTGTCCATGTGCAGAGTAATAAAGGAGCAAACTTTTATATATGGGCCTGCAGTGGAAGTTATTCTTAAAAGGTGACTTTCACGAATCGTTCTGAAACTGTGCTAAATTACAGATAATTCCCATATATTTCTTGGGAGAAAATGCCCTGAAATTCTCCTTTCTCCGTTGTCGAGATATTCGAGGGCAAAGTCGTGCAGTTTTCGACTTCCAGGGGCTATAACTCGAAAACTAGAGAACGAGAATTTTTGGCACATATGGTCAATTGAATGTTTATCCCAACCCTCTCATTTGGCACTAGTTTCAGCCCGAATTGTGCAAGTCACCTAAGGTCACGAATCGTCCCGAACGTGTAGCCCAAATTGTGAAAATTTCAAACCGCTACTGCTTGCTTGTATGAGTAGGTAGCCATCTGAAACTTGGCATATATAAAGGTCATTAACACGTCTACATGCATGCACAATCTTATGTCAACTGATTGCATAACTTGCGAACTATAGGCCATCGAAATTTTTGTAAACAAAAGTTTGTGCGACTTTAGCTCCCAAACGGAATAAAAGCTAAAGCTGAAATAGCCTTCATTCTATTTCACTTATTTGTGTCTACACATGTATATGTTTTGCAGAGACTCAAAGCTCTTGAGAATGGAGAAAATGAGGTGTCAATTTTGCATTGGACACTATGGGAAAATGCATTAAACGCCTACTGCTCCGACGTTCAGCGACCGATAACATCCATCTTTACACTGTAAACGGTAATTACATAGGTACATGCCTGGGGCAAATAACAGCGCAAATAATTGTCCATGTGCAGAGTAATAAAGGAGCAAACTTTTATATATGGGCCTGCAGTGGAAGTTATTCTTAAAAGGTGACTTTCACGAATCGTTCTGAAACTGTGCTAAATTACAGATAATTCCCATATATTTCTTGGGAGAAAATGCCCTGAAATTCTCCTTTCTCCGTTGTCGAGATATTCGAGGGCAAAGTCGTGCAGTTTTCGACTTCCAGGGGCTATAACTCGAAAACTAGAGAACGAGAATTTTTGGCACATATGGTCAATTGAATGTTTATCCCAACCCTCTCATTTGGCACTAGTTTCAGCCCGAATTGTGCAAGTCACCTAAGGTCACGAATCGTCCCGAACGTGTAGCCCAAATTGTGAAAATTTCAAACCGCTACTGCTTGCTTGTATGAGTAGGTAGCCATCTGAAACTTGGCATATATAAAGGTCATTAACATGTCTACATGCATGCACAATCTTATGTCAACTGATTGCATAACTTGCGAACTATAGGCCATCGAAATTTTTGTAAACAAAAGTTTGTGCGACTTTAGCTCCCAAACGGAATAAAAGCTAAAGCTGAAATAGCCTTCATTCTATTTCACTTATTTGTGTCTACACATGTATATGTTTTGCAGAGACTCAAAGCTCTTGAGAATGGAGAAAATGAGGTGTCAATTTTGCATTGGACCCTATGGGAAAATGCATTAAACGCCTACTGCTCCGACGTTCAGCGACCGATAACATCCATCTTTACACTGTAAACGGTAATTACATAGGTACATGCCTGGGGCAAATAACAGCGCAAATAATTGTCCATGTGCAGAGTAATAAAGGAGCAAACTTTTATATATGGGCCTGCAGTGGAAGTTATTCTTAAAAGGTGACTTTCACGAATCGTTCTGAAACTGTGCTAAATTACAGATAATTCCCATATATTTCTTGGGAGAAAATGCCCTGAAATTCTCCTTTCTCCGTTGTCGAGATATTCGAGGGCAAAGTCGTGCAGTTTTCGACTTCCAGGGGCTATAACTCGAAAACTAGAGAACGAGAATTTTTGGCACATATGGTCAATTGAATGTTTATCCCAACCCTCTCATTTGGCACTAGTTTCAGCCCGAATTGTGCAAGTCACCTAAGGTCACGAATCGTCCCGAACGTGTAGCTCAAATTGTGAAAATTTCAAACCGCTACTGCTTGCTTGTATGAGTAGGTAGCCATCTGAAACTTGGCATATATAAAGGTCATTAACATGTCTACATGCATGCACAATCTTATGTCAACTGATTGCATAACTTGCGAACTATAGGCCATCGAAATTTTTGTAAACAAAAGTTTGTGCGACTTTAGCTCCCAAACGGAATAAAAGCTAAAGCTGAAATAGCCTTCATTCTATTTCACTTATTTGTGTCTACACATGTATATGTTTTGCAGAGACTCAAAGCTCTTGAGAATGGAGAAAATGAGGTGTCAATTTTGCATTGGACCCTATGGGAAAATGCATTAAACGCCTACTGCTCCGACGTTCAGCGACCGATAACATCCATCTTTACACTGTAAACGGTAATTACATAGGTACATGCCTGGGGCAAATAACAGCGCAAATAATTGTCCATGTGCAGAGTAATAAAGGAGCAAACTTTTATATATGGGCCTGCAGTGGAAGTTATTCTTAAAAGGTGACTTTCACGAATCGTTCTGAAACTGTGCTAAATTACAGATAATTCCCATATATTTCTTGGGAGAAAATGCCCTGAAATTCTCCTTTCTCCGTTGTCGAGATATTCGAGGGCAAAGTCGTGCAGTTTTCGACTTCCAGGGGCTATAACTCGAAAACTAGAGAACGAGAATTTTTGGCACATATGGTCAATTGAATGTTTATCCCAACCCTCTCATTTGGCACTAGTTTCAGCCCGAATTGTGCAAGTCACCTAAGGTCACGAATCGTCCCGAACGTGTAGCCCAAATTGTGAAAATTTCAAACCGCTACTGCTTGCTTGTATGAGTAGGTAGCCATCTGAAACTTGGCATATATAAAGGTCATTAACATGTCTACATGCATGCACAATCTTATGTCAACTGATTGCATAACTTGCGAACTATAGGCCATCGAAATTTTTGTAAACAAAAGTTTGTGCGACTTTAGCTCCCAAACGGAATAAAAGCTAAAGCTGAAATAGCCTTCATTCTATTTCACTTATTTGTGTCTACACATGTATATGTTTTGCAGAGACTCAAAGCTCTTGAGAATGGAGAAAATGAGGTGTCAATTTTGCATTGGACCCTATGGGAAAATGCATTAAACGCCTACTGCTCCGACGTTCAGCGACCGATTACATCCATCTTTACACTGTAAACGGTAATTACATAGGTACATGCCTGGGGCAAATAACAGCGCAAATAATTGTCCATGTGCAGAGTAATAAAGGAGCAAACTTTATATATGGGCCTGCAGTGGAAGTTATTCTTAAAAGGTGACTTTCACGAATCGTTCTGAAACTGTGCTAAATTACAGATAATTCCCATATATTTCTTGGGAGAAAATGCCCTGAAATTCTCCTTTCTCCGTTGTCGAGATATTCGAGGGCAAAGTCGTGCAGTTTTCGACTTCCAGGGGCTATAACTCGAAAACTAGAGAACGAGAATTTTTGGCACATATGGTCAATTGAATGTTTATCCCAACCCTCTCATTTGGCACTAGTTTCAGCCCGAATTGTGCAAGTCACCTAAGGTCACGAATCGTCCCGAACGTGTAGCCCAAATTGTGAAAATTTCAAACCGCTACTGCTTGCTTGTATGAGTAGGTAGCCATCTGAAACTTGGCATATATAAAGGTCATTAACATGTCTACATGCATGCACAATCTTATGTCAACTGATTGCATAACTTGCGAACTATAGGCCATCGAAATTTTTGTAAACAAAAGTTTGTGCGACTTTAGCTCCCAAACGGAATAAAAGCTAAAGCTGAAATAGCCTTCATTCTATTTCACTTATTTGTGTCTACACATGTATATGTTTTGCAGAGACTCAAAGCTCTTGAGAATGGAGAAAATGAGCTGTCAATTTTGCATTGGACCCTATGGGAAAATGCATTAAACGCCTACTGCTCCGACGTTCAGCGACCGATAACATCCATCTTTACACTGTAAACGGTAATTACATAGGTACATGCCTGGGGCAAATAACAGCGCAAATAATTGTCCATGTGCAGATTAATAAAGGAGCAAACTTTTATATATGGGCCTGCAGTGGAAGTTATTCTTAAAAGGTGACTTTCACGAATCGTTCTGAAACTGTGCTAAATTACAGATAATTCCCATATATTTCTTGGGAGAAAATGCCCTGAAATTCTCCTTTCTCCGTTGTCGAGATATTCGAGGGCAAAGTCGTGCAGTTTTCGACTTCCAGGGGCTATAACTCGAAAACTAGAGAACGAGAATTTTTGGCACATATGGTCAATTGAATGTTTATCCCAACCCTCTCATTTGGCACTAGTTTCAGCCCGAATTGTGCAAGTCACCTAAGGTCACGAATCGTCCCGAACGTGTAGCCCAAATTGTGAAAATTTCAAACCGCTACTGCTTGCTTGTATGAGTAGGTAGCCATCTGAAACTTGGCATATATAAAGGTCATTAACATGTCTACATGCATGCACAATCTTATGTCAACTGATTGCATAACTTGCGAACTATAGGCCATCGAAATTTTTGTAAACAAAAGTTTGTGCGACTTTAGCTCCCAAACGGAATAAAAGCTAAAGCTGAAATAGCCTTCATTCTATTTCACTTATTTGTGTCTACACATGTATATGTTTTGCAGAGACTCAAAGCTCTTGAGAATGGAGAAAATGAGGTGTCAATTTTGCATTGGACCCTATGGGAAAATGCATTAAACGCCTACTGCTCCGACGTTCAGCGACCGATAACATCCATCTTTACACTGTAAACGGTAATTACATAGGTACATGCCTGGGGCAAATAACAGCGCAAATAATTGTCCATGTGCAGAGTAATAAAGGAGCAAACTTTTATATATGGGCCTGCAGTGGAAGTTATTCTTAAAAGGTGACTTTCACGAATCGTTCTGAAACTGTGCTAAATTACAGATAATTCCCATATATTTCTTGGGAGAAAATGCCCTGAAATTCTCCTTTCTCCGTTGTCGAGATATTCGAGGGCAAAGTCGTGCAGTTTTCGACTTCCAGGGGCTATAACTCGAAAACTAGAGAACGAGAATTTTTGGCACATATGGTCAATTGAATGTTTATCCCAACCCTCTCATTTGGCACTAGTTTCAGCCCGAATTGTGCAAGTCACCTAAGGTCACGAATCGTCCCGAACGTGTAGCCCAAATTGTGAAAATTTCAAACCGCTACTGCTTGCTTGTATGAGTAGGTAGCCATCTGAAACTTGGCATATATAAAGGTCATTAACATGTCTACATGCATGCACAATCTTATGTCAACTGATTGCATAACTTGCGAACTATAGGCCATCGAAATTTTTGTAAACAAAAGTTTGTGCGACTTTAGCTCCCAAACGGAATAAAAGCTAAAGCTGAAATAGCCTTCATTCTATTTCACTTATTTGTGTCTACACATGTATATGTTTTGCAGAGACTCAAAGCTCTTGAGAATGGAGAAAATGAGGTGTCAATTTTGCATTGGACCCTATGGGAAAATGCATTAAACGCCTACTGCTCCGACGTTCAGCGACCGATAACATCCATCTTTACACTGTAAACGGTAATTACATAGGTACATGCCTGGGGCAAATAACAGCGCAAATAATTGTCCATGTGCAGAGTAATAAAGGAGCAAACTTTTATATATGGGCCTGCAGTGGAAGTTATTCTTAAAAGGTGACTTTCACGAATCGTTCTGAAACTGTGCTAAATTACAGATAATTCCCATATATTTCTTGGGAGAAAATGCCCTGAAATTCTCCTTTCTCCGTTGTCGAGATATTCGAGGGCAAAGTCGTGCAGTTTTCGACTTCCAGGGGCTATAACTCGAAAACTAGAGAACGAGAATTTTTGGCACATATGGTCAATTGAATGTTTATCCCAACCCTCTCATTTGGCACTAGTTTCAGCCCGAATTGTGCAAGTCACCTAAGGTCACGAATCGTCCCGAACGTGTAGCCCAAATTGTGAAAATTTCAAACCGCTACTGCTTGCTTGTATGAGTAGGTAGCCATCTGAAACTTGGCATATATAAAGGTCATTAACATGTCTACATGCATGCACAATCTTATGTCAACTGATTGCATAACTTGCAAACTATAGGCCATCGAAATTTTTGTAAACAAAAGTTTGTGCGACTTTAGCTCCCAAACGGAATAAAAGCTAAAGCTGAAATAGCCTTCATTCTATTTCACTTATTTTTGTCTACACATGTATATGTTTTGCAGAGACTCAAAGCTCTTGAGAATGGAGAAAATGAGGTGTCAATTTTGCATTGGACCCTATGGGAAAATGCATTAAACGCCTACCGCTCCGACGTTCAGCGACCGATAACATCCATCTTTACACTGTAAACGATAATTACATAGGTACATGCCTGGGGCAAATAACAGCGCAAATAATTGTCCATGTGCAGAGTAATAAAGGAGCAAACTTTTATATATGGGCCTGCAGTGGAAGTTATTCTTAAAAGGTGACTTTCACGAATCGTTCTGAAACTGTGCTAAATTACAGATAATTCCCATATATTTCTTGGGAGAAAATGCCCTGAAATTCTCCTTTCTCCGTTGTCGAGATATTTGAGGGCAAAGTCGTGCAGTTTTCGACTTCCAGGGGCTATAACTCGAAAACTAGAGAACGAGAATTTTTGGCACATATGGTCAATTGAATGTTTATCCCAACCCTCTCATTTGGCACTAGTTTCAGCCCGAATTGTGCAAGTCACCTAAGGTCACGAATCGTCCCGAACGTGTAGCCCAAATTGTGAAAATTTCAAACCGCTACTGCTTGCTTGTATGAGTAGGTAGCCATCTGAAACTTGGCATATATAAAGGTCATTAACATGTCTACATGCATGCACAATCATATGTCAACTGATTGCATAACTTGCGAACTATAGGCCATCGAAATTTTTGTAAACAAAAGTTTGTGCGACTTTAGCTCCCAAACGGAATAAAAGCTAAAGCTGAAATAGCCTTCATTCTATTTCACTTATTTGTGTCTACACATGTATATGTTTTGCAGAGACTCAAAGCTCTTGAGAATGGAGAAAATGAGGTGTCAATTTTGCATTGGACCCTATGGGAAAATGCATTAAACGCCTACTGCTCCGACGTTCAGCGACCGATAACATCCATCTTTACACTGTAAACGGTAATTACATAGGTACATGCCTGGGGCAAATAACAGCGCAAATAATTGTCCATGTGCAGAGTAATAAAGGAGCAAACTTTTATATATGGGCCTGCAGTGGAAGTTATTCTTAAAAGGTGACTTTCACGAATCGTTCTGAAACTGTGCTAAATTACAGATAATTCCCATATATTTCTTGGGAGAAAATGCCCTGAAATTCTCCTTTCTCCGTTGTCGAGATATTCGAGGGCAAAGTCGTGCAGTTTTCGACTTCCAGGGGCTATAACTCGAAAACTAGAGAACGAGAATTTTTGGCACATATGGTCAATTGAATGTTTATCCCAACCCTCTCATTTGGCACTAGTTTCAGCCCGAATTGTGCAAGTCACCTAAGGTCACGAATCGTCCCGAACGTGTAGCCCAAATTGTGAAAATTTCAAACCGCTACTGCTTGCTTGTATGAGTAGGTAGCCATCTGAAACTTGGCATATATAAAGGTCATTAACATGTCTACATGCATGCACAATCTTATGTCAACTGATTGCATAACTTGCGAACTATAGGCCATCGAAATTTTTGTAAACAAAAGTTTGTGCGACTTTAGCTCCCAAACGGAATAAAAGCTAAAGCTGAAATAGCCTTCATTCTATTTCACTTATTTGTGTCTACACATGTATATGTTTTGCAGAGACTCAAAGCTCTTGAGAATGGAGAAAATGAGGTGTCAATTTTGCATTGGACCCTATGGGAAAATGCATTAAACGCCTACTGCTCCGACGTTCAGCGACCGATAACATCCATCTTTACACTGTAAACGGTAATTACATAGGTACATGCCTGGGGCAAATAACAGCGCAAATAATTGTCCATGTGCAGAGTAATAAAGGAGCAAACTTTTATATATGGGCCTGCAGTGGAAGTTATTCTTAAAAGGTGACTTTCACGAATCGTTCTGAAACTGTGCTAAATTACAGATAATTCCCATATATTTCTTGGGAGAAAATGCCCTGAAATTCTCCTTTCTCCGTTGTCGAGATATTCGAGGGCAAAGTCGTGCAGTTTTCGACTTCCAGGGGCTATAACTCGAAAACTAGAGAACGAGAATTTTTGGCACATATGGTCAATTGAATGTTTATCCCAACCCTCTCATTTGGCACTAGTTTCAGCCCGAATTGTGCAAGTCACCTAAGGTCACGAATCGTCCCGAACGTGTAGCCCAAATTGTGAAAATTTCAAACCGCTACTGCTTGCTTGTATGAGTAGGTAGCCATCTGAAACTTGGCATATATAAAGGTCATTAACATGTCTACATGCATGCACAATCTTATGTCAACTGATTGCATAACTTGCGAACTATAGGCCATCGAAATTTTTGTAAACAAAAGTTTGTGCGACTTTAGCTCCCAAACGGAATAAAAGCTAAAGCTGAAATAGCCTTCATTCTATTTCACTTATTTGTGTCTACACATGTATATGTTTTGCAGAGACTCAAAGCTCTTGAGAATGGAGAAAATGAGGTGTCAATTTTGCATTGGACCCTATGGGAAAATGCATTAAACGCCTACTGCTCCGACGTTCAGCGACCGATAACATCCATCTTTACACTGTAAACGGTAATTACATAGGTACATGCCTGGGGCAAAAAACAGCGCAAATAATTGTCCATGTGCAGAGTAATAAAGGAGCAAACTTTTATATATGGGCCTGCAGTGGAAGTTATTCTTAAAAGGTGACTTTCACGAATCGTTCTGAAACTGTGCTAAATTACAGATAATTCCCATATATTTCTTGGGAGAAAATGCCCTGAAATTCTCCTTTCTCCGTTGTCGAGATATTCGAGGGCAAAGTCGTGCAGTTTTCGACTTCCAGGGGCTATAACTCGAAAACTAGAGAACGAGAATTTTTGGCACATATGGTCAATTGAATGTTTATCCCAACCCTCTCATTTGGCACCAGTTTCAGCCCGAATTGTGCAAGTCACCTAAGGTCACGAATCGTCCCGAACGTGTAGCCCAAATTGTGAAAATTTCAAACCGCTACTGCTTGCTTTTATGAATAGGTAGCCATCTGAAACTTGGCATATATAAAGGTCATTAACATGTCTACATGCATGCACAATCTTATGTCAACTGATTGCATAACTTGCGAACTATAGGCCATCGAAATTTTTGTAAACAAAAGTTTGTGCGACTTTAGCTCCCAAACGGAATAAAAGCTAAAGCTGAAATAGCCTTCATTCTATTTCACTTATTTGTGTCTACACATGTATATGTTTTGCAGAGACTCAAAGCTCTTGAGAATGGAGAAAATGAGGTGTCAATTTTGCATTGGACCCTATGGGAAAATGCATTAAACGCCTACTGCTCCGACGTTCAGCGACCGATAACATCCATCTTTACACTGTAAACGGTAATTACATAGGTACATGCCTGGGGCAAATAACAGCGCAAATAATTGTCCATGTGCAGAGTAATAAAGGAGCAAACTTTTATATATGGGCCTGCAGTGGAAGTTATTCTTAAAAGGTGACTTTCACGAATCGTTCTGAAACTGTGCTAAATTACAGATAATTCCCATATATTTCTTGGGAGAAAATGCCCTGAAATTCTCCTTTCTCCGTTGTCGAGATATTCGAGGGCAAAGTCGTGCAGTTTTCGACTTCCAGGGGCTATAACTCGAAAACTAGAGAACGAGAATTTTTGGCACATATGGTCAATTGAATGTTTATCCCAACCCTCTCATTTGGCACTAGTTTCAGCCCGAATTGTGCAAGTCACCTAAGGTCACGAATCGTCCCGAACGTGTAGCCCAAATTGTGAAAATTTCAAACCGCTACTGCTTGCTTGTATGAGTAGGTAGCCATCTGAAACTTGGCATATATAAAGGTCATTAACATGTCTACATGCATGCACAATCTTATGTCAACTGATTGCATAACTTGCGAACTATAGGCCATCGAAATTTTTGTAAACAAAAGTTTGTGCGACTTTAGCTCCCAAACGGAATAAAAGCTAAAGCTGAAATAGCCTTCATTCTATTTCACTTATTTGTGTCTACACATGTATATGTTTTGCAGAGACTCAAAGCTCTTGAGAATGGAGAAAATGAGGTGTCAATTTTGCATTGGACCCTATGGGAAAATGCATTAAACGCCTACTGCTCCGACGTTCAGCGACCGATAACATCCATCTTTACACTGTAAACGGTAATTACATAGGTACATGCCTGGGGCAAATAACAGCGCAAATAATTGTCCATGTGCAGAGTAATAAAGGAGCAAACTTTTATATATGGGCCTGCAGTGGAAGTTATTCTTAAAAGGTGACTTTCACGAATCGTTCTGAAACTGTGCTAAATTACAGATAATTCCCATATATTTCTTGGGAGAAAATGCCCTGAAATTCTCCTTTCTCCGTTGTCGAGATATTCGAGGGCAAAGTCGTGCAGTTTTCGACTTCCAGGGGCTATAACTCGAAAACTAGAGAACGAGAATTTTTGGCACATATGGTCAATTGAATGTTTATCCCAACCCTCTCATTTGGCACTAGTTTCAGCCCGAATTGTGCAAGTCACCTAAGGTCACGAATCGTCCCGAACGTGTAGCCCAAATTGTGAAAATTTCAAACCGCTACTGCTTGCTTGTATGAGTAGGTAGCCATCTGAAACTTGGCATATATAAAGGTCATTAACATGTCTACATGCATGCACAATCTTATGTCAACTGATTGCATAACTTGCGAACTATAGGCCATCGAAATTTTTGTAAACAAAAGTTTGTGCGACTTTAGCTCCCAAACGGAATAAAAGCTAAAGCTGAAATAGCCTTCATTCTATTTCACTTATATGTGTCTACACATGTATATGTTTTGCAGAGACTCAAAGCTCTTGAGAATGGAGAAAATGAGGTGTCAATTTTGCATTGGACCCTATGGGAAAATGCATTAAACGCCTACTGCTCCGACGTTCAGCGACCGATAACATCCATCTTTACACTGTAAACGGTAATTACATAGGTACATGCCTGGGGCAAAAAACAGCGCAAATAATTGTCCATGTGCAGAGTAATAAAGGAGCAAACTTTTATATATGGGCCTGCAGTGGAAGTTATTCTTAAAAGGTGACTTTCACGAATCGTTCTGAAACTGTGCTAAATTACAGATAATTCCCATATATTTCTTGGGAGAAAAATGCCCTGAAATTCTCCTTTCTCCGTTGTCGAGATATTCGAGGGCAAAGTCGTGCAGTTTTCGACTTCCAGGGGCTATAACTCGAAAACTAGAGAACGAGAATTTTTGGCACATATGGTCAATTGAATGTTTATCCCAACCCTCTCATTTGGCACTAGTTTCAGCCCGAATTGTGCAAGTCACCTAGGGTCACGAATCGTCCCGAACGTGTAGCCCAAATTGTGAAAATTTCAAACCGCTACTGCTTGCTTGTATGAGTAGGTAGCCATCTGAAACTTGGCATATATAAAGGTCATTAACATGTCTACATGCATGCACAATCTTATGTCAACTGATTGCATAACTTGCGAACTATAGGCCATCGAAATTTTTGTAAACAAAAGTTTGTGCGACTTTAGCTCCCAAACGGAATAAAAGCTAAAGCTGAAATAGCCTTCATTCTATTTCACTTATTTGTGTCTACACATGTATATGTTTTGCAGAGACTCAAAGCTCTTGAGAATGGAGAAAATGAGGTGTCAATTTTGCATTGGACCCTATGGGAAAATGCATTAAACGCCTACTGCTCCGACGTTCAGCGACCGATAACATCCATCTTTACACTGTAAACGGTAATTACATAGGTACATGCCTGGGGCAAATAACAGCGCAAATAATTGTCCATGTGCAGAGTAATAAAGGAGCAAACTTTTATATATGGGCCTGCAGTGGAAGTTATTCTTAAAAGGTGACTTTCACGAATCGTTCTGAAACTGTGCTAAATTACAGATAATTCCCATATATTTCTTGGGAGAAAAATGCCCTGAAATTCTCCTTTCTCCGTTGTCGAGATATTCGAGGGCAAAGTCGTGCAGTTTTCGACTTCCAGGGGCTATAACTCGAAAACAAGAGAACGAGAATTTTTGGCACATATAATCAATTGAATGTTTATCCCAACCCTCTCATTTGGCACTAGTTTCAGCCCGAATTGTGCAAGTCACCTAAGGTCACGAATCGTCCCGAACGTGTAGCCCAAATTGTGAAAATTTCAAACCGCTACTGCTTGCTTGTATGAGTAGGTAGCCATCTGAAACTTGGCATATATAAAGGTCATTAACATGTCTACATGCATGCACAATCTTATGTCAACTGATTGCATAACTTGCGAACTATAGGCCATCGAAATTTTTGTAAACAAAAGTTTGTGCGACTTTAGCTCCCAAAGGGAATAAAAGCTAAAGCTGAAATAGCCTTCATTCTATTTCACTTATTTGTGTCTACACATGTATATGTTTTGCAGAGACTCAAAGCTCTTGAGAATGGAGAAAATGAGGTGTCAATTTTGCATTGGACCCTATTGGAAAATGCATTAAACGCCTACTGCTCCGACGTTCAGCGACCGATAACATCCATCTTTACACTGTAAACGGTAATTACATAGGTACATGCCTGGGGCAAATAACAGCGCAAATAATTGTCCATGTGCAGAGTAATAAAGGAGCAAACTTTTATATATGGGCCTGCAGTGGAAGTTATTCTTAAAAGGTGACTTTCACGAATCGTTCTGAAACTGTGCTAAATTACAGATAATTCCCATATATTTCTTGGGAGAAAATGCCCTGAAATTCTCCTTTCTCCGTTGTCGAGATATTCGAGGGCAAAGTCGTGCAGTTTTCGACTTCCAGGGGCTATAACTCGAAAACTAGAGAACGAGAATTTTTGGCACATATGGTCAATTGAATGTTTATCCCAACCCTCTCATTTGGCACTAGTTTCAGCCCGAATTGTGCAAGTCACCTAAGGTCACGAATCGTCCCGAACGTGTAGCCCAAATTGTGAAAATTTCAAACCGCTACTGCTTGCTTGTATGAGTAGGTAGCCATCTGAAACTTGGCATATATAAAGGTCATTAACATGTCTACATGCATGCACAATCTTATGTCAACTGATTGCATAACTTGCGAACTATAGGCCATCGAAATTTTTGTAAACAAAAGTTTGTGCGACTTTAGCTCCCAAACGGAATAAAAGCTAAAGCTGAAATAGCCTTCATTCTATTTCACTTATTTGTGTCTACACATGTATATGTTTTGCAGAGACTCAAAGCTCTTGAGAATGGAGAAAATGAGGTGTCAATTTTGCATTGGACCCTATGGGAAAATGCATTAAACGCCTACTGCTCCGACGTTCAGCGACCGATAACATCCATCTTTACACTGTAAACGGTAATTACATAGGTACATGCCTGGGGCAAATAACAGCGCAAATAATTGTCCATGTGCAGAGTAATAAAGGAGCAAACTTTTATATATGGGCCTGCAGTGGAAGTTATTCTTAAAAGGTGACTTTCACGAATCGTTCTGAAACTGTGCTAAATTACAGATAATTCCCATATATTTCTTGGGAGAAAATGCCCTGAAATTCTCCTTTCTCCGTTGTCGAGATATTCGAGGGCAAAGTCGTGCAGTTTTCGACTTCCAGGGGCTATAACTCGAAAACTAGAGAACGAGAATTTTTGGCACATATGGTCAATTGAATGTTTATCCCAACCCTCTCATTTGGCACTAGTTTCAGCCCGAATTGTGCAAGTCACCTAAGGTCACGAATCGTCCCGAACGTGTAGCCCAAATTGTGAAAATTTCAAACCGCTACTGCTTGCTTGTATGAGTAGGTAGCCATCTGAAACTTGGCATATATAAAGGTCATTAACATGTCTACATGCATGCACAATCTTATGTCAACTGATTGCATAACTTGCGAACTATAGGCCATCGAAATTTTTGTAAACAAAAGTTTGTGCGACTTTAGCTCCCAAACGGAATAAAAGCTAAAGCTGAAATAGCCTTCATTCTATTTCACTTATTTGTGTCTACACATGTATATGTTTTGCAGAGACTCAAAGCTCTTGAGAATGGAGAAAATGAGGTGTCAATTTTGCATTGGACCCTATGGGAAAATGCATTAAACGCCTACTGCTCCGACGTTCAGCGACCGATAACATCCATCTTTACACTGTAAACGGTAATTACATAGGTACATGCCTGGGGCAAATAACAGCGCAAATAATTGTCCATGTGCAGAGTAATAAAGGAGCAAACTTTTATATATGGGCCTGCAGTGGAAGTTATTCTTAAAAGGTGACTTTCACGAATCGTTCTGAAACTGTGCTAAATTACAGATAATTCCCATATATTTCTTGGGAGAAAATGCCCTGAAATTCTCCTTTCTCCGTTGTCGAGATATTCGAGGGCAAAGTCGTGCAGTTTTCGACTTCCAGGGGCTATAACTCGAAAACTAGAGAACGAGAATTTTTGGCACATATGGTCAATTGAATGTTTATCCCAACCCTCTCATTTGGCACTAGTTTCAGCCCGAATTGTGCAAGTCACCTAAGGTCACGAATCGTCCCGAACGTGTAGCCCAAATTGTGAAAATTTCAAACCGCTACTGCTTGCTTGTATGAGTAGGTAGCCATCTGAAACTTGGCATATATAAAGGTCATTAACATGTCTACATGCATGCACAATCTTATGTCAACTGATTGCATAACTTGCGAACTATAGGCCATCGAAATTTTTGTAAACAAAAGTTTGTGCGACTTTAGCTCCCAAACGGAATAAAAGCTAAAGCTGAAATAGCCTTCATTCTATTTTACTTATTTGTGTCTACACATGTATATGTTTTGCAGAGACTCAAAGCTCTTGAGAATGGAGAAAATGAGATTTCAATTTTGCATTGGACCCTATGGGAAAATGCATTAAACGCCTACTGCTCCGACGTTCAGCGACCGATAACATCCATCTTTACACTGTAAACGGTAATTACATAGGTACATGCCTGGGGCAAATAACAGCGCAAATAATTGTACATGTGCAGATTAATAAAGGAGCAAACTTTTATATATGGGCCTGCAGTGGAAGTTATTCTTAAAAGGTGACTTTCACGAATCGTTCTGAAACTGTGCTAAATTACAGATAATTCCCATATATTTCTTGGGAGAAAATGCCCTGAAATTCTCCTTTCTCCGTTGTCGAGATATTCGAGGGCAAAGTCGTGCAGTTTTCGACTTCCAGGGGCTATAACTCGAAAACTAGAGAACGAGAATTTTTGGCACATATGGTCAATTGAATGTTTATCCCAACCCTCTCATTTGGCACTAGTTTCAGCCCGAATTGTGCAAGTCACCTAAGGTCACGAATCGTCCCGAACGTGTAGCCCAAATTGTGAAAATTTCAAACCGCTACTGCTTGCTTGTATGAGTAGGTAGCCATCTGAAACTTGGCATATATAAAGGTCATTAACATGTCTACATGCATGCACAATCTTATGTCAACTGATTGCATAACTTGCGAACTATAGGCCATCGAAATTTTTGTAAACAAAAGTTTGTGCGACTTTAGCTCCCAAACGGAATAAAAGCTAAAGCTGAAATAGCCTTCATTCTATTTCACTTATTTGTGTCTACACATGTATATGTTTTGCAGAGACTCAAAGCTCTTGAGAATGGAGAAAATGAGATGTCAATTTTGCATTGGACCCTATGGGAAAATGCATTAAACGCCTACTGCTCCGACGTTCAGCGACCGATAACATCCATCTTTACACTGTAAACGGTAATTACATAGGTACATGCCTGGGGCAAATAACAGCGCAAATAATTGTCCATGTGCAGATTAATAAAGGAGCAAACTTTTATATATGGGCCTGCAGTGGAAGTTATTCTTAAAAGGTGACTTTCACGAATCGTTCTGAAACTGTGCTAAATTACAGATAATTCCCATATATTTCTTGGGAGAAAATGCCCTGAAATTCTCCTTTCTCCGTTGTCGAGATATTCGAGGGCAAAGTCGTGCAGTTTTCGACTTCCAGGGGCTATAACTCGAAAACTAGAGAACGAGAATTTTTGGCACATATGGTCAATTGAATGTTTATCCCAACCCTCTCATTTGGCACTAGTTTCAGCCCGAATTGTGCAAGTCACCTAAGGTCACGAATCGTCCCGAACGTGTAGCCCAAATTGTGAAAATTTCAAACCGCTACTGCTTGCTTGTATGAGTAGGTAGCCATCTGAAACTTGGCATATATAAAGGTCATTAACATGTCTACATGCATGCACAATCTTATGTCAACTGATCGCATAACTTGCGAACTATAGGCCATCGAAATTTTTGTAAACAAAAGTTTGTGCGACTTTAGCTCCCAAACGGAATAAAAGCTAAAGCTGAAATAGCCTTCATTCTATTTCACTTATTTGTGTCTACACATGTATATGTTTTGCAGAGACTCAAAGCTCTTGAGAATGGAGAAAATGAGGTGTCAATTTTGCATTGGACCCTATGGGAAAATGCATTAAACGCCTACTGCTCCGACGTTCAGCGACCGATAACATCCATCTTTACACTGTAAACGGTAATTAAATAGGTACATGCCTGGGGCAAATAACAGCGCAAATAATTGTCCATGTGCAGAGTAATAAAGGAGCAAACTTTTATATATGGGCCTGCAGTGGAAGTTATTCTTAAAAGGTGACTTTCACGAATCGTTCTGAAACTGTGCTAAATTACAGATAATTCCCATATATTTCTTGGGAGAAAATGCCCTGAAATTCTCCTTTCTCCGTTGTCGAGATATTCGAGGGCAAAGTCGTGCAGTTTTCGACTTCCAGGGGCTATAACTCGAAAACTAGAGAACGAGAATTTTTGGCACATATGGTCAATTGAATGTTTATCCCAACCCTCTCATTTGGCACTAGTTTCAGCCCGAATTGTGCAAGTCACCTAAGGTCACGAATCGTCCCGAACGTGTAGCCCAAATTGTGAAAATTTCAAACCGCTACTGCTTGCTTGTATGAGTAGGTAGCCATCTGAAACTTGGCATATATAAAGGTCATTAACATGTCTACATGCATGCACAATCTTATGTCAACTGATTGCATAACTTGCGAACTATAGGCCATCGAAATTTTTGTAAACAAAAGTTTGTGCGACTTTAGCTCCCAAACGGAATAAAAGCTAAAGCTGAAATAGCCTTCATTCTATTTCACTTATTTGTGTCTACACATGTATATGTTTTGCAGAGACTCAAAGCTCTTGAGAATGGAGAAAATGAGGTGTCAATTTTGCATTGGACCCTATGGGAAAATGCATTAAACGCCTACTGCTCCGACGTTCAGCGACCGATAACATCCATCTTTACACTGTAAACGGTAATTACATAGGTACATGCCTGGGGCAAATAACAGCGCAAATAATTGTCCATGTGCAGAGTAATAAAGGAGCAAACTTTTATATATGGGCCTGCAGTGGAAGTTATTCTTAAAAGGTGACTTTCACGAATCGTTCTGAAACTGTGCTAAATTACAGATAATTCCCATATATTTCTTGGGAGAAAATGCCCTGAAATTCTCCTTTCTCCGTTGTCGAGATATTCGAGGGCAAAGTCGTGCAGTTTTCGACTTCCAGGGGCTATAACTCGAAAACTAGAGAACGAGAATTTTTGGCACATATGGTCAATTGAATGTTTATCCCAACCCTCTCATTTGGCACTAGTTTCAGCCCGAATTGTGCAAGTCACCTAAGGTCACGAATCGTCCCGAACGTGTAGCCCAAATTGTGAAAATTTCAAACCGCTACTGCTTGCTTGTATGAGTAGGTAGCCATCTGAAACTTGGCATATATAAAGGTCATTAACATGTCTACATGCATGCACAATCTTATGTCAACTGATTGCATAACTTGCGAACTATAGGCCATCGAAATTTTTGTAAACAAAAGTTTGTGCGACTTTAGCTCCCAAACGGAATAAAAGCTAAAGCTGAAATAGCCTTCATTCTATTTCACTTATTTGTGTCTACACATGTATATGTTTTGCAGAGACTCAAAGCTCTTGAGAATGGAGAAAATGAGGTGTCAATTTTGCATTGGACCCTATGGGAAAATGCATTAAACGCCTACTGCTCCGACGTTCAGCGACCGATAACATCCATCTTACACTGTAAACGGTAATTACATAGGTACATGCCTGGGGCAAATAACAGCGCAAATAATTGTCCATGTGCAGAGTAATAAAGGAGCAAACTTTTATATATGGGCCTGCAGTGGAAGTTATTCTTAAAAGGTGACTTTCACGAATCGTTCTGAAACTGTGCTAAATTACAGATAATTCCCATATATTTCTTGGGAGAAAATGCCCTGAAATTCTCCTTTCTCCGTTGTCGAGATATTCGAGGGCAAAGTCGTGCAGTTTTCGACTTCCAGGGGCTATAACTCGAAAACTAGAGAACGAGAATTTTTGGCACATATGGTCAATTGAATGTTTATCCCAACCCTCTCATTTGGCACTAGTTTCAGCCCGAATTGTGCAAGACACCTAAGGTCACGAATCGTCCCGAACGTGTATCCCAAATTGTGAAAATTTCAAACCGCTACTGCTTGCTTGTATGAGTAGGTAGCCATCTGAAACTTGGCATATATAAAGGTCATTAACATGTCTACATGCATGCACAATCTTATGTCAACTGATTGCATAACTTGCGAACTATAGGCCATCGAAATTTTTGTAAACAAAAGTTTGTGCGACTTTAGCTCCCAAACGGAATAAAAGCTAAAGCTGAAATAGCCTTCATTCTATTTCACTTATTTGTGTCTACACATGTATATGTTTTGCAGAGACTCAAAGCTCTTGAGAATGGAGAAAATGAGGTGTCAATTTTGCATTGGACCCTATGGGAAAATGCATTAAACGCCTACTGCTCCGACGTTCAGCGACCGATAACATCCATCTTTACACTGTAAACGGTAATTACATAGGTACATGCCTGGGGCAAATAACAGCGCAAATAATTGTCCATGTGCAGAGTAATAAAGGAGCAAACTTTTATATATGGGCCTGCAGTGGAAGTTATTCTTAAAAGGTGACTTTCACGAATCGTTCTGAAACTGTGCTAAATTACAGATAATTCCCATATATTTCTTGGGAGAAAAATGCCCTGAAATTCTCCTTTCTCCGTTGTCGAGATATTCGAGGGCAAAGTCGTGCAGTTTTCGACTTCCAGGGGCTATAACTCGAAAACTAGAGAACGAGAATTTTTGGCACATATGGTCAATTGAATGTTTATCCCAACCCTCTCATTTGGCACTAGTTTCAGCCCGAATTGTGCAAGTCACCTAAGGTCACGAATCGTCCCGAACGTGTAGCCCAAATTGTGAAAATTTCAAACCGCTACTGCTTGCTTGTATGAGTAGGTAGCCATCTGAAACTTGGCATATATAAAGGTCATTAACATGTCTACATGCATGCACAATCTTATGTCAACTGATTGCATAACTTGCGAACTATAGGCCATCGAAATTTTTGTAAACAAAAGTTTGTGCGACTTTAGCTCCCAAACGGAATAAAAGCTAAAGCTGAAATAGCCTTCATTCTATTTCACTTATTTGTGTCTACACATGTATATGTTTTGCAGAGACTCAAAGCTCTTGAGAATGGAGAAAATGAGGTGTCAATTTTGCATTGGACCCTATGGGAAAATGCATTAAACGCCTACTGCTCCGACGTTCAGCGACCGATAACATCCATCTTTACACTGTAAACGTTAATTACATAGGTACATGCCTGGGGCAAATAACAGCGCAAATAATTGTCCATGTGCAGAGTAATAAAGGAGCAAACTTTTATATATGGGCCTGCAGTGGAAGTTATTCTTAAAAGGTGACTTTCACGAATCGTTCTGAAACTGTGCTAAATTACAGATAATTCCCATATATTTCTTGGGAGAAAATGCCCTGAAATTCTCCTTTCTCCGTTGTCGAGATATTCGAGGGCAAAGTCGTGCAGTTTTCGACTTCCAGGGGCTATAACTCGAAAACTAGAGAACGAGAATTTTTGGCACATATGGTCAATTGAATGTTTATTCCAACCCTCTCATTTGGCACTAGTTTCAGCCCGAATTGTGCAAGTCACCTAAGGTCACGAATCGTCCCGAACGTGTAGCCCAAATTGTGAAAATTTCAAACCGCTACTGCTTGCTTGTATGAGTAGGTAGCCATCTGAAACTTGGCATATATAAAGGTCATTAACATGTCTACATGCACGCACAATCTTATGTCAACTGATTGCATAACTTGCGAACTATAGGCCATCGAAATTTTTGTAAACAAAAGTTTGTGCGACTTTAGCTCCCAAACGGAATAAAAGCTAAAGCTGAAATAGCCTTCATTCTATTTCACTTATTTGTGTCTACACATGTATATGTTTTGCAGAGACTCAAAGCTCTTGAGAATGGAGAAAATGAGGTGTCAATTTTGCATTGGACCCTATGGGAAAATGCATTAAACGCCTACTGCTCCGACGTTCAGCGACCGATAACATCCATCTTTACACTGTAAACGGTAATTACATAGGTACATGCCTGGGGCAAATAACAGCGCAAATAATTGTCCATGTGCAGAGTAATAAAGGAGCAAACTTTTATATATGGGCCTGCAGTGGAAGTTATTCTTAAAAGGTGACTTTCACGAATCGTTCTGAAACTGTGCTAAATTACAGATAATTCCCATATATTTCTTGGGAGAAAAATGCCCTGAAATTCTCCTTTCTCCGTTGTCGAGATATTCGAGGGCAAAGTCGTGCAGTTTTCGACTTCCAGGGGCTATAACTCGAAAACTAGAGAACGAGAATTTTTGGCACATATGGTCAATTGAATGTTTATCCCAACCCTCTCATTTGGCACTAGTTTCAGCCCGAATTGTGCAAGTCACCTAAGGTCACGAATCGTCCCGAACGTGTAGCCCAAATTGTGAAAATTTCAAACCGCTACTGCTTGCTTGTATGAGTAGGTAGCCATCTGAAACTTGGCATATATAAAGGTCATTAACATGTCTACTTGCTTGCACAATCTTATGTCAACTGATTGCATAACTTGCGAACTTTAGGCCATCGAAATTTTTGTAAACAAAAGTTTGTGCGACTTTAGCTCCCAAACGGAATAAAAGCTAAAGCTGAAATAGCCTTCATTCTATTTCACTTATTTGTGTCTACACATGTATATGTTTTGCAGAGACTCAAAGCTCTTGAGAATGGAGAAAATGAGGTGTCAATTTTGCATTGGACCCTATGGGAAAATGCATTAAACGCCTACTGCTCCGACGTTCAGCGACCGATAACATCCATCTTTACACTGTAAACGGTAATTACATAGGTACATGCCTGGGGCAAATAACAGCGCAAATAATTGTCCATGTGCAGAGTAATAAAGGAGCAAACTTTTATATATGGGCCTGCAGTGGAAGTTATTCTTAAAAGGTGACTTTCACGAATCGTTCTGAAACTGTGCTAAATTACAGATAATTCCCATATATTTCTTGGGAGAAAATGCCCTGAAATTCTCCTTTCTCCGTTGTCGAGATATTCGAGGGCAAAGTCGTGCAGTTTTCGACTTCCAGGGGCTATAACTCGAAAACTAGAGAACGAGAATTTTTGGCACATATGGTCAATTGAATGTTTATCCCAACCCTCTCATTTGGCACTAGTTTCAGCCCGAATTGTGCAAGTCATCTAAGGTCACGAATCGGCCCGAACGTGTAGCCCAAATTGTGAAAATTTCAAACCGCTACTGCTTGCTTGTACGAGTAGGTAGCCATCTGAAGCTTGGCATATATAAAGGTCATTAACATGTCTACATGCATGCACAATCTTATGTCAACTGATTGCATAACTTGCGAACTATAGGCCATCGAAATTTTTGTAAACAAAAGTTTGTGCGACTTTAGCTCCCAAACGGAATAAAAGCTAAAGCTGAAATAGCCTTCATTCTATTTCACTTATTTGTGTCTACACATGTATATGTTTTGCAGAGACTCAAAGCTCTTGAGAATGGAGAAAATGAGGTGTCAATTTTGCATTGGACCCTATGGGAAAATGCATTAAACGCCTACTGCTCCGACGTTCAGCGACCGATAACATCCATTTTTACACTGTAAACGGTAATTACATAGGTACATGCCTGGGGCAAATAACAGCGCAAATAATTGTCCATGTGCAGAGTAATAAAGGAGCAAACTTTTATATATGGGCCTGCAGTGGAAGTTATTCTTAAAAGGTGACTTTCACGAATCGTTCTGAAACTGTGCTAAATTACAGATAATTCCCATATATTTCTTGGGAGAAAAATGCCCTGAAATTCTCCTTTCTCCGTTGTCGAGATATTCGAGGGCAAAGTCGTGCAGTTTTCGACTTCCAGGGGCTATAACTCGAAAACTAGAGAACGAGAATTTTTGGCACATATGGTCAATTGAATGTTTATCCCAACCCTCTCATTTGGCACTAGTTTCAGCCCGAATTGTGCAAGTCACCTAAGGTCACGAATCGTCCCGAACGTGTATCCCAAATTGTGAAAATTTCAAACCGCTACTGCTTGCTTGTATGAGTAGGTAGCCATCTGAAACTTGGCATATATAAAGGTCATTAACATGTCTACATGCATGCACAATCTTATGTCAACTGATTGCATAACTTGCGAACTATAGGCCATCGAAATTTTTGTAAACAAAAGTTTGTGCGACTTTAGCTCCCAAACGGAATAAAAGCTAAAGCTGAAATAGCCTTCATTCTATTTCACTTATTTGTGTCTACACATGTATATGTTTTGCAGAGACTCAAAGCTCTTGCGAATGGAGAAAATGAGGTGTCAATTTTGCATTGGACCCTATGGGAAAATGCATTAAACGCCTACTGCTCCGACGTTCAGCGACCGATAACATCCATCTTTACACTGTAAACGGTAATTACATAGGTACATGCCTGGGGCAAATAACAGCGCAAATAATTGTCCATGTGCAGAGTAATAAAGTAGCAAACTTTTATATATGGGCCTGCAGTGGAAGTTATTCTTAAAAGGTGACTTTCACGAATCGTTCTGAAACTGTGCTAAATTACAGATAATTCCCATATATTTCTTGGGAGAAAATGCCCTGAAATTCTCCTTTCTCCGTTGTCGAGATATTCGAGGGCAAAGTCGTGCAGTTTTCGACTTCCAGGGGCTATAACTCGAAAACTAGAGAACGAGATTTTTTGGCACATATGGTCAATTGAATGTTTATCCCAACCCTCTCATTTGGCACTAGTTCCAGCCCGAATTGTGCAAGTCACCTAATGTCACGAATCGTCCCGAACGTGTAGCCCAAATTGTGAAAATTTCAAACCGCTACTGCTTGCTTGTATGAGTAGGTAGCCATCTGAAACTTGGCATATATAAAGGTCATTAACATGTCTACATGCATGCACAATCTTATGTCAACTGATTGCATAACTTGCGAACTATAGGCCATCGAAATTTTTGTAAACAAAAGTTTGTGCGACTTTAGCTCCCAAACGGAATAAAAGCTAAAGCTGAAATAGCCTTCATTCTATTTCACTTATTTGTGTCTACACATGTATATGTTTTGCAGAGACTCAAAGCTCTTGAGAATGGAGAAAATGAGGTGTCAATTTTGCATTGGACCCTATGGGAAAATGCATTAAACGCCTACTGCTCCGACGTTCAGCGACCGATAACATCCATCTTTACACTGTAAACGGTAATTACATAGGTACATGCCTGGGGCAAATAACAGCGCAAATAATTGTCCATCTGCAGAATAATAAAGGAGCAAACTTTTATATATGGGCCTGCAGTGGAAGTTATTCTTAAAAGGTGACTTTCACGAATCGTTCTGAAACTGTGCTAAATTACAGATAATTCCCATATATTTCTTGGGAAAAAATCCCAGAAATTCTCCTTTCTCCGTGGTCGAGATATTCGAGGGCAAAGTCGTGCAGTTTACGACTTCCAGGGGCAATAACTCGAAAACTAAAGAACGAGAATTTTTGGAACATATGGTCAATTGAATGTTTATCCCAACCCTCTCATTTGGCACTAGTTTCAGCCCGAATTGTGCAGGTCACCTAAGGTCACGAATCGTCCCGAACGTGTAGCCCAAATTGTGAAAATTTCAAACCGCTACTGCTTGCTTGTATGAGTAGGTAGCCATCTGAAACTTGGCATATATAAAGGCTATTAACATGTCTACATGCATGCACAATCTTATGTCAACTGATTGCATAACTTGCGAACTATAGGCCATCGAAATTTTTGTAAACAAAAGTTTGTGCGACTTTAGCTCCCAAACGGAATAAAAGCTAAAGCTGAAATAGCCTTCATTCTATTTCACTTATTTGTGTCTACACATGTATATGTTTTGTAGAGACTCAAAGCTCTTGAGAATGGAGAAAATGAGGTGTTAATTTTGCATTGGACCCTATGGGAAAATGCATTAAACGCATATTGCTCCGACGTTCAGCGACCGATAACATCCATCTTTACACTGTAAACGGTAATTACATAGGTACATGCCTGGGGCAAATAACAGCGCAAAAAATTGTCCATGTGCAGAGTAATAAAGGAGCAAACTTTTATATATTGGCTGCAGTGGAAGTTATTCTTAAAAGGTGACTTTCACGAATCGTTCTGAAACTCTGCTAAAATTATAGATAATTCCCATATATTTCTTGGGAAAAATCCCAGAAATTCTCCTTTCTTCGTTGTCGAGATATTCGAGGGCAAAGTCGTGCATTTTACGACTTCCAGGGGCTATAACTCGAAAACTAAAGAACAAGAGTTTTTGGCACCTATGGTCAATGAAATGTTTATCCCAACCCTCTCATTTGGCACTAGTTTCAGCCCGAATTGTGCAAGTCACCTAAGGTCACGAATCGTCCCGAACGTGTAGCCCAAATTGTGAAAATTTCAGACCGCTACTGCTTGCTTGTATGAGTAGGTAGCCATCTGAAACTTGGCATGTATAAAGGCCATTAACATGTCTACATGCATGCACAATCTTATGTCAACTGATTGCATAACTTGCGAACTATAGGCCATCGAAATTTTTGTAAACAAAAGTTTGTGCGACTTTAGCTCCCAAACGGAATAAAAGCTAAAGCTGAAATAGCCTTCATTCTATTTCACTTATTTGTGTCTACACATGTATATGTTTTGCAGAGACTCAAAGCTCTTGAGAATGGAGAAAATGAGGTGTCAATTTTGCATTGGACCCTATGGGAAAATGCATTAAACGCCTACTGCTCCGACGTTCAGCGACCGATAACATCCATCTTTACACTGTAAACGGTAATTACATAGGTACATGCCTGGGGCAAATAACATCGCAAATAATTGTCCATGTGCAGAGTTATAAAGGAGCAAACTTTTATGCATGGGCCTGCAGGTATTCTTATAAGGTGACTTTCACGAATCATTCTGAAACTGTGCTAAAATTACAGATAATTCCCATATATTTCTTGAGAGAAAATCCCGGAAATGCTCCTTTCTCCGTTGTCGAGATATTCGAGGGCAAAGTCGTGCAGTTTTCGACTTCCATGGGCTATAACTCGAAAACTAAAGAACGAGAATTTTGGCACATATGGTCAATTGAATGTTTATCCCAACCCTCTCATTTGGCACTAGTTTCAGCCCGAATTGTGCAAGTCACCTAAGGTCACGAATCGTCCCGAACGTGTAGCCCAAATTGTGAAAATTTCAAACCGCTACTGCTTGCTTGTATGAGTAGGTAGCCATCTGAAACTTAGCATGTATAAAGGCCATTAACATGTCTACTTGCTTGCACAATCTTATGTCAACTGATTGCATAACTTGCGAACTATAGGCCATCGACTTTTTTTGTAAACAAAAGTTTGTGCGACTTAAGCTCACAAACGGAATAAAAGCTAAAGCTGAAATAGCCTTCATTCTATTTCACTTATTTGTGTCTACACATGTATATGTTTTAAGAGACTCAAAGCTCTTGAGAATGGAGAAAATGAGGTGTCAATTTTGCATTGGACCC